>CM065389.1:23472500-23885000 GCA_033060915.1 Euryodendron excelsum | reverse complement strand
GATGGTAACTCACACTTTCGAACACCACTTGCACTTCTCAAAAACACGAAAGTTCACCGGAAGCCCTAGGAGAACATCCCGAGTGCGGTCAATTTCCCTAAAACCTTCCCGGTTGGCTCAATTATCAAGACAAAGTTTAAACGAACCTTCCCGGTGATGGAACGTATGCTACATGCGCTCAAATTTTGATCAAATCGACCAAATTCCGATCAAAGGTTGAGATTTAACCAGTACACAAGATGCCACGTGTCATTCTAGCAATGAAACAGTACCTGCGCATGTGCTACATGCGCCAGGGCAAAATTTGGTCAGGCGCATGTGCTACATGCGCTAGGCCTGTTCCAGGTTGCCTATAAATACCAGACCCCCCCTCCCCTTTGCATATTCCATCTCCGAAATTGATGCGAAGCCCAGCTAAAACTGCTCCAAAACCTCGAATCTCCATACATATTCTCCTCCTCCAACACTTAGGCTAGATTCTAGCTCCCTCAAGCCTATACACTTCACCCATAAGGCCTTATACACCATTAAACACTCCCTTCCAGGCCTTCAAGCCTTCTTGAAGTCATTCAAGCTCTAATCAAGACATCCATTGAAGACTACAAGTGTGTTGAAGGCAAATGGTGGTATCCCTTTTACATTTTTGTCTTCCCCCGCTCTTCTCTTCTCCTTCCTAGCCTACTTAGGCTATTCTCTATTTTAATCCCCATTTTCAACCCCCCATTCTTGCATGCTTGAGCTGAAAGGGCTCTTAGATCATACCTAGAGAAAAGTAAGTGAGAGCCACCATGTAAGGGGATCTCTCACTAGCCTACTTTAAGATGGCATGACCTAGGAGCCCCTTATTTATGTGGTGTAGGCTAAAAGCCTTGTATGTGATCATGACCCCTTGCATATTACTATTTTGATCATGTCTTGCGTGCTTGGTTTCATTTTTATGCTTATTGCCATGTTCTATAATGCTTACATTACTCTTAGTTCCATGTCGTTTCCAAGCTCTATATTTCTTTTAAAAATAGTTCCAAGAGTTGGCTCCTTGAAGTTTAGGATGGAACCTTAGAAATCATGCTCTAGAAGATCCCCTACTAACCCCTAACTCTTTTTTTGGCATCATGACATTTTGACTTGCATAAGAATTGTTTTCAAGCTCTCCAAATTTCAAGGTTTCCATTCTTTTAAGTTTAGTGGTTGAAATGGCCCCATGGAGCCCTCTCTTAAGTGGTCTCCCTTTTGTTTAGCTATAGAAACCCTTTATTGATGGAATGGTCTCCTTGACAAATGGTTTTCAAAATCTTTTTCCAAATATGGTTTTCAAAAATTCATTCTCTCCATCTTTGCATAAAAAATGATGCTTCAAAAAAATTGTTATCATGTTGATTTTTGACCCCTTGCACTCGTGTCAAGATAATGGTTATAATGGCCATGAGGGAGCCTTCCTTGGATTGGTCTCCAAGGCACCACCCTTACAAACCATACTCTTGGCTAGAATCAAAATTTTCATGGAAATGATCTTCAAAAAGATGTCCTACCAAAGTTCATTGAATAACATGTTTTGTTTCCCAAAACTCTTTCCAAAGTGCATTAAACCACATTTCCAAACCATCTTCCAATTCAACCCTAGGTTAACTTGACCCTAGTTATCCAATCCTAGGTTAACTTGACCTTAGTTATCTAACCCGAGGTTACCTTGACCATAGTTCACCCATCCTAGGTTAACTTGACCCTAGTTATCTAACCCTAGGTTAACTTGACCCTAGTTCACTCACCTTAGGTTAACTTGACTCTAGTTGTCCAACCCTAAGTTAACTCGACCCTAGTTCACTCACCTTAGGTTAACTTGACCCTAGTTTGTCCAACCTTAGGTTCACTTGACCTTAATTGACCAACCCTAGGTTAACCTAACCCTAGTTAGTTAACCCTAAGTTAACCAAATCCTAGTTAGCTAACCCTAAGTCACCTTAACCCTAGATTAACCTAATCCTAGTTAGTTAACCTTAGGTCACCCCCTACCCTTAGGCCAACTCAATCTAGGTTAGTATGCTTCAAGGTTCCAATTCATGGACTCCTTTTTAAATCATTTTTCTATTTAAAATTATTCCCATAACCCATTTTTTCAAAGTTTCCAACTCTCTTGAGATATCAAAAACCAACTCCATAACCCTTTTTAAGTATTCCAACACTTTGACTTTAGCAATTTCTAAAAATGTTTTTAAAAACTCACAAGCCTAAGGTGTCCTTACCCTTTTTCTAGTTAGGGATTCCGAAGGAATGTGATACATCAAGAACAACCTCCAAGGTTGTCCATATTAGAGTTCCAAAGCCTTAGGCATTTTCAAAAACAATTTTCGAAAACTTTTTAACCCTCCAAAATCATACCTCCAAAGTTTTCAAAACATGACTACAAAACATTTTCAAAGCCCTCGTGAGTTATTTCAAAGCATTTTCAAAACTCCCTTGAGTTGTCCTAAAAACATTTTAAAACACTTCAAAACCCCATTTCAAGAATTTCAAAGTTCTATTTCAAAATGCTCCAATACTTGAATCCAAATCAAAACTCTCAAGTTCTCTTTTTCCAAAAGACCACAAAGTGTCTTTAACCATTCCAAGGACCTTAAAGTGTCTTCAAAACTTTCCAAAGGCCCTAATGTGCCTATTTTCCATTGGGCTTTTGCCTGAACTACGATTGACCTGATTCTCGCCAAATGAGATATGTAGACAACTTAAAATGGTGCGGTCATCACTTCTATTTCAACTTCAGTCCCTTTTTCAAAAGTTCCTATCAATTCAAGGTTTCTATCTCAAACCCTTTAAAACTACCATGCTTTCAAACTTCTTCTAAAACATGCATCATGCATCATGCATCATGCATCATTCATCATTCATCTGAAAAGTGATGACTAAACCCTATTTTCAAAACTCTAAAAGTGGATGTTAAATGGACAATGGTAACCGGTTATTCCAGTGAGTGAACAAAAGGGTGATTAGATATGTAGGTACCGAAAGAGTGGGATAGGGTGATGATTTTAGAATATCTTCCCTACACGTAATCAACCCCCAGACCATAGATTTTTGTTTTCAAATGACCGGAATGGAGTTATTTTCCAAGGGCTTAAATCTTTCCAAAGGTTGCCAAATAACCTATTTTCTTAAAAACCCTCTCTTGAGGGAGTTCTCAAAAATCTTTTCCAAAAACCCTAGGTTTTATCTTCAGATTAACACTTAGTTTTAGGTGCCCTAACTCACCTTAATCAAGTTAGATGGCGACTCCTATTTTTCTGCGAAGCCCTTAATCAAACCAATTTTCAATTCAAACTTAGTCGCACTTATCCTTCTAGGAGGACGAGTTCTAGTGACAGAGTTCTGTACTTTTTGTCTCCAAGCCGAAAGAATTTTGGACACCCAAAAACCGGAGCGTGACAATTGTCAATAATTTAATTTAATAGACGAGTATCTGTAATCTTAACATGGAGAGATAAATAAGCATTTAATAATGTGGAGCTCGAAATATAATTCCTAGTATGACATGGAGTGTAATTATAATTTACGTAAATAGGAATTAATATTGGTTGGATTAGGAATCCTTATTTACGTAGGAAACCCTAGTTATACTAATCCTTAGGTCTCTGTTGTAACCTTTATATATACGCACTCTAAGAGCAGTTAGGGTTACACTTTACTCATAATTGAGAAATACACGTTTTTGTGAGTAAGAGAAACCCCAGCAGCTGCGAGCCTACTTTCTCTAGAGTAAGGCTTATACGAGGGATACAGTAGAAGTTTGAAGGTTGAGTTCAAGCAGTTGATTCGTGCTTGTTGCTATTACTTGACTCATGCTTGTTGCTGACACTTGTTATTCGGGATCAAACCAGAGAGATCTCAAAGGTATGATTTTAATCATGTAGATTAAGGTATGCTAATTAGATCAAAATTTTTGGTGGTATGCGTTTGCACTATAGTCAGGTCGTGAGAAATTCCGCAGTTCCCAGTAATACAAGCCACCATAATCTTAGCAATTTCAATTTACAGGGGCAAAATGGCCAAAGTACTGTGCAAGTACATTGATCATATAGAAAACGCCAATGTTTTAAAAATAGATCAGATTCGACTGATCGGTTTGACCAAAAAAATAAGAACTGGTCCAAGAAATGGTCTGGATTAACCCTCAAACCCACTATGTTTCAAAAAATGCTATATTTTTAGAGAACCGCTCGTTTAACCATCGATCCGCAAGAATCGTTTGTGGTTTGACAGAACTGGACGGTCTAAATTCAATGACATAAATAAATAGTTAGGGCACAAATCAACCGTGTCGCGCCCAAATTTTTCACACTCGAGGAATACACACACAAGCGAGAAAAATGCCGTACTCTCTCGTTAGAACTCACCCTCCTAGAAGAATGAGTGCGACTAGGTTTGAATTGAAAATTGATTTGAAATAAAGGGCTTTTGAAAAAGATTCGGAGTCGCCACCTAACTTGATTAAGGTGAGTTAGGTCACCTAAAAACTGAGCATAGTCCGAAAACTACACTTAGGGTTTTTGAAAAACGATTTTGAAAATATCTCCTCAAGAGAGGGTTTTTAAGAAAACAGGTTGTTTGGCAACCTTTGGAAAACATTCAGCCCTTTTTAGAAAAATAACTCCTTTTGGTCTTTGAAATCAGTGATCTAGGTTCGGAGGTTGGTTACGTGTAGGGAAGACGCACTAAGCTATCACCTTACCCCTCCCTTTCGGTACCTACATGTCAATCTACCCTAGATTCACCTATGAGAGTCTTTAATTAACTATAGTTCAACCCTATTCACTTTAGAAAAACAACATTTGAAAACTAACATGATGCATGATATGCAAGTGCAAAATAAGAGAGAATTGAAAAATAGATTTGGAAAAAGATTGATTTGATTTGAAAATAGATTTGAAGAAATAGAATTGAAATTGAAAAGTTTGAAAATTTGGAAATAGAAATTTGAAAATAGAAAGTTTGAAAGTAGATGGGAATTTGAGATTTGAAAAGATTTTGAAAACTGCACCCATGAGGGTGGAATTGAAAGTTTGAAAAGTGTTGTGACCGCACCTATGAAGGTTGCTTACGTATCCCTTTGGGGGAATCAGGTCAGTCGTAGTTCGGACAAGAATCCGATAGAAGGTTGGATTGAAGAAGGAAATTGAATTTTGATTTGAAATTGGAAGAAGATATTTGAGATGGAAATTGAAACAATTGGACTTGCTTTGGAAAGATAGGTTTTGGAAAGATTTGGTTTTAGGAAAGATGGAAGTTTAAGAAACCTAGACTTAGGAAAGGTAGGAGACCTAGGGAAGACTTGAGATTAAGAAAGATTGGATTTAGGAAAGGTTCGAATTAGGGAAGTTTCAAATTAGGAAAGTTCTGAATTAGGAAAGTTTTATTTTTGGAAAGTTTTGAAAACAAGGAAGTTTTGAAAATAAGAAAGTTTTGAATTTGGAAAGATGTTGAAGTTTTGGAAAGATTTAGAATTTAGAAAGTTTGGAAGTTTAGAAAGATTTAACTTAAGAAAGTTTTGAATTTAGGAAACTTTGGATTTGAAAAGATTTGAAATTTGGAAAGTTTAGGATTTAGAAAGTTTTAAAGTTTAGAAAGATTTAAGATTTTAGAAAGTTTTAGAGTTTTAGAAAGTCTTGAAATTAAGAAAGGTTTGAATTTAGGAAATGTTTAAAAGCTTGAATTTAGAAAGTTAAGATTTGGAAAGGGGGTTGAATTAGGAAAAGGAGTGAATTAGGAAAGATTTTTATGTTCAAGTTTTGGAAACTTAAGATTTAGGAAAGTGGAAGATGAGGAATGATTTGAATTAGGAAAGAGTTGGATTTTAAAATTTAAGGAGAGGTTTAAAGTTTAAACTTAGGAAACTTATGGTTTAGGAAGGTAGGAAATTAGGAAGGTTTGGATTAGGAAGGGATTGGATTTGGTTTCTAAAAGAGAAATGTTGGATTTTATTTCCAAAAACGGAGGACGGGATCTAGTTTCCTAAACGGGGAGATTGGATTTGAGAAGGATTTGAAAAGGGAGATTCTAGAAACCCTAGTTTTGGAAGTGTGGAATTTTAACGTAGAAAAGAGATTTTGGAAACATGTATAGTTTGGATATGAAAACAAGAGGTTTTGGAAACCTAGGTTTGGGGCAAAGTTTGAAAATCATGTTTTTGGAAAGAAAATTAGGGTTTCCTAATTGTGGGTTCTAGGGTTTGATTTGGGTTCTAAGGAGAAGGGATTTTTAGAAAGTGCGTTTTTAGAAACGAATGTTTTCTAGAAGGGAATCCTAGGGAGGAGTTTTTGGAAAGTAAATTTGAAGAGGTAGTTTTTGGAAAAAGATTTTAGGAAAGAGGCAGTTTTGAAAAGTGTGTTTTTAGAAGATTTTAGAACGAAAATCCTAGATGGGAATTTCTAGAAGGGAGATTTTGGAAAGAGAGTTTTTGGAAAGATTTTTAGGAGAGATTTTTTTTAGGAAAGTGAATCTAGGGAGTGATTTTAGAAAGTGAATTTTGAGGAAAAGATTTTGGAGAGGAGTTGAAAAAGAGAGTTTTGAAAAATAGATTTTGGAAGGGAGTTTTTGAAAACAATTTTGAAGAGGGGAGTTTTAGGAAAGTATGTTGAAAAAGAGATTTTTAGGAAGAGATTTTTAAAGAGAGTTTTTAGAAGGTGTAAAAACATCTCACTTTCCTAAAGCAATTCTAGCCATAAGAGGACTAGAACCACTTTAAGAAAGTGGTTTTGAAAACAAGGTTTGAAAATATAGACCAAAAGGCCACTTTTAATATAACACTTTCCTAAAGCAACCCTAGCCATGGAAAGGCTAGAATCACCCTAGAATTGTGGTTTTGAAAACAAATTTTTGAAAAAGAGATTTTGATGCAATTTTGAAAACAAGTTTAAAAACGTTTTGAAAAACAACTTTGAAAACGGTTTTTGAAAGATGCAAGACCATGATATGCACAATGCAATTTGGGGGTCGTGAACATACAAGGTTAAGGCTTCACCACATAATCAAGGGGGCCGAACCCACGTGGTCTTTGGTTAGACTAGAAGAAAGCCCCCGACAGTCCAACAGTCTAATCCTACACATAGACCGGGAGTCCTCTTGTTTCAAGCATGCAAAGAAAGGGCGGGAAAGAGATGGGGGATTAAAATAGAGAAAACCCAAGTGGGTTGGAGAGAGAAGAGAGAGGGGGGGAAGTGCAGAAAATTAAATAGGGAGCCTACCTTGTATCTTGTTTAATTTGCGCGCCTTGCTTGTCTTCGGTCTTCGGTCTTCGTCTTGATCTTCTTCTTCAGTCTTCAAGAGTTGTCTTCAAGCTTTGGATGACAGCTCTTCAAGTCTTCGAAGGGTGGTTGCAGGCTAGTGTATAAGTGTATGAGGGAGTGTATGAGTGTATAGGAGGCTAGGGTTTGTGTATAGTGGCTAGGGTTTGGGAAAAACCTAGGGACGCTAGGGTTTTGGAGGTGCTCGAGCTCTGTGTATCGAAATATAGGATTTTTAGGTTAATTTTGCAGACCCCTTTCACGTTGAATGAGGCTCTGTATTTATAGAGGGAGGACAAAACTGGCGCCTGTTACAGTGGCGCCAGGCCAAATTATACACTGGCACTACTAGAAGTGGCGCCAGGCCATTTTTTGGCTTGGCGCCACTACTAGTGGTGCCAGCTAATTAGGAAAGATTCAAGGTCGGCAAGCAACGTATTTTTGACTAGATTTGGGCGCCTGTACTAGTGACTACCATGTAAATTTTAGCCTGGCTTCACTATGAGTGACTCTGGAAAGTCCGGAAATCATTTGAAGGAGCCGGGAATGACCCGGAAGGCTGGAAAGGAGCAGGAACACTTAAAATAGTGTCCTGGAGGTATTTGACTTGAAAAGTGAGGACAAAAATGTGTCGAAGAGGTTGACCGGGCCTTTAGGGGTAAAACGGTCAATCGGACCGGAGAACTGCCGGGACAGACTCGGACTGTCCCGGAAAAAGATTTGGGATCTGGAAACATTATTTAGAATGTTCCCAGAGGTTTCCGGTTTGATTCCCAGAGCCGGCGTGGTCGGAAAAGGAGACCGGCCCACTAAGGGCAAAACGGTCATTTTGTATCGGGTTGATCAGAACTGACTTGGAATGATCCGGAAAGGTAAGGGGAGGTTGAGAATACTATAAAAAGTATTCTCAGGAGGTTACCGGTTTGATACTCAAAGCCGGTATGGTCGAAAAAGGAGACCGGCCCTCCAGGGGCAAAATGGTCATTTTGTACCGGGTTGGCCGAAACTGACTCGGAATGATCCGGAAAGGTAAGGGGAGGTCGAGAACACTATAAAAAGTATTCTCGGGACATTACCGATTTGATACCCAGAGCCGGTGTGGTCGAAGAAGGAGACCGGCCCTCCAGGGGCAAGACGGTCATTTTGTACCGGGTTGGCCGGAACTGACTCGGAATGATCCGGAAAGGTAAAGAAAGGTTGATAATACTATAAAAAGTATTCTCAGGAGGTTACCGGTTTGATACCCAAAGCCGGTGTGGTTCCCGGGGCGTTCGGATGTCTAGGGGCAAAATGGTCATCTTGACTGAAAAGTCTCGAAAAAGGTCCTAAGGGTAGTTTGGTCCTTTTCCACCGAAGTGAGCTAACAGCCACTGGTATTTACCTAGGTTTTGAGTGTTTCCGCCACTCTAACGGTGTGAGTATTTTCGCTACTCGGACAGGGTTGATGATTTGTGAGTATTTCCGCTACTCGGATGGGGTTGATGATTTGTGAATATTTTCGCTACTCGGACGGGATTGATGATTTGGGAGTATTTCCGCTACTCGGACGGGGTTGAGTATTTCCGCTACTCGGACGGGGTTGATGATTTGGGAGTATTTTCGCTACTCGGACGGGGTTGAATATTTTTGCTATTCGGATGGGGTTGATGATTTGTGAGTATTTCCGCTACTCTAACGGTTCTGTGAGTATTTCCGCTACTCTAACGGTTTTGTGAGTAGTTTTGCTACTCGGACCGTCTCGAGGAATAAACTGTCTCGAGAGTGGGACTGGAAGGGGTCTTACCGTCTCCGAAGAGACGTGCCTAGGTTTTGAGTGTTTCTGCCACCCTAACGGTTTTGTGAGTATTTCCGCTACTCTAACGGTTCTGTGAGTACTTCCGCTACTCTAACGGTTCTGTGAGTATTTCCGCTACTCTAACGGTTCTGTGAGTATTTCCGCTACTCGGACGGGTTTGTGAGTAGTTTTGCTACTCGGACCGTCTCGAGGAATAAACTGTCTCGAGAGAGGGATTGGAATTGGAATAAGAAAGAACAATGCCCCTAAGGGCATTTTGGTCATTTTGCCTCTATTTGGGCCTGACAGGCCCGCGAAGCGATGGAAAAGACGGAATTTGAAACTAGAGAATTGGATTCGATAGGAATATGCCCAAAATGACTTGAAAACAAGTGTGGACGGAGTGTAGATTGCCGAGCGGTCAAAAATGGGGTGCTTACAAACCGCCCAATCAAGATTGCTCTACTGGGCAAAGACTAAGCGAAGCCCTCCACGTCCCTCACCATGAACGGCCGACCGAACAAGCTATATCCAGGTCCGCTTCTTTCGCTTCTTCTTCTTCTTCTTCTTCTTCTTCTTCTTCTTCCACTGCTTCTTCTTATTTTCTTCTTTTTCTCTATTTTCACTTTTTTACTTTATCTCTCTCTTTCTTTTTCTTTTTCTTTTTCTCTGTTTTCACTTCTTTACTTTATCTCTCTCTTCTTATTGAAGGAATACCAAGTTAATTTTTGCATAAAGGTTTAGATTTAATTCAACATTCAAGGTTCAAATCAACATCCATGCATGTTAGACTTAACATTCAATGAAGGGTAAAATACACTTTGCACCCTTGCACTTTACATAGAATTCCACTTGAGCACCAACACTTTTAATTGTAACAATTAAGTCCCTATACTTTTAATTTATTGTAATGTCACCAGTTTATAAATTTTCGTTTGTGCAATTGATGAGCAAAAGTCATGTGTGTCTTACGTGACTCTTTTTTAAAGATAAAAATGTATTCTCATACCATTTTGGCACCAAATGCCCTCAACCCTCCTTCACTTTAGATGATTTTGAAATATTTTGCAATCCTAATTTTGTTTTATACATTTAAGAATTGTAAAAAAATTAGAATGGATTTGTGAGAAATTAGTATAAAAAAGTTTATGAACTAAATGATTGAGGTAGCATAACATCATTTAGTGTGAGAATACATTTTTGCCCTTTAAAAAGTGCCACGTGACATGCACATGGCTTTTGCTCATCAATTGCACAAACAAAAATTAACAAAACAGTGACATTGCAACAAATAAAAAGTACAATGACTTAATTTTTACAATTGAAAATATAAATGCTTTAGTGAGATTCAATGTAAAGTTGCAATGTGTTTTACCCTTCAATGAATATCCAGGTCCTCCCCATTGAACTATTCTCTCTTCTTTGTATATTTTTATCTATATTAAATTCTATTATCATTGACGTATTTGCTCTTTTGGTTCTGGGAATTGGTATTAAATTGTGCTTCTTCATCCATTTTCCATTCATTTGAATTTAGCCTACTATTTTTTGTTTTATTCTGTGTTGCTTTGTTTTGTGTTTTTTGTTTTTTAGTTAGAACATTCCATGTTAAGTTGTGATTTTAGTTATTCTTACGACATTTTTACTTTAGAAAGTAATAATAAAAATTTAGGAATGTACAAGCCAAAAGTTTAGAAATTTTTTGCATTTTTTTAGAACATATATGTATTTATTTAATATTATTTTTAAATGTATAAATGTAATTATTATGTCACGGTTTAATTTCGTTACAAGCCGAAAGCTTAGAATTTTTTTGTATTTTTTTAGAACATATATGTATTTATTTAATATTATTTTTAAATATATAAATTAATTTTTACATCACTGTTTAATTTCGATCGATCCGATGAATGATCAGATAACTTTTTCGGTTCACTCAATAATTCAGGTTTCAAAATATTAAAAAATACCAAAAATTTTTAGGAAATCCATACAAAGGTGGGGGCAAAAAAGTCCAAAAAATACAGATGCATGTTCTCTGTTCGGGCGGAGCATTGAGCTCCACAAAAAGTAATGCGGACAAATCTTATTCAAGCGCGACAATCAATAAAGACAAGACAACAACTAAAAAATGTGCCTGCATAAGGGTAAAAAGGTTGGAGCACTGTGCACGCACGGGCAACTGAAGTGATTTCACATAAACCGATGGACAAAACCGTCCAAAAAAGTGGTCCGATTAGGCGACTCTTTGTATATAGTAAGATAAGAAACAAATAAAAAAAATAGAACTTTTTATGACAATTTAAATTTGAAAATGGATAAAGTTTTTTTTTCTTCTGCTAGAGGGTGTACCCTCTTAAGCTCATGAAAAGCGTGATCGTTGATATGAACCATATAGTAACTCAGGTAATTGATCAGGTTAGTTTAATTGGTCAGAACTCATGACCTTTTAAAGAAAGATACGAGGTTCGACACTTGATAAACATAAAAGTTTCTCCTAAGGTCTTTAGTTTGATAATTATCTGAAATGATTATTCAAAATTTAAGATTAGTCAAGATACGTATAAATTAACTCGAACATTTGATTAACAATATATATATACTGTATAACAACTCATGCTTAGCTTGAGTATAAACCGATCACAGGACTAATCGTTGTGGTTGGATAAGGATCTTAATTGAAAATGAGGTGTTACTACCTAACATGAATTTAGGTCACCTTAGCAAAATAGCACTTTGAAAATCATTTTAACTTTAAAAAACATATTTGCTAAAACAATTTAAACTATTAGAGGAAAGGCTTGTTTTGACCGTTTATTTCATATTGACCTAATAGGGAAGGTGCTAGGCACCCTACACCACCCATCAATTAGTATCGAATATCTATTTGTTCCTAATATAAATTTGTCGGCACGGTTCTGAATTGCAAGAAGTGAATTACTACTTTGACCTTTGAAAATAATTTTTAATTTGGAAATGAAAAAATCTGTACCTCTTTTTGGTTTTGAAAATGAGTTTTCATTTGAAAATAGAAAACACAGGCTCTTAGCATTGAAAACCAATTTTGTTGTGAAAATAATTTGAATTAGAAAAAGGAAAAGGAAAAAGCATGCCCATTTTGGACATTTAAAAATGCCTTTAGTTTGAAAATTAAATTTTTGTTTGGAAATAAAAAAAGTATACCTCTTTTCGAGCATTACTGATATTGCATACTCTTGTTTTGAGATTAATCACATGAAATGATTAATTTTACGTGTCGATGTTTTTTGATTGTTTTAAAATTTTTGGTAATTTTTTGGGAAAACATTTCTAGTAAACTTATGCAAAACACATTTGGAAACATTTTAAGTTTCGGAAAACATTTTTTCAAAAAACTATTTTTGATATTTTAGAAATGATATTTTGGAATATTAATTTTAAAAGAAACGACAGTTTAAAACGTACTTGGAATGGGCTCAGTGACTTGAATTAGAATATGCAATTGAATTGGAAAGTTGGGCTATTACCTAACGTGCCATATTAAAGATATACAGATGGGCCAAAGTTTTAACATGACGTTGTAGAAACAAGTGGAATGGGCTAAAGAGCTGAAGTAACTTTTTTTTTTTTCTTCTTGGCAGACGCAGTGACTTTTATAAATAAGTTTTGTGCATTTGAAAGGAATGCATTCAAAAAGAAAATCATAACTCAAGTTCATGGAAATGGAAATTATGTTTGAAAATAGTTTTAATCTATTTTTTTTACATGAATTACATAAATTCAAATGGAAAATAAGGCTTATAATTGACAATTTTGTGATGAAATTATGGATTCAAGCTAGATGACTTAAAGTCATGACAACCCCTAAGGTAGTTTCAAAGCCCAATGGACGAAATTATAATTATAAAACCGGGGTCATCCTCTGAGAAATGGGTTTGAATTTTCATTGAGAAAAAATGTGAAAGTTTTTGGACCATGTTCAATGTCTCATTCATCTTAGGAACTTAAACAACTTTTGAAAGCTAACTCCTCGTATAGATGCTTTTCGGATTTTGAAATATTTTGAGATAAATTTTTTAGAAAAGAATGCAGAAAATTATATCAACCTTCACAATAATTTGACCTGTAATTTTGAATTTCTTCACTTTCATGTAATTTTGGTGGTGGAAAACATCACGAGATAGAAAACGTTCCACAGAAAATGGGCAAAAATTGACATGTTATGGATTTGAGATTTATCAAGAGAAATGAAAATTAAAAGGAAATAAAATACCTCACACGTATTAATTTTGTTAAAATAACCAAACAAAGAATGAATTTTTGACAAATACTTATTCATTTCTGAATCCAACCAAACAAAAAATAATTTACTTCTTTCACTTTGTTTTTATTTTCCTCTCTTTTTTCTTTTTTCTTTCCACCAATTCAAGATCCTAGCGGAAAGGAATTCCCATGTTTAGTAGCACAAAGGAAGAGCTGGCTCAGGATAATTCCAAACAGGATCAGAAGTGGAAGCATATAGTCATTTCTTTACTTTTAATTCCAAAGACTCTAAGGTCATTGGTAAAACCCAAAGTGGGGTAATTTTCATCTTTAATGAGAATATTCCTTTAATTTTTCTTGTTTTGGAATGTTAAAAATCCAATACCGCCTTTATGTTGTGCCTTATAAAGCCAGAACCAAGTGACCCCTCCAAGGTCTTCACCATAGGTAGAAACTTGGAAAATGGAACCAAAAGCAATCCCCAACCAAAGAATACACCCCAAAATGCACTAGAAAAGAGGCATCAAGCACCAAAGCAACAAAAGGGCAATGCGGGGTGGGATGAACAAATTGACTGCCCTGTTTGTCTTCATATGTTCAGGTCCAGCCGCCGCACCTTCCGCGCAGTGGAGGTGGTTGTCACACTTTTTTTTTTTAAATTATTATTATTATTATTATTTTTTGTGCAAGATTTAAAAATTTGTTGTTAGGTCTCGTAATGTTGATTTTGTAAAGACTAGACACGGCTGCGCGCAAACCTGAGTACGATCACTGTTAGCACGCGTTAAAATGTGTACCCATAGTTTTCACAAAATTAGGCTTGTGGAAAGGTACAATTTTTAATTACTTGATGGTTGAGGGCTTTTGTGCGAATAAATTTTTTGACAGACTTCAATACACCAAGTGAGTTATTGCCTTTTGATAATAATATTAGATTAAACATCCTAATCGTCGAATGGAATTTAAGTATACATTACGATGGATTATATTCCAACTTTCTAAATGATTCTCAGATGGCCCAATCTTTTGATCTGTCTACCAACCAAAGGAATAGCATATCTCGTGTCCTTTTACAGAGTGTAACGTGTGCTGAATCAATAATGTAATCCCATTTTGGTAAGAAAAATGCTATGCGTAATTCTACTGACTTGTATTTAAAGTGAGAAAATCAAAGTGAAAAATGATATTATGTATAACATTATACTGTTTAAAATATTTATTATGTTAAATTGTTTACAGAAAAATAATGCTACACACCATCTAATTTCTCATTCCAGTTTCTTACTCCCAGACACATACAACTGATTTGGTCCAATGTTTATTTACTAACATATGTCTCACTACTATATATTGGAGAGTAATAAAATGGAGTGAGAAATGAAATTATGTATATTATATTTATATTCATACGAAAAATGCTATTCTTTTAAAAAGTTTGTATAAAAAAACTCACTAAAATGATATGGCAATAGCATTTTTATAATTAAAAACAATCATAATACTGTTTTGTTTTAAAGTAAAAAACTCTAATTTAATTACATTATTTTGTATTAATTTTTTGTCTGTACAACATTACTTTGTTTTTAATAACTATTTAACCTTTTGTGAATTTGTCCATTACATTTTATGTATTTTATCTTAGTCACAAGTTGACCTACATTATTGCAAAATCTAAAACTATGGCTAATTGCAAAAGCTGTGGGTAGGGTCCACCTCAGGTGTTCTATATTTGGGTTAAACTCGCTTCCTCACGTGATAATATTTGGATTCAAGTCATGGTACTATTAATAGGGCCAAACCTACTTCGTAAAACCTTCAATACATGATCATTTGACTATTACTCTTTTGCTCATATTGGGCCGTGCACATTCCCAAATGACTAGGAATGTTACAGGACAATATTTCATAACAAATACGTGGAGTAGGTATTTGTATATCCATTTTAAGTTTAAAAGACACACCAAAGTTGGATAGAGGACTGGATAGATCAGGAGCACTGCACGAAAATTTTAAGGCACTGAGGCCAAACTGAGTAGTCACATTTCAATCTATTTAAACAAACCCCATCCACTCCTTTGCCCACTTTACCACTGCAGACAAAAGGAAAAAAGGACAAACATTCTTCTTCGTGGACACCTTCAGGCGTTGGATGGTCCTGTAACGACTGGTTGAACTGGTGGCCATAAATTTCCAAGGCCCTGCTATTCGTCGCGTTGATTGTAATAATTGAACCCTAGACAAAAGAAACAGGACAAATATTCTTCTGGAATAATGCTACGTAGATAAAATTTTTGTGCATTAGGTTTTGGGTAGTTACACTTTACTGTATTATAATTTGAGTGACAATCAGATGATCACTCTGTGATTCAAAAATAAATACATAACAAATTTTTTTATAGTTTAAACTTATTTGTAAAATAGATTAAACCTTAATAGATTTGATGAAATGTCAAAAATATCATTGCAAAGGACCACTTTTTAGTTTGAAATAAAAGAATAAAATCATCTTTTTAATATTTCATTTTAGAGAGATAAAATGATAAAAATACCTTTATAAAAGAATTGCCATTAATTTTAAGGATTTTTATTTATTCTGCAGTTAAGTCCAAAATATAGATGTTATGTATTTACTTTTAAACCATATGGGGGTTATGTGATTTTCGCTTAAAACACAAAAAGATAAAATACAATTACTCCTTAGATTTAAGGTATGAGGTATCAAGTTCGATTCCTACTCATACCCCCTTATGATCCGTCATCGTCTATGTTTACATGATATGTGTAGACAGTTATCTTACACGAGTTCAAGTGAATAGTTGATCAAAGCTTAAACAACCTATAATTAAAAGTAATAAATATAATTATAGAAAAATTTCATACACAACGCTATGGTATTTTGTGGTCTTTTTATCTAAAACCAAAAAACCCATTATGTTGGACCATAATTTTAAAAATCTCTCCCACATAATAGAACTTACTTTCTTCTGAATCCTTTATGCATATTTTGCTGCCGATTTTTAATAGAGTTAAAACCCCCTCAAATGGTGAGCCTGTAGCTTATATGCTACAACAAAAGTATTGTACATTTGCACCTATCCCTACTGAAAATTTTGTTATCTTTTAGAAGTAGCAAAGCATTGTGAAAAAAATCTCAACCCATTTTCTGGAAGAACTTCATTTTAAAAGAAAGAAAGTGTGTATGTGTGTTAGACAGTGGCGGAGCCAGAAAATACATTCAGAGGGACAACCATTGGTCATAACCCTAAATTTTTTCCTAATCATTGTTACAACAATTGACTTCCATATATATGCAATTGTTGTGATTACAAAACACAATTGGTGAATGTTCACTACTCATATGAATTCATGTGACCATGTTGGGTGGTGAATTTCATTACTCAGTCTGCGTGAACTTCTCTCTATGAATAGAGGAGTTTGGCTATGGGCAAAATGCACAAGAAGAAGAGGAGAGAAAGAAAAGAGAAGAGAAAAGAAAGAAGAAAGCAAATGGTGTAGGTAAATATTCAAGTTTAAGTTGTATTTTATATTCTGTTCTATGATTTATATTGTCTTATGATAGAAATAAAGTCTTGCGTGATCAAGAAAATCTATCCCTAATAGTTTCAGAACAACTATCTAACTATTATTTTACAGTTTCAGAAGAACTAATTTTATTATATATTGTGTTTAGTTATTTTGCTTACTTTATATTTTTTTTAGAATTATAACATATTATCAGCACAAAACTCTAAGTAGTTGTGGTAAAAATTCTTTAAAAACCTAAAATATGACTTTTGCAGTGGGTCTTTATTGCCATTATTTTCTTATTAGCTGTGCGTCATTTTGGTTACAACCTTATTCTTGGATGAATGTCGACTAATACGAATCTTGAATTTTGAGAAATACGTATTAAGAAACAAAACTTAAAATAGAATGGGTTTATGTTATGACTTCAGAATATATATATATATATATATTCTGAAGTCATAACATAAACCCATTCTATTTTTTTTATATTATACAGTCTATGTGTTTTTAAGACTTATCTAATACATCCGTTTCTATGAAACCAATGAGATCTGCACCAAATGACCCCCAAAAGTAGCTCATAATGGCCTTATGCTTCATCAAATGTGAAGTCACCAACTAGACCAGTTGAGTTCAGAAAGAAAGGTTACATGTGTTTCTTGTTATTCAATAATGTTCGTAAATCTCATGATTAAGTATCCAAAGAATTATTAATGAATCTCGACGTCAGCTTTTTTAAAAAAAAAACACACACACACACACACACACATGGAATGGCAGCTGCACAACTTAGCCATCCAATTTCCTATTCTAGTAGTCAAACAAGCCTAAGCCCACTATCTACGTACATTTCAGAGAATAAACTCCTTATTGTCAATTTTCTCTATAAAATGATTAGTAAAAATAACAGCTCTATTTATGCAAGATTATATATAGATGCTCTCCATATGTTTTCAAAGGACATATCTATAATCTATTCAGCTCTGTTCTTGATAGATCTCCCATATGAAAATATTATTTGACCGAAATTCTATAGTATATCTTTTTGATATTATTTTTGTATTATCGTGATTTAGATTCTAAACCTTTGTCATCGTGTGAGCGTAGCATTCTAAAAATGTCAAATTTCGTAAAATTAGAATTTACCACTCTCGACATTTTGGGTAAAAATTATTTATCATGGGTAGTTGATGTTGAGATTCATTTGTGTGCAAAGATTCTTGAAAATACTATAAAAGAAGAAAATAAAGCATTCTAGCAGGATCAGGCAATAGTAATAATTTTTCTTCGCTATCATGTTCACGAAGAATTAAAAACTGAATACTTTACGGTAAAAGACTTACTAACACTATGACAAAATTTAAAGGAGAGATATGAGTACCAGAAGATCATGTTTCTCCCCAGAGCTTGTTATGATTGGATGCACCTGAGGTTGCAAGATTTTAAAGTTGTTAGTGAGTATAATTCTTCATTATTTAAAATCAACTCACAATTGAAATTATGTGGGCAAAATATTACTGATGAAGATATATGTTAGGAAAAACATATTCTATATTTCATGCCTCGAATGTACTCCTGCAACAGTAATATTGAGAGTGGGGTTTTAAAAAATAATGAGCTTCCGATGAAAAATCACAAGTCTCGCTCGATCGGCTCTACACCATTTCCTGAAATGAATGCGGTCTCATTTTATGGTTGTGGTCAGGACGTGGCCGTGGCAGAAATAATTTTCGCCATCGTGGGGGTTACCGTGGAGGTAACAATTATAATTCTTTAAGTTCTCGAGTTAAGAATACTGTTGACTCAAAGTTGATTTCTATGTTGATTTTGATGATAACAAAACCATGTAGTTGTTATTTAATGATTTCAATTGAGTGTGCAGGTTAGATTATAACCTTTTAATAACAAGAAAATAATTGAGCTAATTGGTAGAGTATCCAACAAGAAGATTACTTAGGTAATCTTATCCTTGAAGAGATAAAGTTTGGATATGCATATGTTTGGCAACATCAATGGCCAACTTATTCACTATGAAGACCCTCGTGTTGACTCAAGGTTAATCCCCATGCTGATTTTGATTATAACAAAACCATGTGGTTGTTATCTAATGATTTCAATTAAGTGTGCATGTTAGATTATAATCATTTGATAACAAGAAAATAATTGAGTTGATCGGTTGAGTATCAAACAAGAAGATTACTTAGGCAATCTTATTCTTGAAGAGATTGAAGATGCTTAAGGAGTTCAACAAGTATTAAAAAAAAAAGGATGCAAGTGACTGAAGATCTTATGATGATTCAAGAGTCATTCAAAGAAGCAAAGCGCTCAAGCAAGATTATTTGAAGAGTATTCAAGTTAACATGGAATCGATTCTTGAAGACTAAAGTACAAATAGAAGTGCAAATACAACAAAGGATTTTAAGTAGACTTGAAGACCGAAGAGCTGGCACCATACAAATATGGTTTACACTTCACTATGAAGACCCTCGATCCTCATGGACATATTAAGTCCACTATATCATCATGTATGCTATGAACTTCTAAATTGGTTGATTTTTCTACTATAAATTTGGAAAATGCATTGAGGCATAAAGCATAAAAGAAAGGGGGAG
The DNA here is from genome assembly GCA_033060915.1 of Euryodendron excelsum. Lineage (NCBI taxonomy): Eukaryota > Viridiplantae > Streptophyta > Magnoliopsida > Ericales > Pentaphylacaceae > Euryodendron > Euryodendron excelsum. The sequence goes on along the minus strand of CM065389.1, from coordinate 23,865,573 downwards.
CAACAAGTTGAAGCTTGTCAAGTAACAATGGAGAACTTGTCACATTGAAGATATTGAAGAACTTGTGGTGAGAAGCTTGTCAAGAAAACAATGGAGACAATGAGTATGATGAGTTGACACATTCAGCAATCTCATAGTTGCAATCTCATTTAGATGAATCTTACAATCACCTTGAAGATTTGAAGATGTCTTGAAAGTATTGATGAGAAATCACAAAAGTTGGAAGCTTCATTGAAGATTATGTTGAAGTTTTGAATAGATAGAAGAAGTTATATTGATTAAAGAATCCTAGAAGAAATCAATTTGATGAAGATCAAATAAAGAGATTAAAGATATTCAAATAAGCATGAAAGATCAATTGAAGAAAAGAAATCTCAAGTCTTGGAAGCTCTCTTGAAGATTTTGAAGAAGAGTTGGATCAATGGAAGAAATAATGTTGATTGAAGAACTCTGAATGTAATCAAAAGTGAATTGATTTCATCTTGAAGAGTTGAAGGCGTTCTTGAAGTCAACATGCCTTGAAGAAGTCTTTTCAAGCCTTAGAAACCTTAGTTGGATGTTCCTTAAAGAGCTTGAAGATATTGAAGAAGATTGAAGAAGTATTGCAAAAGTTAAGGATTTTCCTAAAAAGAGTCGACCCCTCAAGCAAAAGAGTCTACTCATTCAAACAGAGGCTGACAATCTGATGGAACATCAAAAGAGTTGACCCCTCACTCTAAAAGAGTCGACTCATTCAAATAGAGAGTTGATTTTGCAGTTTCAGACAAAAAGAGTCGACCCCTGGCACAAAAGAGTCGACTCATTTGGGTAGAGCCTTGAAAAATCTACTGAAATACAAAAAGAGTCGACTCCTGAGGCAAATAAGTCGACTGCCGACACCAACGACTATATTTTCTGATAGGACTAATGGTGCGATCTGCCACCAAAACCACTCCCATACTTCTCTAACAGCTAAAATAGATTCAAGGCTATATATACAAGATCCCCAACACATATTGGGGTAAGAAGAACATGAGAAGAACACAAGATTAAGAGCTACAAGTGAAATTTCATCTGCTACATCTTATACACTATTTTAATTCATTTGGGGGGGTTCTTAAGTGAGCTGAAAATTTATTTATCTACTCTTTTAGAGAGAGTTATTCATTGTACAACCTTCATCTATTATTGGGTGAGTTTGTAAACTGATGAGTTTGAGTGTTTTTGAGAAAAACACTTGTGAGTTTGAGTGTTCTTGAGAAAAACACTTGTGAGTTTGGCTGTAGCTTGGGAAAAACACTTGTCAGTTTGAGTGAAGCTTGGACAAAATCACTCGTAAGTTTGAGAGAAGCTTAGACAAAATCTCTTGGGTTTTGAGAGCATGGGTAAGAGCTCTTGTAAGAGTGAGCTAGGCACTTGGAGAAAAACTAGCAGCTGTGTAAGGAAAGTTTACATAGTGGAATACCTTCGAGAGGATCGAGGAAGAGAGGACGTAGGCAAGGTTTGGCCGAACTTCTATAAATCTGGTGTTCTTCATCTCTTTGCTCATATTACTTCCTTGCATTGCATCTTATTATTTGCTTGCTTAGTTATTAGTTTGATTGCTCACTGCTACATTACTTAAATTGTTTTTAGTCGCATTGTTTGATATAAATTTTATGAAACCCAATTCACCCCCCTCTTGGATTGCCTTCTTGGGCTAACACCTCGATCCTCATACCTATATCAATCCACTAAAGCACCAATTGCATAAGAAAGGGGGAGCAAAAACTTGTATGCTTTGAGATATAAAGCACAAAAAAACGGGGAGTAAGTTTCTACTTATCACATTGGAAGATATTGAAGAACTTGTGTTGAGAAGCTTGTCAGGAAGGATCAAAGGTTGATGAAGTATGATGAGTTGATACATTCAGCAATCTCATAATTACAACCTCATTTAGATGACTCTTACAAGACATGGAAGCTCACCTTGGAAGATTTGAAGATGTCTTGAAAGTATTAATAAGAAATCATAAAAGTTGGAAGTTTCATTGAAGATTATATTGAAGTTTTGAATAGTTGGAAGAAGTTATAGAAGAAATCAAGTTGATGAAGATCAAGTAAAGAAATTGAAGAAGTTCAAATAAACATAAAAGTTCAGTTGAAGAAAAGAAATCTCAAGTCTAAGAAGCTCTCTTGAAGATTTTGAAGAAGACTTGGATAAATGGAAGAAGTGATGTTGATTGAAGAACTCTAAATATAATAAAAAGTGAATTGATTTCATCTTGAAGAGTTGAAGTTGTTCTTGAAGTCAACATGCCTTGAAAAAGTCCTTTCAAGCCTTAGAAACCTTATTTGGATGATCTTTAAAGAGCTTGAAGACATTGAAGAAGATTGAAGAAATATTATAAAAGTTAAGGACTTTGCTAAAAAGAGTCGACCCCTCAAGCTCAGGAGTTGACTCATTCAGACAGAGAGTTGATTTTACAGTTTCAGGCCAAAAGAGTTGACCCCTCACTCCAAAAGAGTCGACTCATTGAGACAGAGAGTTAAAATTTGAGAATCAGGCCAAATGAGTCGACCCCTACCACTTAGGATTCGACCCTTTTGGACAGAGCCTTGAAAAATCTACTGAAACATAAAAAGAGTCGACCCCTGCAGCAAAAGAGTCGACTCATTGATAGCAACGGCTCTATTTTTGAACGTTATACTTTACCGTTTTCATATCAAATGGTCTTCCATCCACCACTAACAGCTAAAATCAACTCAAGGCTATATATAGAAGATCCCCAACACATATATGTAGTAGAAGAACAAGAGAAGAACACAAGATTAAGTGCTATAAAGTGAGATTTCATCTCATACATCTTATACTATGTTTTTATTCATTTGGAGTGTTCTTAAGTGAGCTAAAAATTTATTTATCTACTCTTTGAGAGAGAGTTATTTATTGTAAAACCTTCATCTATTGTTGGATGGATTTGTAAATTTTTGAGTTTGAGTGTTCTTGAGAAAAACACTTGTGAGTTTGAGTGTAGCTTGGGACAAACACTTGTAAGTTTTAGTGAAGCTTGGAAAAAATCACTTGTAAGTTTGAGTGAAGCTTGGACAAAATCACTCGTAAGTTTGAGAAAAGCTTGGACAAAATCTTTTGGGTTTTGAGAGCTTGGGGAAGAGCTCTTGTAAGAGTGAGTAAGGCACTTGGAGCAAAACTAGCAACTGTGTAAAGGATTTTATATAGTGTAATACCTTCGAGGGAATCAAAGAAGAGAGGACGTAGACAAGATTTGGCCGAACTTCTGTAAATCTAGTGTTGTTCATTTCTTACTCTGTTTTTCCACTTTGCTCACAATACCTGCTTGTATTGCATTCTATTGTTTGATTTATAATTTGTTTGTTTGAGTTATACTTTGATTAGTCACTGTTATATTACTTAATCATTTTTTAGTTGCATTGTTTGATATAAATTCTATAAAATTCAATTCACCCCTCTCTTGGGTTGCCTACTTGGGCCAACAAATATACTACAACACACCACCAGTAGTGGAATAACTCGTAGAACAACTCTGAAACAAAATAAGAAAAGGAAAAAGATTTACCGAATTAACCTCCTAAAAATTATGAAGATATTTGTTATAGGTGTTGTATAAAAGGACATTGGTCACATACCTGTCATACGTTCAAACCATTAGTGAATCTTTACCAAGCATCAACAAAAGATAAAGGAAAAAATGTTGAAATAAATTTTACAAACTTTGATGACTCAGTAGAAATCACTTACCTTAATGTTTCAGATTTCTTTGAAGATCGTGATGAAAAAATAGATCACTTAATTGGTGATGAAAATGTCTACACCAACTAATTTATGTTCTTGTTCTTTTAAGTTTATTGTCATCATTTGTAATATTTTTCTAAGCATGTTTCTTTAAATGAATATTTTCGTTTCCTTATAGATAAGCAATTTTAATATTTTGTATAGAGGCATAGAATCTATCAAAACATTAATAGCTTCCAAAGGTGAACGATGGGGATATATGTCTAGCAGATAGTGCAATAACCTATACAATTCTTCAAGAGAAAATATTTTGTCAGTTTAACATTTGCCGAAAATAACATTAAGACAATATTTGACACTACAAAGATAATTGAAGATTCCAGAAGAGCCAATATATTATTGCCAAAAGGAACGAAACTTTATATTGATGATACTATGTATTCAACTAGAGCTACAAGGAATTTGTTCAGTTTTAAAGATATACGTAGTAATGGGTATCATATAGAGACAACAAATGAAGATAATAAAAAATATCTTTACATTACTTCTATTATTTTATGCCAGAAGCATATATTAGAAAAACTTGTTACCTTATCTTTTGGATTATATTATACAACTATAAGAATTATGGGATTACTTGAAGTGATGCACCAGAAGTGTTTTGACTCAAAGAATTTTATACTATAACATGATCGTCTTGGTCAACTGGGATCAACGATGACGCGTCGAATAATTGAGAACTCTTATGGGCATTCACTAATAACCAAAAGATTATTTTGTTAAGTGATTATACATGTCCCACTTATTCAGAACAAAAATTAATTGTGAGCCCATCTCCTTCAAAAGTAATAGCTGAATCCCTAACCTTTTTACAAAGAATTCAGGGGGATATATGTGGGCCGATACACCCACCATGTGGACCATTTTGTTATTTTAAGGTTTTAATAGATGCATTCACTCGATGGTTACATATTTATTTACTTTCTACTTATAACTTTGTATCTGCTAAGCTTCTTGCTCAAATCATCAGATTACGAATACAGTTTTCAGATCACCCGATTAAATCAATACGACTGGATAATGCTAGTGAGTTTACATCTCAAGCTATTGATGATTATAGCATGTTCATAGGAATTGATGTTGAACATCCTATTGCACACACACACACACAAAATAGTTTAACTGAATCTTTTATTAAATGCCTTCAGCTTATAGCTCGACATTTACTTATGAAAATAAAATTACCTGTCTCTGCTTGAGGACATGCCATATTGTATACTGCATCATTAGTCCATGTTCGACTCACTGCTTACCATGAATATTCACCATTACAGCTTGTTTTTGGTTAACAACCAAATATTTCACATCTAAGAGTTTTTGGTTGTGCTGTATGTGTACCAATTGTGCCACCACAAAGTACTAAGATGGGTACCCAACGTCGACTTGGGATTTATATTGAGTTTGATTATCCATTTATTATTAGATATCTTGAACCTTTAACAGAGGATGTATTCACTGTACGTTTTGCGGATTGTCATTTTGATGAGACACTTTTTTCACCATTAAGAGAAAATAAGACACAACTAAAAAAACAGCATGAGATCAATTAGAATGCTTCCACGGTATCTTATATTGATTCACAAATAAATTAATGTGTATCAGAAGTTCAAAGGATTATTTATTTACAGACGATTGCAAATCAATTAACTGATGTGTTTACCGACACAAAGAAAATAACTAAATCATATATACTAACTACTAATATCCCAGAATGTATTAATGTCCTTGTAGGACAATATGCTAATATAGTAGCAAATAAGTCTAAAGCACGTCTGAAACATGGGAGATTTGTCGGTGCAAAAGATATAATTCTGAGAAAGAGGAAGGCACAGGTACATAAGTGTCGCGCCCCGGTTTTTGAGTGTCCAAGGTCCTTTCGACTTGGAGACAAAAAGCACGGAACTCTGTCATTAGAACTCATCTTCCTAGAAGGACAAGTGCGACTAGGAGGGAGAAGAGAAGAGTGCGGGAAGACACAAATGTCAAAGAGATATCACTTTTTGCCTTCAACACACTTGTAGTCTTCCAAAGATGCTTTGATTGTAGCTTGAATGACTTCAAGAAGGCTTAGAGGGTTGGTGGGGAGTGTTTGATGGTGTCTAAGGCTTTATATGTGAAGTATATAGGCTTGGGGATGGTGGAATCTAACCTAAGTGTTGGAGGGATGAAGTGTGTATAGAGATTTGCAGTTTTGGAGTGACTTTAGTAGAGCTTCGCATCAGAAATCGGAGTTGCCATATGCAAAGGGGTGGTCTGGTATTTATAGGCAATCTGGAATAGGCCTGGTGCATGTGCTACATGCGTATGGCCAAAATTTGACCTGGCGCATGTAGGACATGTGCATGTACTGTTCTATTGCTAGAATGACACGTGGCACCCTATGTACTGGTTAAATCTCGACTGTTGATCGAAAGTTGGTCGATCTGATCAAAATTTGAGCGCATGTAGCATACGCTCCATCACTAGGAAGGCTCGTCCAAACTTTGTCTCGGTAATTAAGCCAATCGGGAAGGTTTTGGGGAAATCTCTTAGGGCATGTTTGATTCGTGGGACAAGGTCGGATTGGACTGCGAGTCCTAGCTTGTCCCATGTTTGATTTCCAAATGGAGCCGGGACTAACAGTTCGAATTGGACTACTAGTACCACATATTAGTTCTTAGCTAATTCCGCCCGGGGGGGGGGGGGGGGTGGGTGGGTTTGCTAATCCTAGGACTAAGGTGAAGAGGGATAAGATTGAAATGACTTACCTACCCCTAATCAACATATATTATATATTTTATGTTATGTTATATTACATTATAAATATTAAAATACGGTAATATTGTATAATATTATATTTTAAAATATTATATACGTAATACATTATTGTATATAATATTCTATTATAATATATTAGAATATGGTAATATTACATTTATAAAATATTATATAACATTATTATATGTTGTATATCACATATTATACTCTTTATATTCCATTATAATAATATAATATTATATAATATATTATTATATATTAGTATTTTATATGTATAAATTTGTATGACATACTATTATATATTATTTTACATTACAATATATGACAAATACATACTATAACATAATATATAGCAAGTATACAATATTAATTTACATTATAATATATTATAATAAAGTACTATAATATAATATTAATAATATATATGTATTTTTTATAATATAATATACTTGTCCTAGATTCTAATATTATATTATTATTTCTTTAGCCTATAATATTATATTTTATTATAATATTATATATATTGTATTATAGTTAAATTATTTAATGTTACATAATGTACTTGATTTGCTTATAATATTATACTATTATATTATTTGATGCATATATATATGATTATATTATTTATATTATAGGCTAATAATATATAGTGAGGGGTAATACGGTCATTTCTTATAGTTGTAAGATTAGTCCGATCATTTATCCTATGTGCAAACAAACATGAGACTAGACAATTACTTGGTACTATTAGTCCCAGAATTATCAATCCCAGGACAATTAGTCCCAGGACTCCTTGTCAGTCCGGTCAATCAAACGAGCTCTTAGGGTTTCTCGTGAACTTTCATGTTTTTGAAAAGTTTGAATTGTGTTTGGAAGCATGGGATATCGTCTCGGGAAGTGTGCTAAAAAGGACATGTTTTAGAGCGTCTGTGATATGCTCCGAGGGTGTTCAAAAGTAGTTGTTTTCGTTTCGTGTGATTGAGGCCTTAGGGAAGCGATCCTTTCGATCGGACCGTACCGATGGAAAGTACTCTGGAAATACTTTTGGGAATTCCTAGATTCACATATTTCTTAAGTCGTTTGGCGGTGTGTTTTGATTCGAGAATCGGAGAAAAAGTCAACCTTGGCAGAGCGTCTGCGAGACACTCTAGGGGCTACTGAAAGTTGTAGTTTTCGCATCGTACGATAGAGGACTTCAGGAAGCGATCTATCCGATCGAGCAATGTCGATGGAAAGATCTATGAACGAGTCTTTGAGAATTCCCTGATTTACGTATTTCTCAAGTCAGTTGACGGTGCGTTATAACTAGGGAATCGGGGGAAAAGACAATTTAGGCGAAGCGTCTGCGAGACGCTCCAAGGGAATTTTATCGAGTCATGTGAGTTTAGTGTCGTAGGGTCCTCCTCGGGTTAAACAAGGGTGTATGGTGAAACCTTTGCGCGAAATCCCAAGGTCGGTGCCGTTTCAGGGCAAAACGGTCATTTTGACCGTTAATGGCTGTAAATGGTCAAGAATGGTTTGGTGTGTTGTGTTAAGCGTGTAGGGTTGTTTAGAGATGGTTTTGGGAGAGTCTTTTACCGTTCGGCGGGATTTGTGCAGTGTTGAGGTGTTTAGGGGCAAAACGGTCATTTTGACTGGAGTGGGCCGAAATAGGATTGGATTTGGACCAAATGGTGTGCGGGGGACGCCTAATGTTTTAACAACATTTTGGAAGGATGGACTTATCGTTTTGAGAGATTTTGAACTTTCTCAAAACGTGCTTGCAGGCCCAAAGGGCGGGTTTGATCATTTTTTATCGAGTCGGGCTAGCAGGCGCCGGTGTTGACTTAGGTGTTGGTTCTTGAGACTGCCCAGTCTCAGAAAATTACTTGTGCGGTGTTGGTCTCTAAGAACGCCCGGTGTTAGAGAACTACCTGTAGGGGTAGTGTTGGTTCTTGAGAACGCCTAATCCCAGAAAGTTACCTAAATTGTTGATCTCTGAGAATGCCCGGTCTCGGAGAACTACCCAATGACGGACATTCTACGTTGGCGGGCTAGTAGGCGCCAGAAGTCAACCGTCTAAAATTTGATAAGGTGTTGGTCCCCAAGATCGCCCAATCCCGGGAAGCTACCTGGATGGCGTTGGTTTTTGGAATCGCCCGATCTGGAAAGCTGCCTAGAATAATGGTGCTTATTGCTTCAGCGGGTCCTTGTGGACCCGTGAAGCGACCAGTCGATTGGATTGGAGATTGTAAGGCTCGTCTTGAACCTGCATGTATTGTGACATTGGAAACCGAACCCGGTCGGGCCGGAGATTGTCGAGCAGGCAAAAATGGGGTGCTTACATCTACCCCTCTTTTTCTGACTTCGTTTGCCGAAGGTAGAAAAGTAACAAAGTAAGAATCCCTTTTTGGTCGCGAGGCGATCGGAGGGACGATGTGCCGGTGAACTTAGAATGCTTTGGGACCTCTCGTGGGTCACCAGTTTGGAAGGCTTTGGAATTCAAAAAGCTTTACATTCCGATCAGGAAATGAGTTGCCAATTTGACACGGTTCAGTTCAAGACATTCAATTCTTGCGAGTGAATGTTGAAAGCTTGACTTTCGGCTCTTGACAAAGCCTTAAGAGCAAATTTGGACCTTTGGAAGCTTGAAACTGATTTTGGCGGGAAGCTGAAGGGCCGAGCGCATGTATTACATGCGCCTAGCATGTTTTAACTTTGGCGCATGTATTATATGCGCACGTTTTAAATTTATTCTAGTGCATCTACTACATGCGCCAACCCGTGGCCATTCAAACAGAGCAAGTCGCGTCTTCAGTGTTGCATTTTTGAGTTTTGAGTTTGGTTCGAGATTCTCTATGAAGGGTTTCGGAAGATTTCAACCTAGGATTGTTGGGGGAGTGTTGGGTGACATCAAGTACTTGTCGGAAGCCGCTCTTGTCGCCGGATTCTTGCCGGAAAGCTTATTTTTCACCAGAAAACTTCAAAGGTTAGTTTTTGAAAGTTTCTTCGATTTTGATGCACATGTATCAGTTTTTTTCCAAGTGATCAGTGTATTCCTATGCTTTAAGATGTTTAGAAGACAATGATTAGGCCGTTTTTGTGATTTGGTGGAGATTCGAATGCGTTTTGAATGATTTTTCATTTTTATGAAAGTGGGTTTCCTACGGGGCTTGAAAAATTACCTCTACAGGCTTGGGCGTTGACCGTTTGTGTGATTTTTACACCGAGAACCTTAGAAAAATGTGTAGAACAATCGTATGATGTTTAGTAATTTTCTAAAAAGTTTTAAAATTTTGAATTTTTGAAAATTACAAAAAATAAGAAAAGTTGAGGAAAATTAGAAAACGGATCCTGTTGATGGTCGAAAAACACAGAATATTTTTAGAAAATTATGGTGACACTCTCAAACATTCTGGGAACTTTTTGTGAAATTTTTTGGAAATAAAATTGAAACCAAAAAATTTGGAAGCTGAAGGAATTGTCCTAAAAATTGTGTTTGAGGACAGGCCGCGTGTCATGGGAGCGAGATTGCTTTGATTGATGTGGTGGAAGGTCTGAGATTGTTCTGGGCTGTGTTTGTGACTTATGGAATTTTGGGGTAGTGACTTTAAGGCGAAATTCTGCCGAAATTTTCAAAAATTTTAACATTAAGCTTTAAAACCTTTCAGTAAGCCCGAAGAAAGGGCTTTTAAGAGAGAAAGCCCGGAGAAACCATAACTTTAGAAAAATTTTGGGAGTGGGATTTTTGAACGAGAAAAGCCTCGAGAAATCGATTTTTAGAAAACTTGAAGAACAGGGCTTTTAAAGGTGAAAGCCCGGGGAACCGTTAAACCCTTGAAATGAGGCTTTCTGAAGGAAAAGCTCGAAAAACTGTAAAAAATGTTGAACTAGGGCTTTTGAAAGAAAAAGCCCTAGAAACCGATTTGAAATTTTAAAATGGGATTTTTAAGGGAAAAAACCCGGGGAACCGGTATGAAATTTTAATATTAGATTCTTTTGAAAAAAAGTTTCGAAAACCATTAGAAAATTTTTGAATCAGGATTTTTGAATGAGAAAACCCGAGAAACCGATCTGGACTTTTGGAACCAAACTTTTTGAGGAAAAAGCTTGAAAACCCTTAGAAGACTTTTGAACCAGGGTTTTTTTGAAGGAGAAAGCCTGAAAAAACCGGCTTTGAAATTTCGAAACCAAACTTTTTGAGGAAAAAGCTTGAAAACCATTCAAAAAATTTTGAACTAGGGTTTTTGATGGAAAAAAACCCGAAAAACCGATCTGGACTTTTGAAATGAGACTTTTTGAGGAAAAAGCCCGGAAAACTGTTAGAAAATTGTGAAACGGGGTTTTAAAAGGGGAAAACCCAAGAAACCGATTTTGAATTTTGAAACCAAACTTTTTGAGGAAAAAGCTTGAAAATCCTGAGAAAATCTTGAAACGGGGCTTTTGAAGGGGAAAACCCAAGAAACCGATTTTGAAATTTTGAAATGAGACTTTTTGAGGAAAAAGGCCTGAAAAATCGTTAGAAAATCTTGAAACGGGGCTTTTGAAGGAGAAAACGCGAGAAGCCGATTCTGAAATTTTGAAATGAGTCTTTTTGAGGAAAAAGCCCAGAAAACCGTTAGAAAATCTTGAAACGGGGTTTTTGAAGGAGAAAGCCCGAGAAACTGGTTTGAAATTTTGAAATGAGAGTTTTTGAGGAAAAAGCTCCGAAAACCTTTAAAAATGTCGAACCAAGGCTTTTGAAGGAGAAAGCCCAAGAAACCGGTTTGAAATTTTTTTTTTGAAATGAGACTTTTTTAGGAAAAAGCCCGAAAAATTGTTAAAAATGTTGAAATAGGGTTTTTGAAGGAAAAAGCCTGTGAAACCGGTTTTGAAATTTTGCAACCAAACTTTTTGAGGGGAAAGCTTGAAAACCCTTAGAAAATTTAAAATGGTGATAAATGAGGCCATAGCCTTTCCATTTTTTTTCTTTTTTCTTTTTTTTGTTATTTTATTTATTTATTTTTTTTTGTATATACATTGACGCATTTATCTTTGTGCCTATCACATATGGTGACCAATTGATTCTCTTAAATGTTGTCATTTTTTAGGATGCCAGAGGCAGGGGGTGACGGTCTGGACAAGAGGCGCCACAGGAAGGTGCCGCGGATAGAGCTCGAGGAGGACGGCAGCAGTCGGGGTAGCTCGGCTAGGGGTAGTAGCAGGAGCGGTTCAGCTTGGAGCAGTGGTCAGGGTGGCCCAGCGCGAGGAGGCAGCAGGGGCATTTTTGCGCGGAGTAGTGGTAGAGTCGATTCTCCTCGAGGCGGCCGCAGTGGGTCACAACGATCTTTGAGCAGGACAGCTTCTAGTGGGAGTTCCGTGATGGGGTAGCCTTCGGCTGCTCCCGATGAGAGATTTGAGGATAAGGATGAGAGATTTGAGGATGAGGCCCGTCTTCTCTTAGGGTTGCCAAGGCTTGGGGGCTCGAGTTTCCTAGCTTCACTTTTATGCTCAGCCGAGACAGCCTTTGTTTTTGAGCCTTCACCAGATGACCAGATTATTATGAGGCTCCGGTCGGTGCTGTATGTCGTCTTTAGTTGCTTGCTTTGCCTGCTTCTTACGAGGGATGAGAGTGAGGACATCCGGGGCTTGGGGGAGCCTGACAAGCTTTTGGCCATTTCTAGTATGGTGGAGCTATGAGTATTTGTCGGTTCGCCGATCGGAGGTGTTAGCGGGCGATGCCTTCCCGCGGGCCACGAGGTGGGCCCGGCAGCAGGTAGTCCAGCGGTCCTTACTCACAGATTTTGTAGCCCTCAGAGCTAACTTGGAGTTATTGAGGCCTCGGGATGTGACTTGGGCACCCTACCACCGGTCCACCCAGTATGCCGACATGAGGGACCTCATCCTTTTATCCAGGTTGCGGATCACCTTTCGGGGCCCTGTGTCATGGGAGACGTATCTCAGGGAGCGCCACTGGCAACAGCTTCATACTGCCTTCCGCACGGCCATGGATCCTCCCCAGTATATGTTTGGACTTTATTGGGCCGGGGTAAAGATCCCTTATATAGTCGGGGTTACTGGGGAGCGGTTCCTACTTCCGCCAAATGTGGATTATGAGGCTCACGTCCGGGCAAGATCTATTGGCGCTTTCACCCAGTTGGATCTGGTGGTCGGAGGGCAAGTGGCCGGCCTTGAGGTGGTGGAGCTTTGGCGTCGAGCTCAGGGCTTTGTTTCTGAGGAGGAGTACCTAGCAGCTTGCAAGGCACGTGATCAATATCGTGCTGAGGTAGAGGCCCTGACTGCTCGCATATCTTGGATGGAGGCCCGCTGGGTATGTTATTCATGGTTCGTTTTTCATATTTCTCATACATCCCTTCGTGTTCTAATGCCAGTTGTTTTTTTTTTTTTTTTTTTTTACATATATACAGGGCCCTTATGATGCCAGAGCTTCTTCTAGTCAGCCCTCCCCGTATGTCTAGATATAGGTGACTTTGACTTGGATGATGACCCTGCTCCTTGAGGTGCCTTGCTTTTCCTGCGGACATAGTTAGAGTTTTTAGTTAGATCGATGGTCATTGTTTATGTTTTTGTGGCCGCGTGTTGACCATTATGGATGATGACTGTATGATGATTTTATGAACACTATTTCTATTATCTTTTTGTTCCTTTACATGCGATGACGATTATTTCTTTCTACTAATATTGTTTTGCATGCATGTATGTGGATATATAATGGATATGAATGTGAACACAGGAGTACAAAAATCATGATAGGCTTAAGAAATGGTGGATATATGCAAACCTTAAGTAAGTGTGAAAATGGTGAGTATATTTGTTGCACACATTCAGGCAAAGCATACATATATATAGTTTTATGTAAACCAGCCCAAAGGTAGATTGGGCATTTATTAGAAACTATCGCTTTGGCATTTCGCTCTTTCTTCGAAAATCTCCATTTTTTGTTATGCTCTTTTCTTGCCACGACGAGATAGTAGTTGCCCCATTCCTAGGGTTTTCATTTTCAGATCTGACTCCCCTTTCTCTTATCTGAGAAATTGTCACTCAATTGATTTTCTCTCGGGGCCTTATGTTTGATCTGGTAGACTCTCCAGGTGACAGTTGAAGTAGCCTTTAGTAAAGGAGGGAGTAGTTTCCATCTTCAATCCGAGAAGACTTTACTTTGGACCGTAATGTAGGTTAGGTAATGGGTGATGAATGAAGGGGTATTCAGGCCCAAACGATTTTTTTTTTCCTTTGGGTGATAGTAACCAGAACTACCTTGAGTAAACTTTTGCTGCTTTGTTCCCTTTTCTTTTTCAGATATCGCCATTTTCTTTTGAACTTGTTTAGACTGAGCAATCTTTCCTGATCTGAGGGGACTTTCTGTGGGTTGTAATGTGGCCAGGTTGCGGGTTTTTGAAGGAAAGGGTATTGATGGCTCAAAGCATGATGTGGTTTTTGGTGGTTTTCAGGTCTTTTCCTTTTGTCTGTGGGCTTCTTTTTCTATCTCCCTCCCTTTTTCTCTCTTCTCTTCTTTGTATGAATTTTTGCCCATACAGGGCTCATCATTTCCTTTAGTTTTTGCCCTAGTATTATCGCTTGTACAATCTATTGACTCTCAAGAGACTTCAATTGTCATTTCATTTTCATCATCATTTTTTTTTTGTTTTTTGCCTTGTTTCCCCCTTTTCTGATGTAGGAGGGGGCCTTCTTTCTCTCCATGCTCCCCTTTCGTCACTTTTTCCTCCGAACTTGCTGCCGCCCATTGTAGGAGGAGATCACTAATGCAGGTTTTTCGAAGGAATGTAAATTGGCTCAAAAGGGGTTTTTCAAAGAGGATTCTTTTAACTGTATGGTAGCAGAATAGATGGCATCTCTTCCTTCCAGACAAGATTGCTTAGTCTATGAAGTTCATTTTTAGAGTTGTTGGCGTCATCCTTTGAAACAAGCAGGTGTTAGCTTAATTGTTCTATTACTCGCACTTGCCCTAGCGTGGGGGGTGGTTCCTGGTTAGGGTGTTTGAATGAAAATTACTTGTGGCTCGAGTGGGCTAACCAAGGGAAATACTTTTGCTATTCCAGGGATTTTGAAATGAGGGCTTCTCTTCCTTTCGAGGGTCTAACTGTCGGTTGCTTTGCCATGACATCCTTTGGAGGCCACCCTTTTTGTGCTCCACTCTTTTTCCTTCCTTTCGTGATCTTTCTTTTGGATCAGAAATGGTCCCCACAGGTGAGGACACGTGTACCATCCCGCCTTTCAAGTTATGGCATAACGAAAAGAAAGAAAATTCTGAGAAAGAGCAAATACCAAAGATGATAAATGCAAATTTCAACTTCTTTCATTTCAAAAGTTTTGTTTACATGATGAGCTCTTGATTAGCAAAAGATGAAAGTAGAGTTAACGAAACAAAAATTAACAGGAAAGTAAAGACAAAGTTTGGTAGAAGAACATCCCTTTCACAATCACTTCTTCAGGTAGGCTTTGGACCACGCCTGCCTCCTCCATGCTCCATTCGGCGGCTTCTTCACTTGGTTGTGCTGGGCAAATTGATGCATCAACTGTGAGGTGGCAGAGAGCAACAGCCATAGTGTAACCAGGGCTTCCGCCTTTTCCTTCTTCTTCTTTAGTGGGGTAAGTGGGGTTGTGCGTCCCTTCTTGGGACTCTTGCTGGCTTTCCTTTAGTTGGTCAGTTTTCTCTTGGGATTTCATAACCAGGCCTTCTTCAGAGGCTTGCAACGACTTTTCCTTGGCTTTTTCTTTTTCAGCTTTCTTCTTGTCAATCTCTACAAACAGGCTATCCAGATCGCCTTCGTTGAATTCGAATGGTGGGTTTGGCAGTTTCAGCTCATAGATGCCCCAGCCCATGTCCTCGTAATCGAAAAGCTCCTCTTTCAAGTGAGCCTCAGCTTCAGCATATCTAGTGTAAACACCCCATTTTTGCCTGCTCGGCAATCTCCGGCCCCACTGGGCTAAGTTTCCCAACATCACAACACATGCAGGCTCAGGATGAGCCTTTCAATCTCCAATCCAACCAATTGGTCACTTCTCGAGCCCACAAGGACTCGTTGGAGCCATAAGCACCATTATTCCAGGCAACTTTCTGGACTAGGCGGTCTTGGAAACCAACGCCATCCAGGTAGCTGCCCGGGATCGGGCGATCTTGGGGACCGACACCTCATCAAGTTCCAGACAGTTCACTTTTGGCGCCCGCTAGCCCGCCAACGTAGAATTTCCTTCATTTGGTAGTTCTCCGAGACCGGGCGTTCTCAGAGACCAACACCACCAATTTAGGTAGTTCTCCGAGACTAGGCGTTCTCAGAGATCAACACCACCCCTACAGGTAGTTCTCTAAGACCGGGCGTTCTTAGAGACCGGGTGTTCTTAGAGACCAACACCACACAGGTAGTTTTTCGTGACCGGGTGGTCTGGGGAACCAACACCTAGGTCATTATCAGCGCTTACCTGCCCCTTGGGCCTCCAGGCACATTTTGAGAAAGTTTAAAATCCCTCAAAACGATAAGTCCATCCTTCCAAAGTGTTATTAAACCATTAGGCGTCCCCCGCATTCCATTTGGTCCAAATTCGGTCCTATTTCGGCTCACTCCGGTCAAAATGATCATTTTGCCCTGAATGTCCCGACACTGCACAAACTCCACTGAATGGTGAAGGACTCTCCCAAAACCATTCTTGAATGACCCGGTACGCTTAACACAACACACCAAACCATTCCTGACTATTTTCAACCAAACTCGGTCAAAATGATCATTTTGCCCTTAACAATCAAAACACGCCCCGAAACAACACCAGTCCTAGGTTATTGAATGGCGGATCTCGTCATGAACCCCCGTTTAACCTAAGGAAGACCTCATAACACCTAAAACCCATGACTCGATAAAAGTTCCTTAGAGCGTCTCACAGAAGCTTCGCCTAAATTACCTTTTCCCCTAATTCCCTGGGTTATAATGCACCGTCAAATGACTTGAGAAATGCATAAACCAGGGAATTCCTGAAAGCTTGTTCACAGATCTTTCCATCAATACTGCTCGATCGGATAGATCGCTTCCTGAAGCCCTCCATCGTACGGTGCGAAAACTACAACTTTCAGCCACCCCTGTAGCGTCTCGCAAATGCTCCACTAAGGTTGACTTTTTTTTTGATTCCCTGATTGAAACACACTATCAAACGACTTGAGAAATGTGTAAATCTAGAATTTTTGAAAGTATTTCTAGAGTACTTTCCATCAGTACGGCTTGATCGAAAAGATCGCTCCCTGAAGGCCTTGATCACACAACACGAAAACAGCCACTTTTGAACACCCTTAGAGCGTATCATAGACGCACCGCAAAAGTGTCCTTTTATGCACATTTCTCGGGACAATATCCTATGCTTCCAAACACAATTCAAACTTTTCAAAAACATGAAAGTTCACCGGAAGCCCTGGGAGAACATTCCGAGTGCGACCGATTCCCCCGAAACCTTCCCGATTGACTCAATTATCAAGGCAAAGTTTGGACGAACCTTTTTGGTGATGGAGCGTATGCTACATGCGCTTAAATTTTGATCAGATCGACCAAATTTCGATCAACAGTTGAGATTGAGTCAATACAATGGGTGCCACGTGGCATTCTGCCAGTGGAATAGTACCTGCGCATGTAGCACATGCGCCTGTGTAAATTTTACACATGCGCATGTCCTACATGCGCCAGTGTCCGAAAGTTTTGCCTATAAATAGAGGCCTCCCCTTTTGCATATTTCAGGTCCAAAATTGATGCGAAACCCTACTGAAATCACTCCAGAATCTCGAATCCTTACATATATTCCACCCCTTTAACACTTAGGCTAGATTCTACCCCTCTCAAGCCCATACACTTTATCTACAAGGCTTTGTACACCATTACACAATCCATTCTAGCCCCTCAAGCCTTCTTGAAGTCATTCAAGCTCCAATCAAGACATCCATTGAAGACTACAAGTGTGTTGAAGGTAAAAGGTGGTATTCCTTTTACATTTGTGTTTTTTCCCACTCTTCTCTTCCCCCTCCTAGCCTACTTAGGCTATTCTCTATTTTAATCTCCATCTTCAACCCCCCTTTCTTGCATGCTTGAGCCAAGAGGGCTCTTAGATCATGCCTAGAGGAAAGCAAGTGAGAGCCACTGTGTAGGGGGACCTCTCACTAGCCTACTTTAAGATGGTATGGCCTAGAAGCCCCTTGTTTATGTGGTAAAAGCCTTGTATGTAATCATGACCCCTTGCATATTACTATTTTGATCATGTTATCATGTTCTACAATGCTTACATTGCTCTTACTTTCATGCCATTTTTAAGCTCTATATTTCTTTCAAAAATTGTTCTAAGAGTTGGCTTCTTGAAGCTTAGAATGGAACCTTAGAAATCATGCCTCAAAAGATCCCCTACTAACCCCCTAACTCTCATTTTGGCATCATGACATTTTGATTTGCATAAGGGTTGCTTTCTAATTATCTAATTTTTAAGATTTTCATTCTTTTAAGTATAGTGGTTAGAATGGCCCCATGGAGCCCTCTCTTGAGTGGTTTTCTTTTTATTTGGCCATAGGAATCCTCTCTTGATGGAACGACCTCCTACAAAAATGGTTTTCAAAAATCTCTCCAAAGATGATTTTCAAAAATACATTCTCTCCATCTTTGTATAAAAAATGCTGTCTTAAAAAGTTGTCATCATCATGTTGATTTTAGGACCCTTTATACTCTTGTCAAGATTATGGTTATAATGCACATGAGAAAACCTTCCTTGGAATGGTCTCCAATCACCAACCATATAAACCATACTCTTGACTAGAGTCAAAATTTTTATGGAAATGATCTTTAAAAGGGTTATCCACCAAAATTCATTGCATAGCATGTTTTGTTTTTCAAAACCCTTTCCAAAAGTGCATTAAACCAACTTTCAAAACCATTTTCCAACCCAACCCTAGGTTAACTTGACCCTAGTTGACCAACCATAGGTTAACTTGACCCTAGTTGTCCAACCATAGGTTAACTTGACCCTAGTTATCCAACCCTAGGTTAACTTGACCCTTGTTGTCCAACCCTAGGCTAACTTGACCCTAGTTGACTAACCCTAAGTTAACTTAACCCTAGTTCACCAACCCTAGGTTAACTTGATCCTAGTTCTCTCACCTTAGGTTAACCTAACCCTAAGTCATCCTAACCTTGGTTGACCCAACCTTAGTTAGTTAACCATAGGTCATCTTAACCCTAGGTTAGCCCAACCTTAGTTAGTTAAACATAGGTCATCCTAACCCTAGGTTAACCTAACCCAAGTTAGTTAATCTTAAGTCACCCCTAATCCTAGACCAACCTAACCTAGATTAGTACACTTGAAGGTTCTAACTCTTGAACCTTTTTCTAAATGATCACTCAATTCTAAACTATTCTCATAACCTATTTTTCTAAAACCTCCCACTCTCTTGATTTTAAAGAAACCAACTCCATAAACTCTTCCAATGTTCTTACACTCCATCTTCAAGACATTTTCAAAAAAATGCTTTCGAAATGTCACAAACCTAAGGTGTCCCTAGTCCCTTCATGGTTAGGGATTCTAAGGACAAGTGATAAATCAAGAACAACCTCTAAGGTTATCCATATTAGGATTCCAAACCCTTAGCCATTTCCAAAAACCACTTTCAAAAACTAATTCATCCAAACATTCTAAAGTCATGCCTCCAAGGTATTCAAAACAAGACTTTAAAAACACTTTCAAGTTCTCTTGAGTCATGCCAAAGCATTTTTCCAAAACTCTCTTAAGTTGATCCAAAAATGTTTTCAAAACACACCAGCATCCAATTTCGAGTCAAAACTTCCAAGACCATAAAGAGTCTTCAACTTCCAAGACCACAAAGAGTCTTCATCGTCCAAAGACCTCAAAGTATCTTAAACTTTTCCAAAGACCCTAAAAAGTTTTCAACTTTCAAAGACCTCAAAGTGTCTTCAAACTTTCCAAATGCCCTAATGCGCATATTCTCCATCGGGCTCTTGCCCGAACTACAAATGACCTGATTCTGGCCAAATGAGATACATAGGCAACCTAAAATGGTGTGGTCATAACTTTTATTTTAACCCCAATCTTTTTTTCAAAAATTCCAATCATTTCAAGGTTTCTATTTTAAACTCTTTCAAAACCTCCATTATTTTCAAACTTCTTCCAAAAACTTGCATCATGCATCATCCGTCTGAAAAGTGATGACTAAACCCCGTTTTCAAAATTCTAAAGTGGATATTAAGTGAACAATGGTAACCGGTTATTCTAATGAGTAAACAAAGGGTGATTAGACATGTAGGCACTGAAAGGGCGGGGTAGGATGATGATCTTAGGATATCTTCCCTACACATAACCAACCCCCGAACTATAGATTTCTATTTCAAATGACCAAAATGGAGTAATTTTCAAAAGGGGCTTAAATCTTTCCAAGGGTTGCCAAACAACCCATTTTATTAAAAACCCTCTCTTGAGAGAGTTTTCAAAACCTTTTCCAAAAACTCTAAGTTTAATCTTCGGATCAATACTTAGTTTTAGGTGCCCTAACTCGCCTTAATCAAGTTAGGTGGCGACTCCTATTTTTCTAAAAAGCTCTTAGTCAAACCAACTTTCAAACCTAGTCGCACTTGTCCTTCTAGGAGGACAAGTTCTAGTGACAGAGTTCTGTGCTTAAGGGTCTTTGAGCCGAAAGGACCTTGGACACCCAAAAAATCGGGGCACGACATCTAGGATGTAGGAATTCTTCTCCCCAGCCGTCCACAGATGCAGTATCATTGGGAATGTTTGCAACAGGTTCATTCACGGGCCAGTTGAAAGGGTCTTGCTCCCCACCTGTATCGTAGAGATAGATAGGGCATGGCGGCAGTTCTTCCTCCCAATCGCTTTCAGTGTCTGACTCATCCTCGAAGTACTCTGCAGTTATGATGCCATCAAGATCCACCCCATCCTCGGTGATGATGTTGATAGCATGATCTGGTAAGGGATTTGTCATGACATTGGGCGTGAGGACCGGCTTGGTTTCTTGGGTGTTGATGAACTTGTTATCAATGAGGTCTTGAATCTTACGCTTCAAAGAGAAACAAGATTCTGTGTTATGCCCCTGTCCCCCATAATGGTACTCTCAGGTAAGGGCAAGGTTGAAAGTTGGCGGCAGTGGGCTTGGTAATGGCCGTGGGGGAATAGGGTTTATATGATTGGCCTTGAGGAGCTCATGATAGGCCTCTGTCTGGGTGTATGCCAAACGTGTGAACTCTCGGTTCCGTCGGTTGTCATTTTTGTTTGGGTTGAGGTATGTTCGGGCTGCAACAAGTCCAGTTAGGGGTGCTTGGGTAGCAGCAACGGGGATGTTGATAAT
Source organism: Euryodendron excelsum (assembly GCA_033060915.1). Taxonomy (NCBI): domain Eukaryota; kingdom Viridiplantae; phylum Streptophyta; class Magnoliopsida; order Ericales; family Pentaphylacaceae; genus Euryodendron; species Euryodendron excelsum. The sequence goes on along the minus strand of CM065389.1, from coordinate 23,844,694 downwards.
GGGAGCAGGCGGTGAAGGTCAAGCTTGGTATTGGGGGTAATATGGTTGCTATTGCGTAGGTAGGATAGCAGATACTTCTCCCTCTTTCTTGCCCGTTCCCCGAGTGGTTGCCACCTTCTTGGCCGCATTCGCAAATCCCTCGCCTGTCTTGGCATAGGGGTTAGTGATTCTACCAGTTTTCAGCCCACTCTCAATCATTTTCCCTTGCATTATCAGCTCAAAAAAGCTCTTTCCAATACTCAAGCACAGGCGCTTATAGTACAGTCCTTGGAAGGTGTTCACAAACAGCTGTACGTATTCTTTCTCTAGTAAGGGAGGGTTAACTTGTGCAACCGCCTCCCTCCATCTCAAAGCATAGCTTTTGAAGCTTTCTTTTTCGCCTCGAGTCATCATCATCAAGGCGCATATGTCCACGGTCAAGTCACTGTTATGCCGATATTGAGATCAGAAGGCTATGACTAGTTCATTCCAGGTTGTTATTTCCCTCAAGTCTAGGCAAGTGAACCATTGTAAAGCGAGCCCAATTAGGTTGTATTGAAACAATTGCATCAGAAGTTTGGGGTCATTCCCATATCCACTTAGTGCCCTAGCGTACAACCTCAAGTGTGCAACAAGGTCCCCACTCCCATCGTACTTCTGAAAGTCGGGCATTTTGAACTTAGGTGGCCTTGGGTGGTCAGGGAAGAAGTAGAGTTCGTCGTAAGACATCCCACCGAAGGTGTCATGACCTTGGAGGTTGCGTAGGGACTCCTCCAAGCCTTGTATCTTGAGATCGTGAGGGTCCGGGCCTTCCTTCTTTGAAGTGGCAGTTAGCAAGATGGTTTTAGGGTTGCCCTCTTCTCCTTCCTCGAGTTGTACTACTTTAGGGATCTCCTTGCTCTTTTTTGTACCATCAGTTCGCCGGGCGACCCTTGGTGGGATTGCTTCAATTTCCTTAAGATAGGATGTGGATGTTGATGGGTTCATGACAGGCCCTTTGAAAGCCATTAGTTGTATGAGCTTGAACATTTTGTCTATTTTCACCTTCATTTCATTCAATTCTTCGCATGTCGCTGAACTGTTCTGTTGATCGAGAATATTGCCTTTGCTTGACATTTGTGCTGTTCTTTGTTGGGTACGGACTGCTGTTCGGAGGACGGGGGTCACTCGTGTTTCTCTTCTTCCTTTTCTTGGAGCAATGGTGACCTACAATACAAGCAGTCTCACCAAAGCTATGGCTAGTCTTTTGATGAGATGGGGAAAGGAAAAGAAAATAAGGAAAAATAAACAAAAAGGATTACGTGTTAGGTTCTTGATTTGGAAAGGTTTTATGCGATGCATGTCCTAAGGATGCCCCTGCCTCCTGAGGGGAACTAAACATGATGCTTTGACTCATTTCTAGAGATAGGGGATTGCCTCTGCACGCAAATACTATACCTGCCCTTGTTCATCCATCCATTCGTACATTCATTTGTCAATAAGAACGATTTTGTTAAGATAAATTCTTTTTGGTACATGAAATTTCTCAAAAATACATAGAAATAGGGAGGGAGAGCATTTTCCTTGGGACTTCCACCTATTCTACATTTACACCATAGGATTCTAAACTACTCTTGAGCCTCCGGATTCACCTTGTTGGTACGAGCCCTTAACTTGAATTGCTCTCTTGTCTTCTTGGCAACCTTATCTCCATGAGTGAAGAGGGATTAGGGCCCCTCTTTAAGAGATGACTTTGATGCATGCCATGAATCCTTAGGGTTTCATGATACCCTTAGGAGTTTTTGGGTTGGCTTGAATTAAACGAAAAGGTCTTTGAGCCTTTCTCTAGGGGTTGATTGGATGCATGAAGATGCAATGACTTGAGTTACTTTGAGAACTCTTGTCTTAAAGTGAGTTCCGATGCATGAGCAGTTATGATGCATGTTCATAGAAGCAGCAAGAATTAGATAGCATAATAGAAGGGATTAAACAAAATTTATAATGGAAAAATAAAGCGGTCGCCCCTTCCTCCTTGGTTTTGAAATTGACGCGTGTGTCCTAAATTCGACAAAGGTTCGGCTATGCATGGGGTGCTACATGAGCATGAGATTGGGGGTCTACTAATGCTTCCTAAAAAGCTCGGTCTCCAAACCTTCAAACCTTCGGCGTCCACCCCTAAAAGGGTGAACTCCATCTTTGGTTGGTGGTTCGAGCGGGGGAACTATCAAAAGACCGTAGGCTAACAAACTGACACAGCATGCACCCACAGTCAATATACTGTTCCCCCTTCTATCTAGAAGGGTAGTAGCCAGGTAGTACATGCAAGATATAAATGCAAGTGAGCGCACCCAGTGTGTGTGGAATTTTCAAAAATAGAGGAAAGAACCCAACAACACACATCACATCCTGTCCATTCATTCACATACATGGCAATAAGTAAGACATGAAACAAAAATGTGAACAAAGGTCCACCTACAAAAGACAAATGCAAAGAGTTAGTAACTTTTCAAAAAACTCAATGCAAGATAAGATGGATGGTCAATGCAAGAGCATAAATGTATGCAATGAATACAAGTGATGACACTTATTTGAAAATCATTTTGAAAAACAAGGTTTGCTTTGGAAACTTGAAAATTTTGAAAAGTGGATAAAACTGGACAAAGTAACCGGAGATTCTGGGTGAGTGAAGGGTGAAGAGACATGTTAATGGCCTAACCCTCTAAGTGTCCCCAGTAGAGTCGCTAGCTGTCGCGCCCCGATTTTTGGGTGTCCAAGGTCCTTTTGGCTCGGAGACCCTAAAGTACGGAACTCTGTCACTAGAACTCGTTCCCCCTAGAAGGACAAGTGCGACTAGGTTTAAAAATTGATTTGACTAAGGGCTTTTTAGAAAAATAGGAGTCGCCACTTAACTTAATAAAGGTGAGTTAGGGCACCTAAAACTAAGCGTTAATCCGAAGATTAAACTTAGAGTTTTTGAAAAAGGTTTTTGAAAATTCCCTCAAGAGAGGGTTTTTAGGAAAATAGTTTGTTTGGTAACCTTTTGAAATGTTTAAGCCCTTTTTGAAAATAACTTCATTTTTGGTCTTTCGAAAACAGAAATCTAAAGTTTGGGGGTTGGTTACGTGTAGGGAAGATATCCTAAGATCATCACCCTACCCCGCCCTTTCGGTACCTACATGTCTAATCACCCTTTGTTCACTCACTAGAATAACCGGTTACCATTGTCCACTTAATATCCACTTTTAAAAAAACGGGGTTTAGTCATCACTTTTCGGATGGATGACGCAAGTTTTTGGAAAAGTTTGAAAATAATAGAGGTTTTGAAACAGTTTGGAATAGAAACTCTGAATTGATTTGGAATTTTTGAAAAAAGAAATTGGGGTTAAAATAAAAGTTATGATCGCACCATTTTAGGTTGCCTATGTATCTCATTTGGCGACAATCAGGTCATTCGTAGTTCGAACAAGAGCCCGAGGGGAAAATAGGCGCATTAGGGTCTTTGGAAGGTTTGAAGACACTTTGGGGTCTTTAAAAAGTTTAAGACACTTTGAGATCTTTGGAAAAATTTAAGACACTTTGAGGTCTTTAGAAAAGTTTAAGACACTTTGAGGTCTTTGGAAAAGTTTAAGACACTTTGAGATCTTTGGAAAGGTTTAAGACACTTTGAGGTCTTTGAAAAAGTTTAAAACACTTTGAGGTCTTTGAAAAAGTTTAAGACACTTTGAGGTCTTTAGAAGTTGAAGACTCTTTATGGTCTTGGAAGTTTTGACTTGAAATTGGAAGTGAAGTGTTTTGAAAATGCTTTTGGATTGACTCTAAGGGAGTTCTGAAAAAATGCTTTGGCATGACTCAAGAGAACTTGAAAGTATTTTTGAAGTCTTGTTTTGAAATCCTAGGAGGCATAACTTTAGAATGTTTTGATGAATTAGTTTTTGAAAGTGACTTTTGAAAATGGCTAAGTGTTTGGAATCCTAATATGGATAACCTTAGAAGTTATTCTTGATTTGTCACTTGTCCTTGGAATCCCTAACCATGAGAGGGCTAGGGACACCTTAGGTTTGTGACCTTTTGAAAACGTTTTTAGAAATGTCTTAAAGATGGAGTGTATGAATATTAGAAGAGTGTATGGAGTTGGGTTTTTGAAGTCATGGGGGTAGGAGGTTTTGGAGGAATAGGTTATGAGGATAATTTGAAAGTTTGAATGATCATTTGAAAAAAGGGTTCAAGAGTTGGAACCTTGAAGTGTATTAACCTTGATTGGGTTAGCCTAGGGTTAGGGGGAACCTAAGGTTAACTAACTTAGGTTAGGTTAACCTAAGGTTAAGAAGACTTAGGGTTAACTAACCAGGGTTAAGTTAACCTAAGGTGAGGTAACTAGGGTCAAGTTAACCTAGGGTTGGTCAACTAGGGTCTAGTCAACCTAGGGTTTGGTAACTAGGGTCAAGTTAACCTAAGGTTTAGTAAGTAGGGTCAAGTTAACCTAGGGTTTGGTAACTAGGGTCAAGTTAACCTATGGTTAGGTAACTAGGGTGAAGTTAACCTAGGGTTAAGTAACTAGGGTCAAGTTAATCTAGGGTTGGATAACTAGGATCAAGTTAACCGAGGCTTAGTCAACTAGGGTCAAGTTAACCTAGGATTGGATTGGAAGTTGGTTTTGAAAATTGGTTTAATGCATTTTTGGAGAGAATTTTGAAGGACAAAACATGCTATGCAAGAGACTTTGGTAGACAACCCTTTTGAAGATCATTTCCATGAAAATTTTAACTCTAACCAAGAGCATGGTTTACATGGTTAGAGATTGGAGACCATTCCAAGGAAGGTTTCCTTATGGCCATTATAACCACTATCTTGACAAGAGTATAAGGGGTCAAAAATTGACATAATGATGGTAATTTTTAGAAAATCATTTTTGATGCAAAGATGGAGAGAATGCATTTTTGAAATCATCTTTGGAGAAGGATTTTGAAAACCATTTTTCAAGGGAACCATTCCATCAAAAGAGGATTCATATGGCCAATAAAAGGGAGACCACTCAAGAGAGGGTTCCATGGGGCCATTCCAACCACTGAACATGAGAGAATAGAAACCATAGAATTCAAAGAGTTTGAACATCATTCTTTGGCAAGCATAAAGAGAGAAGGGATCCATTCTAACAATTTAGGGCTCCTACGGCCTGTCGCGCCCAGATTTTTCGCACTCGAGGAATACTCACCCAAGCGGGAAAAATGTTGTACTCTCTCGTTAGAACTCACCCTTCTAAAAGAATGAGTGCGACTAGGTTTAAATTGAAAACAGGTTTGAATAAAGGGCTTTTGAAAAAGGTTCGGAATCGCCACCTAACTTGATTAAGGTGAGTTAGGTCACCTAAAAACTAAGAGTAATCCGAAGACTACACTTAGGGTTTTTAGAAAACAATTTGAAAATATCTCCTCGAGAGAGGGTTTTTAAGAAAACAGGTTATTTGGCAACCTTCGGAAAACATTTAGCCCTTTTTAGAAAAATAACTCCTTTTGGTCTTTGAAATCAGTGATCTAAGTTCGGAGGTTGGTTACGTGTAGGGAAGACGCACTAAGCTATCACCCTACCCCGCCCTTTCGGTACCTACATATCAATCTACCCTAGATTCACCTATGAGAGTCTTTAACCAACTATAGTTCAATCCTATCCATTTTAGAAAAACAATGTTCGAAAAGAAACTAACATGATGCATAATATGCAAGTGCAAGTTAAGAGAATTGAAAAATAGATTTGGAAAGAGATTGATTTGATTTGAAAATAGATTTAAAGAGATAGAGTTGAAATTGGAAAGTTTAAAAATTGAAAGTTTGAAAATAAAAAGTTTGAAAGTAGATTGGAATTTGAGATTTGGAAAGATTTTAGAAACCGCACCCATGAGGGTGGAATTGAAAGTTTGAAAAGTGTTGTGACCGCACCTATGAAGGTTGCCTACGTATCCCTTTAGGGGAATCAGGTCAGTCGTAGTTCAGACAGGAGTCCGACTGAAAATAGAAGGTTTGATTTGAAGAGAGAGATTGGATTGGAAGAAAGAGATTGAATTGAAAATTGAATTCGATTTGAGATTAGAAGAGGAGATTGGAAATTGAAATTGAGAAGATTGGACTTGCTTTGGAAAGATTGATTTTAGAAAGACTTGGTTTTGAAAAGATGGAGGTTTAGGAAACCTAGACTTAGGAAAGATAGGAGACCTAGGAAAGACTTGAGATTTAGAAAGATTTGACTCGAATGTTGGACTTGGAAGATTTGGAAAGATTGGATTTAGGAAATGTTCAAATTAGGAAAGTTCAAAATTAGGAAAGTGTCATTTTAGGAAAGTTTTAGGAATTAGAAAAGTTTCGAATTAGGAAAGTGTTGTTTTAGGAAAGTTTTCACTTTAGGAAAGTGTTGTATTAAGAAAGTTTTGAAATTAGGAAGTTTTGAAAATTGGAAAGTTTCGAATTTAGAAAGTTTTGAAATAGGGAAGTCTTGAAAGTAGGAAAGTTGCGTTTTAGAAAATGTTTGGATTAAGAAAAGTTTCAACTTAAGAAAGTCTTGAATTAAGAAAGTTTTAAATTTGAAAAGATTTTGAAGTTTTGGAAAGTTTAGAATTTAGAAAGATTTGAAATTTAGAAAGTTTAAGATTTAGAAAGTTTTAGGGTTTTAGGAAATCTTGAAGTTAGGAAAGGTTTGAGTTTAGAAAAAGTTTGAAAAATTAGATTTGGAAAGTTGAGATTTGGAAAAAAGGGAAGGATTAGGAAAGGGTTGAATTAGGAAAGATTTTTATGTTCAAGTTTTGGAAACTTAAGGTTTAGGAAAGTGAAAGTTTAGGAAGGATTTGAATTAGGAAAGAGTTGGATTTTGAAATTTAAAGAAAGATTTAGAGTTTAGGTTTAGGAAACTTATGGTTTAGGAAGGTAGGAAATTAGGAAGAAGTTGAATTAGGAAAGGTTTGGGATTTGTTTCCAAAAACGGAGGATTGGATTTAGTTTCCTAAACGGGGAGATTGGATTTGGTTTCTTAAAGGGAAGATTTGATTTGACAAGGATTTGAAAAGGGAGATTCTAGAAACCCTAGTTTTGAAAGTGTGAAATTTTAACGTAGAAAAGAGGTTTTGGAAATATGTATAGTTTGGATGTAGAAAACGAGAGATTTTGGAAACCTAGGTTTGGGGCAAGGTTTGAAAACCATGTTTTCGGGAAGAAAATTTAGGGTTTCCTAATTGTCGGTTCTAGGGCTTGACTTGGGCTCTAAGGAAAAGGGATTTTTAGAAAGTGCGTTTTTGGAAACGAAGGTTTTGGAAGGAAAACCTAGAGGGGAATTTCTAGAAGGAAGATTTTAGAAAAGAGAGTTTTTGAAAAGATTTTTAGGAGAGATTTTTTTTAGGAAAGTGAATCTAGGGAGTGATTTTAGAAAGTGAATTTTGAGGAAAAGATTTTGGAGAGGAGTTGAAAAAGAGAGTTTTGAAAAATAGATTTTGGAAGGGAGTTTTTGAAAACAATTTTGAAGAGGGGAGTTTTAGGAAAGTACGTTGAAAAATAGATTTTTAGGAAGAGATTTTTAAAGAGAGTTTTTAGAAGGTATAAAAACGTCTCACTTTCCTAAAGCAATTCTAACCATAAGAAGGCTAGAACCACTTTAGGAAAGCGGTTTTAAAAACAACAAGATTTGAAAATATAGACCAAAAGGTCACTTTTGATGTAACACTTTCCTAAAGCAACCCTAGCCATGGAAAGGCTAGAATCACCCTAGGATTGTGATTTTGAAAACATGTTTTTGAAAAAGAGCTTTTGATGTAATTTTGAAAACAAGTTTGGAAACGTTTTGAAAAACAATTTTGAAAACGGTTTGTGGAAGATGCAAGACTATGATATGCACAATACAATTTGGGGTCGTGAACATACAAGGCTAAGGCTTCACCACATAATCAAGGGGGCCGGACCCACGTGGTCTTTGGTTAGACTAGAAGAAAGCCCCCGACACGGTGACTCTCCAATAGCCCAATCCTACACATGGACCGGGAATCCCCTTATTTCAAGCATGCAAAGAAAGGGGGGGAAAGAGATGGGGGATTAAAATAGAGAAAACCCAAGTGGGTTGGAGAGAGAAGAGAGAGGGGGGAAGTGCAGAAAATTAAAGAGAAACCCTACCGTATGTCTTCTTTATTTTGCGCGCCGTGATGTCTTCAGTCTTTAGTCTTTGTCTTAATCTTCACCTTCAGTCTTTAAGAGTTGTCTTCAAGCTTTGGATGGCAGCTCTTCAAGTCTTCAAAGGATGGTTGAAGGCTAGTGTATGAGGGTATGAGGGTGTGTATAAGTGTATAGGAGGCTAGGGTTTGTGTATGATGGCTAGGGTTTAGTATAGGGTGGCTAGGGTTTGGAGAACCTAAGGAAGCTAGGGTTTTTGGAGGTGCTCGAGCTCTGTATATCGAATTGTGTGATTTCTAGGTTAAGTTTGCAGACCCTTTTCACGTTGAACGAGGCTCTGTATTTATAGAGGTTGGACAAACCTGGCGCCTGTTGTAGTGGCGCCAGGGCAAACTTTACACTAGCGCCACTAGGAGTGGCGCCAGGCCATTTTCTGGCTTGGCGCCACTACTAGTGGCGCCAGCCAATTAGGAAAGGTTTAACGTCGGCAAGCAACGTATCTTTGACTAGATTTGGGCGCCTGTACTAGTGACTACCATGCAATTTTTAGTCTGGCTTCACTGGGAGTGACTCCGGAAAGTCCGGGAATGATTTGAAGGAGCCGAGAATGACCCGGAAGGCCGGAAAGGAGTAGGAACACTTAAAATAGTGTCCTGGAGGTATTTGACTTGAAAAGTGAGGATAAGATGTGTCGGAAAGGTCGATCGGGCCTTTAGGGGCAAAACGGTCAATCGGACTAAGAAACTGCCGGGGCGAACTCGGATTGTCCCGGAAAAAGACTTGGGATCTGAAAACATTATTTAGAATGTTCCCAGAGGTTGCCGGTTTGATTCCCAGAGCCGGCGTGATCAGAAAAGGAGACCAGCCCACTAGGGGTAAAATGGTCATTTTGTACCGGGTTTGCCAGAACTGACTCAGAATGGTCCGAAAAGGTAAAGGAAGATTGAGAATACTATAAAAAGTATTCTCGGGACATTACCGGTTTGATACTCAAAGCCGGTATGATCGAAGAAGGAGACCGGCCCTCTAGGGGTAAAATGGTCATTTTGTACCGGGTTGGCCAAAACTGACTTGGAATGATCCGGAAAGGTAAAGGAAGATTGAGAATACTATAAAAAGTATTCTCGAGACATTACCGGTTTGATACTCAGAGCCGGTGTGGTTCCCGGGGCGTTCGGATGCCTAGGGGCAAAATGGTCACCTTGACTGCAAGTCTCGGAAAAGGTCCTAAGGGTAGTTTGGTCCTTTTCCACCGAAGTGGGCTAACAGCCACTGGTGTTGACCTAGGTTTTGAGTGTTTCCGCCACTCTAACGGTGTGAGTATTTCCGCTACTCGGACGGGGTTGATGATTTGTGAGTATTTCCGCCACTCGGACGGGGTTGATGATTTGTCAGTATTTCCGCTACTCTAACGGTTCTGCGAATATTTTCGCTACTCTAACGGTTCTGTGAGTATTTCCGCTACTCTAGCGGTTCTATGAGTATTTCCGCTACTCTAACGGTTCTGTGATTATTTCCGCTACTCTAACGGTTTTGTGAGTATTTCCGCTACTCTAACGGTTCTGTGAGTAGTTTTGCTACTCGGACCGTCTCGAGGAATAAACTGTCTTGAGAGAGGGATTGGAAAGGGGTCTTACCATCTCTGAAGAGACATGTCTGGATTAGAGCCATCTCGAGGAATAAACTGTCTCGAGAGTAGGATTGGAAAGGGGTCTTACCGTCTCCAAAGAGACGTGCCTGGATTGTGAGTGTTTCCGCCACTCTAACGGTTTTGTGAGTAGTTTTGCTACTCGGACCGTCTCGAGGAATAAACTGTCTCGAGAGAGGGACTGGAATTGGAATAAAAAAGGACAATGCCCCTAAGGGCATTTTGGTCATTTTGCCTCTATTTGGGCCTGACAGGCCCGCGAAGCGATGGAAAGACGGAATTTGGACCTAGAGGATTGGTTTCGATTGGAATATGCCCATTATGACTTGAAAACAAGTCTAGACGGAGTGTAGACTGCCGAGCGGTCAAAAATGGGGTGCTTACACGGCCAATATAAAGGGAGACCACTCAAGAGAGGGCTCCATGGGGCCATTTTAGCCACTAAATTTAAGAGAATGGAAACCTTGAAAATTAAGGAGTTTAAAAGTAACTTTTGTGCAAGTTGAAATGCAATGATGCAAAAGTGTGAATTAGGGGGTAAAAAGGAATTTTCTAAGGCATGACTCCTAAGGTCTCATCCTAGACTTCAAGGAACCAACTCTTGGAACAATTTTTTAAAGAAGTATAGAGCTTGGAAATGGCCTAAAATTAAGAGCAATGTAAGCATTGTGGAGCATGACAATAAGCATAAAATGAAGCCAAGCACACAAGACATGATCAAAATAGTAATATGCAAGGGGTCATGATTTACATACAAGGCTTTTAGGCTACACCACATAAACAAAGGGGCTCCTAGGCCATACCATCTTAAAGTAAGCTAGTGAGAGGTCCCCCTACACGGTGGCTCTCACTTGCTTTCCTCTATGCATGATCTAAGAGCCCTCTTGGCTCAAGCATACAAGAAAGGGGGGGTTGAAGATGGGGATTAAAATAGAGAATAGCCTAAGTAGGCTAGGAGGGAGAAGAGAAGAGTGAGGGAGAGCATAAATATAAAAAGGGATACTACCTTTTGCCTTTAACACATTTGTAGTCTTCAATAGATGTCTTGATTGGAGCTTGAATGACTTCAAGAAGGCTTGAGAGGCTAGAGTGGAGTGTATAAGTGTGTATAAGACCTTGTATATGGAATGTATAGGCTTAGGGGGGTAGAATCTAGCCTAAGTGTTGGAAGGGAAGAATATATGTAGAGATTCGAGTTTCTGGAGTGATTTCAGCAGAGTTTCATATCAATTTCGGACCTAGAATATGCAAGAGGGGGAGGCCTCTATTTATAGGCAATCTGGAACAGGCCTTGCGCATGAAGGACATGCGCAGGTACTATTCCATTGCCAAAACAACACGTTGCACCCTGTGTACTAGTTAAATCTCGACCGTTGATCGAAAATCGGTTGATCTGATCAAAATTTGAGCGTATGTAGCATACGCTCCATCACCGGGAAGGTTCGTCCAAACTTTGCCTCGATAATTGGGTCAAACGGGAAGGTTCCGGGGGGAATCGGTTGCACTCGGGATGTTCTCCTAGTGCTTCCAATGAACTTTCATGTTTTCAAAAAGTTTGAATTATGTTTGGAGGTGAGTGATATCGTCTTCGGAAGTGCGCCAAAAAGGACACTTTCGCGGAGCGTCTGTGATACGCTCCGTAAGTGTTCGAAAGTGGCTATCTTAGTTTCGTGTGATCAAGGCCTTCGAGAACCGATTTATTCGATCAGACCGTACCGATGGAAAGTACTCTGGAAACACTTTCTGGAATTCCCAAATTTACGCATTTTTCAAGTCGTTTGACGGTGCGTTTTGATTAGGGAATCGGGAAAAAACTCAACCTTGGCGGAGCGTCTACAAGACGCTCCAGGGGTTGCTGAAAGTTATGATTTTCGCACCGTACGATAGAGGGTTTCGGGAGATGATCTACTTGATCGAGCCGTATCGATGGAAAGATCTATAGACGAGCTTTCGAGAATTCCCTGATTTACGCATTTCTTAAGTCGTTTGACGGTGCGTTATAACCAGGGAATCGGGAAAAAAGATAATTCAGGCAGAGCGTCAGCGAGATGCTCCAGGGAACTTTTATCGCGTCGTGTGAGCTTAGTGTCGTAGGGTGCTCCTTGGGTTAAACAAGGACGTGTGGTGAAACCATTTGCTCGAAACCCCAATGCTGGTGTTGTTTCGGGGCATTTTTGGGCTTCTAAGGGCAAAACGGTCATTTTGACCAGAGTTGGTTGGAAATGGTCAGGAATGGTTTGGTATGCTGTGTTGAGTATGTAGGACTGTTTAGGGATGGTTTGAGAGAGTCCTTTATCGTTCCGCGGGGTTTGTTCCGTGCCGAGGCGCTCAAGGGCAAAACGGTCATTTTGACTGGAATGGGCCAGAATAGGACCGAATTTGAACCAAATGGAGTGCGGGGGACGCCTAATGGTTTAGTAACATTTTGGAAGGATGGGCTTATCGTTTTGAGGGATTTTGAACTTTCCCAAAACGTGCCTGGAGGCCCAAGGGGCAAATTTGGTCATTTTTCACCGAGTCGGGCTAGCAGGCGCCGGTATTGACCTAGGTGTTGGTTACCGAGACCGCCCAGTCTTGGAAAACTACCTATGCGGTGTTGGTCTCCAAGAACGCCCGTTCTTAGAGAGCTACCTGTAGGGGTGGTATTGGTTCCTAAAAACACCTGGTCCTAGAAAGCTACCTGGAAGGGTGGTGTTGGTCTCCGAGAACGCCTGGTCCCGGAGAACTACTGAATGATAGACATTCTACGTTGGCAGGCTAGCAGGCACCAGAAGTGAATCGTCTGAAATTTTTGATGAGGTGTTGGTCCCCGAGATCGCCCAATCCCGGAAAGTTACCTGGATGGCGTTGATTTTCGGGACCGCCCGATCCGGAAAACTGCCTGGAATAATGGTGCTTAAGGCTCCAGCGGATCCTTGTGGACCCGAGAAGCGACCAGTTGGTTGGATTGGAGATTGAAAGGCTCATCTTAAGCTTGCATGTGTTGTGATGTTGGAAACCGAATCTGGTCAGGCCGGAGATTGCCGAGTGGGCAAAAATAGGGTGCTTATAAGGTTCTTTCGGCTTGGAGACAAAAAGTACGGAACTCTGTCACTAGAACTCATCCTCCTAGAAGGATAGGTGTGACTAGGTTTGAAAATTGGTTTGACTAAGGGCTTTTAAGAAAAATAGGAGTCACCAACTAACTTGATTAAGGTGAGTCAGGGCACCTAAAACTAAGTGTTAATCCGAAGATTAAACTTAGGGTTTTCTTTTTTGAAAATAGTTTTGAAAACTCCCCTAAGAGAGAGTTTTTAAGAAAATAGGTTGTTTGACAACCTTTGGAAAGATTTAAGCCCTTCTGAAAAATAACTCCATTTTGGTCATTTGAAAACAGAAATCTATGGTTCAGGGGTGTAAGCACCCCATTTTTGACCGCTCTGCAGTCTACACTCTGTCCAGACTTGTTTTCAAGTCATTGTGGGCATATTCCAATCGAAACCAATTCTCTAGGTCCAAATTCCGTCTTTCCATCGCTTCGCGGGCTTGCCAGGCCCAAATAGAGGCAAAATGACCAAAATGCCCTTAGGGGGCATTGACCTTTCCTTTCCAATTCTAATCCCTCTCTCGAGACAGTTTATTCCTCGAGACAGTCCGAGTAGCGAAACTACTCACAAAACCGTTAGAGTAGCGGAAATACTCACAAAACTGTTAGAGTAGAGGAAATACTTACAAAACCGTTAGAGTAGCGGAAATACTCACAAATAGGTCGATATAGGGAATTGGCAACAAACCCCTGTGTCACGACGACCGCCGTTAGAGTGGCGGAAACACTCACAATTCAGGCACGTCTCTTCGGAGACGAAAAGACCCTTTCCAATTCCTCTCTCGAGACAGTTTATTCCTCGAGACGGTTCCAATCCAGGCACGTCTCTTCGAAGACGGTAAGACCCCTTTCCAATCCGTCTCTCGAGACAGTTTATTCCTCGAGACTGTTCCAATCCAGGCACGTCTCTTCGGAGACGATAAGACCCCTTTTCAAATCTCTCTCTCGAGACAGTTTATTCCTCGAGACGGTCCGAGTAGCAAAACTACTCACCAAGCCGTTAGAGTAGCGGAAATACTCACAAAGCCGTTAGAGTAGCGGAAATACTCACAAATCATCAACCCCGTTCGAGTAACGGAAATACTCACAAATCATAATCCCGTCCGAGTAGCGGAAATACTCACACCGTTAGAGTGGCGGAAACATTCAAAACCTAGGTCAACACCAGTGTCTGTTAGCCCACTTTAGTGAAAAATGTCCAAACTGCCCTTAGGACCTTTTCCGAGACTTTCCTGTCAAGATGACGATTTTGCCCTTAAGCATCCGAATGCCCCGGGAATCACGCCGGCTCTGGGTATCAAACCGGTAACCTCCTGAGACTACTTTTTATAATATTCTCAAACTTCTTTTACCTTTCCGGATCATTCCGGGCCAGTTCCGGCCAACCCGGTACAAAATGACCGTTTTGCCCCTAGAGGGCCGGTCTCCTTCTTCGACCACACCGACTCTGGGTATCAAACCGGTAATGACCCGAGAATACTTTTTATAGTGTTCTCAACCTCCCCTTACCTTTCCGGATCATTCCGAGTCAGTTCCGACCAACCCGGCACAAAATGACCGTTTTGCCCCTAGAGGGCCGGTCTCCTTTTTCGACCACACCGGCTCTGGGTATCAAACCGATAACCTCTTGAGGTTAATTTTTATAGTAATCTCAATTCCCCTTTACCTTTCCGGATCATTCCGAGTCAGTCCCGGCAAACCCGGTACAAAATGACCATTTTGCCCCTAGTGGGCCAGTCTCATTTTCCGACCACACCGGCTCTGGGAATCAAACCGGCAACCTCTGGGAACATTCTAAATAATGTTTCTAGATCCCAAGTCTTCTCCTGGGACAATCCGAGTTCGCCCCGGCAGCTTCCTAGTCCGATTGACCGTTTTACCCCTAAAGGCCCCGGTCAATCTTTCCGACACATCTTATCCTCACTTTTCAAGTCAAATACCTCCAGGACACTATTTTAAGTGTTCCTGCTTCTTTCCGGCCTTCCAGGTCATTCCTGGCTCCTCCAAATCATTCTCGGACTTTCCAGAGTCACTCCTAGTGAAGCCAAGCTAAAAGTTGCATGGTAGTCACTAGTACAGGCGCCCAAATCTAGTCAAAGATACGTTGCTTGCCGACCTTAAACCTTTCCTAATTGGCTGGCGCCACTCCTAGTGGCGCCAGTGTAAAGTTTGCCCCGGCGCCACTGCAACAGGCGCCAGGTTTGTCCAACTTCTATAAATACAAAGCCTCATTCAACGTGAAATGGGTCTGCAAACTTAACCTAAAAATCCTATATTTCAATATACAGAGCTCGAGCACCTCCAAAACCCTAGCCTCCCTAAGTTCTCCAAACCCTAGCCACCATACACAAACCCTAGCCTCCTATACACTCATACACACTCCCATACACTCGTACCCTAGCCTTCAACCATCTTTTAAAGACTTGAGGAACTGCAACCTGAAGCTTGAAGACAACTCTTGAAGACGAAAGACGAAGATCAAGACCGAAGACCGAAGACTGCACGGCGCGCAAAATAAAGAAGACATACTGTAGACTTTCTCTTTAATTTTCTGTACTTCCCCCTCTCTCTTCTCTCTCCAACCCACTTGGGTTTTCTCTATTTTAATCCCCCATCTCTTTCCCCCCCTTTCTTTGCATGCTTGAAACAAGGGGATTCCCGGTCCATGTGTAGGATTGGGCTATTGAAGAGTCACCGTGTCGGAGGCTTTCTTCTAGTCTAACCAAAGACCACGTGGGTCCAGCCCCCTTGATTATGTGGTGAAGCCTTAACCTTGTATGTTCACGACCCCAAATTGCATTATGCATATCATAGTCTTGCATCTTCCAAAAATCGTTTTCAAACTTGTTTTCAAAATTGCATCAAAATCTCTTTTTCAAAAACATGTTTTCAAAACCACAATTCTTGGGTGATTCCAGCCTTTCCATGGCTAGGGTCGCTTTAGGAAAGTGTTACATTAAAAGTGACCTTTTTGTTCTATATTTTCAAATCTTATTGTTTTCCAAAACCACTTTCTTAAAGTGGTTCTAGCCCTCTTATGGCTAGAATCGCTTTAGGAAAGTGAGATGTTTTCATACTTTCCAAAACTCTCTCTCTTCAAAAATCCCTTCCTAAAAATCTCTTTTTCAACATACTTTCCTAAAACTCTCCTCTCCAAAATTGTTTTCAAAAACTCCCTCCTAAAATCTATTTTTCAAAACTCCCTTTTTCAACTCCTTTCCAAAATCCTCTCCTCAAAATTCGCTTTCTGAAAACACTCCCTAGATTCACCTTCCTAAAGAACTCTCTCCAAAAACCTTTCTAAAAAACTCTCTTTCCAAAATCTTTCCTTTTAAAAATTCTCCTCTAGGATTTTCCTTCTAAAATCTACGTTTCCAAAAACACACTTTCCAAAAACTCCTCCCTAGGATTCCCCTTCTAGAAAACCTTCGTTTCTAAAAACGCATTTTCTAAAAACTCTTTCCTTAGAGCCCAAGTCAAGCCCTAGAACCCACAATTAGGAAACCCTAATTTTCTTTCCAAAAACATGGTTTTCAAACTTTGCCCCAAACCTAGGTTTCCAAAACCTCTTGTTTTCATATCCAAACTATACATGTTTCCAAAACTTTTTTTCTACGTTAAAATTCCACACTTTCAAAACTAGGGTTTCTAGAATCTCCCTTTCCAAATCCTTGCCAAATCCTATCTTCCCTTTAGAAAACCAAATCCAATGCTCCGTTCTTGGAAACAAAATCAAACGTTCCCATTTAGAAACCAAATCCAATCCCTTCCTAATCCAAACCTTTCTTAATTCAATTCCTTCCTAAACCATAAGTTTCCTAAGTTTAAACTTTAAATCTTTCCTTAAATTTTAAAATCCAACTCTTTCCTAATTCAAATCATTCCTAATCCTTCACTTTCCTAAATCCTAAGTTTCCAAAAACTTAAACATAAAAATCTTTCCTAAGCTTTAAAACTCAACTTTCAAATC
The DNA here is from genome assembly GCA_033060915.1 of Euryodendron excelsum. Classification (NCBI taxonomy): domain Eukaryota; kingdom Viridiplantae; phylum Streptophyta; class Magnoliopsida; order Ericales; family Pentaphylacaceae; genus Euryodendron; species Euryodendron excelsum. The sequence continues at coordinate 23,827,892 of CM065389.1, read as the reverse complement.
TTTCCTAATTCAACCCTTTCCTAATTCTACCCCTTTTCAAAATCTTTTTCAAATCCAAGCTTTCAAATCTTTCTTAAACTCAAACCTTTCCTAATCTCAAGATTTTCTAAAACTCTAAAACTTTCTAAATCTTAAACTTTCTAAATTTCAAATCTTTCCAAATTCAAAACTTTCTTAAGTTAAATCTTTCTAAACCTAAAAACTTTCTAAATTCTAAACTCTCTTAAACTTCAAATCTTTCCAAATCTAAGACTTTTCTAAACTCACAACTCTTTTAATTTAAGACTTTCTTAAGTTGAAACTTTCTTAATTCAAACATTTCCTAAACTGAAAACTTTCCTTTTTCAAACCTTTCCTAAAACGAAACTTTCTTATTTTCAAAACTTCCTTGTTTTCAAAGCTTTCCAAATTCAAAACTTTCCTTTTCAAAACATTACAAAATTCAAAACTTTCTTAACTTGAAACTTTCTAAATTCTAAGCCTTTCTTAAACTAAACTTTTCCTAATTCAAAAACATTTCTAAATTCAATACCTTCCTATTTCAAAACTTTCCTAAAGTGAAAACTTTCCTAAACCTAAAACTTTCCTAATTCGAAACTTTCCTAAAACAACGCTTTCCTAAGTTGAAACTTTCTTAATTCAAAACTTTCCTAATTTCAAAACTTTCCAAAAATGAAACTTTCTTAAAATGACACTTTCCTAACTTGAACCTTTTCTAATTCAAACATTTCCTAAGTCCAATCTTTCCTAATCTTCCAAATCTTCCAAGCCAAGTCAAATCTTTTCTAGGTCTCTTCTCTTTCCTAAGTCTAGGTTTTCTTAAACCTTCTCTTTTCCAAAACAATTCCAAATCTATCTTTTCAAATCCAAGTCCAATCTTTTTCAAAATTTCAATTTCCAATCTCCTCTTCTAATCTCAAACCAAATCCAATTTTCAATTCAGTTTCTTTCTTCCAATTCAATCTTTTTCTTCAAATCAACTCTTCTATTTTCAATCGGACTCCGGTCCGAACTACGACTGACCTGATTCCCCCAAAGGGATACGTAGGCAACCTTCATAGGTGCGGTCACAACATTTTTCAAACTTTCAATTCCACCCTCATGGGTGTGGTTTTTAAAATCTTTTCAAATCTCAAATTCCAACCTATTTTCAAAATTCCAATTTTAAAATTTCTATTTCTAAATTTTCATACTTTCCAATTTTAATTTCATCTCTTCAAATCAACTTTCCAAATCAAATCAATTTCAAATTAATCTCTTTCCAAATCTATTTTTCAATTCTCTTCTATTACACTTGCATATCATGCATCATGTTTTTTTTAAACATTGTTTTTCAAAGTGGATAGGATTGGCCAATAGTTAGTTAAAGACTCTCATAGGTGAATCTAGGGTAGATTGACATGTAGGTACCGAAAGGGCGGGGTAGGGTGATAGCTTAGTGCATCTTCCCTACACGTAACTAACCTCCGAACCTAGGATCACTGATTTCAAAGACCAAACGGAGTTATTTTTCTAAAAAAAGGCTAAATGTTTTCCAAAGGTTGCCAAACAACCTGTTTTTCTTAAAAACCCTCTCTCGAGGAGATATTTTCAAAATTGTTTTCCAAAACCCTAAGTTTAGTCTTCGGATTATTCTTAGTTTTTAGGTGACCTAACTCACCTTAATCAAGTTAGGTGGCGACTCCGAATCTTTTTCAAAAGCCCTTTATTTCAAATCAATTTTTCAATTCAAACCTAGTCGCACACATTCTTCTAGGAGGGTGAGTTCTAACGAGAGAGTACAGTGTTTTTTCCACTTGTGTGAGTATTCCTCGAGTGCGAAAAATCTGGGCGCGACAAGGGGTTGGTTACATGTATGGAAGATATCCTAAGATCATCACCCTACCCTGCCCTTTTGGTACCTACATGTCTAATCACCCTTTGTTCACTCACTAGAATAACCGGTTACCATGGTCCACTTAATATCCACTTTAGAACTTTGAAAATGGGATTTAGTCATCACTTTTCGAATGGATGATGCATTATGCAAGTTTTTGGAAGAAGTTTGAAAATATGGGGGTTTTGAAAAAGTTTGAAATAGAAACTTTGAATTGATTGAAATTTTCGAAAAAGAGATTGGAGTTGAAATAGAAGTTACGACCGCACCATTTTAGGTTGCCTACGTATCTCATTTGGCGAGAAACAGGTCATTCGTAGTTTGAGCGAGAGCCCGATGGAAAATAGGCGCATTAGGACCTTTGGAAGGTTTGAAGACACTTTGGGGTCTTTGGAAAAGTTTAAGATACTTTGAGGTCTTTAGAAGTTGAAGACTCTTTGTGGTCTCGGAAGTCTTGACTCGAAATTAAATGGTGGAGCGTTTTGAAAGTGTTTTTGGATCAACTTAAGGGAGTTTTGAAAAAAATGTTTTGGCATGACTCAAGAGAACTTGAAAGTGTTTGTGAAGTCCTGTTTTGAAAACCTTGGAGGAATATTTCGATGAATTAGTTTTTTAAAGTGGTTTTTGGAAATGGCTAAGGGTTTGAAATCCTAATATGGACAACCCTAGGGGTTGTTCTTTGATTTATCACTTGTCTTTGGAATCCCTAACCATGAGGGGCTAGGGACACCTTAGGTTTGTGACCTTTTGAGAACATTTTTGGAAACGCCTTGAAGATAGAGCGTAAGGACATTTGAAGAATTTATAGAGTTTTTTTTTTTTTAAATCAAGAGTGTGGGAGGCTTTAGAAAGCGGGTTATGAGAATGGTTTAAAATTGAGTGATCATTTAGAAAAGGGTTCAAGAGTTGGAACCTTGAAGTGTATTAACCTAGATTGGGTTGGCTTAGGGTTAGAGGTGACCTATGGTTGAGTAACTTAGGTTAGGTTAACCTAGGGTTAAGATGACCTATGGTTAACTAACTAAGGTTGGGTTAACCTAAGGTTAAGGTGACCTAGGGTTAACTAACTAGGGTAGGTTTAACCTAAGGTTAGGATGCCTTAGGGTTAACTAACTAGGGTAGGGTTAACCTAAGATTAGGATGACTTAGGGTTAGGTTAACCTAAGGTGAGTGAACTAGGGTCAAGTTAGCCTAGGGTTGGACAACTAGGGTTGGATTGGGAAGTGGTTTTGAAAGTTGGTTTCATGCACTTTTAGAAAGGGTTTTGAAAAATAACTTATGTTATGCAAAGGACTTTGGTTCACAACCCTTTTGAAGATCATTTTCATAAAAATTTTGACTCTAGTCAAGAGTATGGTTTATATGGTTGGTGATTGGAGACCATTCCAAGGAAGGTTTCCTCATGGCCATTATAACCATAATCTTGACAAGAGTGCAAGGGGTCCAAAAATCAACATGGTGATGACAACTTTTTAAGGCACCATTTTTAATGCAAAGATGGAGGGAATGAGTTTGTGATAATGATTTTTGAAAAGAGTTTGAAAACCATTTTTGTAGGAGGTCATTCCATCGGGAGAGGGTTCCTATGGCCAAATAAAAGGAAAACCACTCAAAAGAGGGTTCCATGGGGCTATTCCAACCGTTACATTTAAAAGAATGGGAACCTTGAAAATCTGAGGATTGGAAAGCAACCTTTATGCAAGTTGAAATGTCATGATGCCAAGGTGAGAGTTAAGGGGTTAGTAGGGGATTTCCTAAGGCATGATTTCTAGAGTCTCGTCCTAAACCTCAATGAGCTAACTCTTGGAACAATTTTTGAAAGAAATATAAAGCTTCGAAATGGAATAAAAATAAGAGCAATATAAGCATTGTGAAACATGGCAATAAGCGTAAAATGAAGTCAAGCATACAAAACATGATCAAAATAATAATATGCAAGGGGTTACCACATACAAGGCTTTTAGGCTACACCTCATAAACAAGGGGCTCTTAGGCCATACCGTCTCAAAGTAGGCTAGTGATAGGTCCCCCTACACTGTGGCTCTCACTTACTTTCCTCTAGGCATGATCTAAGAGCCCTCTTGGCTCAAGCATGCAAGAATGGGGGGTTATAGATGGGGGTTAAAATAGAAAATAGCCTAAGTAGGCTAGGAGGGAGAAGAGAAGAGTGCAGGAAGACACAAATGTAAAAGAGATACCACCTTTTGCCTTCAACACACTTGTAGTCTTCCAAATATGCTTTGATTGGAGCTTGAATGACTTCAAGAAGGCTTAGAGGGCTGGTGGGGAGTGTTTGATGGTGTATAAGGCTTTATATGTGAAGTATATAGGCTTGGGGATGGTGAAATCTAACCTAAGTATTGGAGGGATGAAGTGTGTATAGAGATTCGCAGTTCTGGAGTGACTTCAGTAGAGCTTCGCATCAGAAATCGGAGTGGCCATATGCAAAGGGGTGGTTTGGTATTTATAGGCAATCTGGAACAGGCCTGGCGTACGTGCTACATGCGTTTGCCAAAATTTGACTTGGCACATGTAGGACATGCGCAGGTACTGTTCTATTGCTAGAATGACACGTGGCACCCTGTGTACTGGTTAAATCTCGACTGTTGATCGAAAGTTAGTCGATCTGATCAAAATTTGAGCGCATGTAGCATACGCTCGATCACCGGGAAGGCTCGTCCAAACTTTGTCTCAATAATTGAGCCAATCGGGAAGGTTTCAGGAAAATCTGTTGCACTCGGGATGTTCTCTTAGGGTTTTTCATGAACTTTCATGTTTTTGAAAAGTTTGAATTGTGTTTGGAAGCATGGGATATCGTCTCGAGAAGTGTGCCAAAAAGGACATGTTTGTGGAGCGTCTGTGATACGCTCCGAGGGTGTTCGAAAGTAACTATTTTTGTTTCGTGTGATCGAGGCCTTAGGGAAGCGATCCTTTCGATCGGACAGTACCGATGGAAAGTACTCTGGAAATACTTTCGAGAATTTCCAGATTCATGTATTTCTCAAGTCGTTTGACGGTACGTTTTGATTGGAGAATCAAAGAAAAAGTCAACCTTAGCGGAGCGTCTGCGAGACACTCTAGGAGTTGCTAAAAGTTGTAGTTTTCGCACTGTACAATGGAGGGCTTCAGGAAGTGATCTATCCAATCGAGCCGTATCGATGGAAAGATCTATGAACGAGCCTTTGAGAATTCCCTAATTTACGCGTTTCTCAAGTCAGTTGACAGTGCGTTATAACCAGGGAATCGAGGGAAAAGACAATTTAGGTGGAGCGTCTGCGAGATGCTCCAGGGGACTTTTATCGAGTCATGTGAGTTTAGTGTCGTAGGGTCCTCCTCGGGTTAAACAAGGGTGTATGGTGAAACTCTTTGCTTGAAATCCCAAAACCGGTGCTGTTTCGAGGCATATTTGGATTTTCAGGGGCAAAACGGTCATTTTAACTGAGATTGGCTGGAAATGGTCAGGAATGGTTTGGTGTGTTGTGTTAAGCATGTAGGGTTGTTCAGGGATGGTTTTGGGAGAGTCTTTTACCGTTCGGCAAGGTTTGTGCAATGTTGAGGTGTTCAGGGGCAAAACAGTCATTTTGACTAGAGTTGGCCGAAATATGATCGAATTTGGACCAAATGGCGTGTGGGGGACGCCTAATGGTTTAACAACATTTTGAAAGGATGAACTTATCGTTTTAAGAGATTTTGAACTTTTTCAAAACGTGCTTGGAGGCCCAAAGGGCGGGTTTGGTCTTTTTCCACCGAGTCGGACTAGCAGGTGCCGGTGTTGACCTACATGTTGGTTCGCCAGACTGCCCGGTCTCAGAAAACTACCTGTACGGTGTTGGTCTCTAAGAACGCCCGGTCTTAGAGAACTACCTATAGGGGTGGTGTTGGTTCCTAAAAACGCCTGGTCCCAGAAAGCTACTTAAATTGGTGGTGTTCGTCTCTGAGAACGTCCGGTCTCGGAGAACTACCCAATGACAGACATTCTACGTTGGCAGGCTAGCAAGCGCAAGAAGTGAACTGTCTGAAATTTGATGAGGTGTTGGTCCCTAAGATCACTCGATCCCGAGAAGCTACCTGGAAGACGTTGGTTTCCGGGATCGCCCGATCCAGAAAGCTGCCTCGAATAATGGTGCTTATGGCTTCAGTGGGTCCTTGTGGACTCGTGAAGCGACCAGTCGGTTGGATTGGAGATTGTAAAGCTCATTTCGAACCTGCATGTGTTATGATGTTGGAAACCGAACCCGGTCGGGCTGGAAATTGTCGAGCAGGCAAAAATGGGGTGCTTCCAATAAGCAACTTAGTATTCTTGAAAAAATCAAAATATCTAAACCTTTTGAAGAAGGAACTCTTGAAAAAGAATTCTCAAAAAAGAAGCCTCTTGAATAGATATCCCCTCTAGAGAAAATGGTACCTAAAAATAATAAGATCTCAATAAACTATGTGAATACAGGAGAAAGATGGAATAGAAATGGAATTGTTGTTGACAACATATGTTTATTTTAAGTGGCTCTCAAAATTATAAAAAGTAATGACGAGATGGAACCATAAACAGTTGATGAATGTCGACTTAGAAATGATTGGCCAAAATGAAAAGAAGCTATTGAGATAAGATGAAACTCATTAACACAACGTAAAGTATTTGGACCTGTAGTTCAAACACCAAATGAGATAAAACCGATTGGATATAAATGGGTATCTGTGCGAAAATGCAATGACAAAAATGAAATCGTGAGACATAAAGTGCGACTAGTAGCACAAGTTTCTCGCAGAGACTTGATATTAATTATGATGAGACATACTCTTCTGTAATGGATGCAATTACGCTCAGATTCTTGATTAGTTTGTCAGTCTCTGAAGGACTGGATACACGTTTGATGGACGTAGTGACAGCATACTTATATGGTGAATTAGATAATGATATATATATATATATATATGAAAATTTCTCAAGGATTTAAAATCCCTGGAGCAAATATTTCAAAACCTCAAAACTTATATTCTATCAAGCTTCAAAGATTTTTGTATAAGTTAAAACAATCTGGACGTATGTGGTACAATTGTCTCAGTGAATATCTATTAAAAAATGGATATGTGAATAATACAATTTGTCCATGTGTTTTTATTAAGAAATCAGAATATGAATTTGCTATTATTACAGTCTATATCGATGATATGAATCTTGTTGGAACTTTTGAAGAGGTTACAACAACTACTAGTTATTTGAAGAAGGAGTTTGGAATGAAAGATCTTAGAAAACTCAAATTTTGTCTTGGATTACAAATTGAGCATTTATCCAATGAAATTCTCATCCATCAATCCACATATACAGAAAAGGTTCTAAATCGATTTTATATGGATAAAGCTCATCCATTGAGTTCTCTGATGATTGTTCGATCACTAGATGTACAAAAAGTTCCTTTTCGCCCTCAAGAAGATGGTGAAGAAATTCTTAATCCTGAAGTACCATACCTCAATACTATTAGGGCTCTGATGAAACTTGCAAATTGCACAAGACCTAATATTGCATTTTCTGTAAATTTACTGGTAAGATATAGTTGTGCACCAACTCAGAGGCATTGGAAAGGAGTGAAACACATATTTTATTACCTACGAGGAACAATAGATTTGGGTTTGTTCTATTCAAAGGGACCAGAATCAAAGTTAGTTGGCTATAGAGATGCTAGTTACCTCTCTGATCCACATAAAGCACTGTCACAAACTAGGTATGTATTTACCTATGGTAACACTGCTATATCTTGGTAATCTGTGAAGCAGACACTAACTGCAACTTCTTCAAATCATTCTGAGATCATCGCAATTCATGAAGCAAGTCGAGAGTGCATTTGATTGAGATCTATGATCCAACATATTCAAGAAAGTTACAGACTATTCTCGATTAAAGATAACTCAATGATGTTATATGAAGATAATACAGCATGTGTTGCACAGATTGAGGCTACATCAAAGGTGACAGAACCAAACATATATCACCAAAGTTCTTTTATACACATGAGCTTCAGAAAAACAGTGATATTGATATCCAGCAGATACGTTCAAGTGACAACTTAGCAGACCTACTTACGAAGGTACTCATAACTGCAACATTTGAGAAACTGGTACACAACATTGGTATGCGCTATTTTAAAGATCTTTCATGCTGAAAAAGTGAGGCAATCAAATTTTACCAGGCATATTCATGAGGGGAAGTCACGTATTGTACTCTTTTTTCCTTCGCCAAAGATTTTTTCCCATAGGGTTTTTTCTTGACAAGGTTTTAACGAGACAATTTTAATATATCTACAACATTTTATACTATGCAAAATATTGTACTCTTTTTCCTTCGCTAAGCATTGTTTTTCCTAATAAGGTTTTAATTATGCATATCTTGTGTAGTGATCGTACAAGGGGGAGTGTTATGATTACAAAAGACAAATGGTGGATGTCCACCACTGATGTGACCCATGTGACCATGTTAGGTGGTGGATTCCACTGCTTAACTTGCGTGAACTCCTCTCTATAAGTAGAGGAGTTTGGCTATAGGCAAAATGCACAAGAAGAAGAAGAGAGAAAGAAGAGAGAAGAGAGAAGAAAGCAAAGTATATACGTAAACTATTCAAGTTTAAGTTGTATTTTATATTTTATCCTATGATTTATATTGTACTATGATAGAAATAAAGTCTTGGGTGATCAAGAAGAAATATCTCTAATAATTCCAGAATAACTATCTAACTATTATTTGACATTTTCAAAAGAACTAATTTTATTATACACTGTGTTTGGTTATTTTGTTTGCTTTATAGTTCTTTAGAATTATAACAACAATTGATTTTCAGAAAATTTGTAAAAAGAACTTCGCCAAAATAATGAGGCGATGACATTTTTATAATTAAAAACCACCATTATGAATGTTTTTTTTAAATAAAAAATTTAGATTTAACCACATCACTATATAATAATTCTGTATAAATTTTATGTATGTATTGTAGCATTACCGATAAGGTATATAAACTTATGTGTAATATATAAAAAGATCTTTAAAGAAAAATATTTACTTAAGAATGATATTTAAATGATATAAAAATAGAATTTTTAACTATATAAGGAGGCATTTGCAAATTTTTCAGAGGGGGCAAAATGAGAAAACATTTCAAAACTATAGGTCAAAATGTAATTTTTGAAAAATTAAGGGAGGGGCAATTGCCCCCTCTGGGTCTTAACTGGCTCCGTTAGTGGTGTTAAAAAGAGAGAGAGAGAACCTAGGATGGTGGAGAGAGAAGCACTTTCCTTTTATAATGCATTGAGAAATAAAGCCTAAGGTGGAAAACGATCAACTCTTCATCATTAAATCACTCTCAAAGATAGTGTAAAGTTGAGCTTCCCTATAAGAGAACGGGTGTTGCGATTGAAGTATAATTTCGGGAGTACCAGAGTTGATTTCCTCAAGGATCAAGCTAAATATAGGCTACTAATACTTAGCGAACACTAAACTAGCTTGAATTGAATTGCAACTATATAAATTGTATCTAGGTAAAAGAAAACCAAAAACCTTTATTGTTGGGAGAGATTGAGTTAGCTAAACTAATGCAAGGCAATTAATAACTAATTAAAACAATTAAAGCTATATTTAAATGTAATTAAGAAGGTTTGAATATAATTGATTCAATCTATCAATTCTTACAAGAAATTCAGTATATGATTGTATAACTCAAATCAATGATCATTCATAGTTCCTTCATTCGGAAGATTTTGTCCATAGAATCTTGGATTCATACTTAATTGAGTATAGATTTGTTTTTAATTCGAAGAATCATAGAAACAAACCATTAATTGTGCAATCCCTATACCAATTTGAGAATTGTGCATAGAAATTTTCAATAGTAATTATGAATCTAAGTTTTCTATAGATCTACAACCCAATTAAGATGAATTTAGAGAAATTAAAAGATGAATCAATGTAATTCATATACCTCCATTGAAACCCTTAAATTACTTGGTAGATCTTCACAATTACATCCAAATAGAAGATTAACTACTTGACTGCATGATAATATACTTGAAGAAATGTAAATCTAGCATTAATTGAAGGAAATTGAAGTGTTTGGTTATGTGAAAAATGAGATAAATTTAAGAAAAATACAAGAAAATAAAGTTTTTCTCTCTAAAATTACTCCTATAAAACTATATCTAAGCTAAAAATTAAGAAACAATGTGAAAGCTCCTTGTTTTTGGCTAAAAACAACCTTAAATAATAACAGAACATCATCAGGCGTTTGAAGAGGTCCAGATTACTATTTTTGCATCCGAAGGGTGTCTAAAGATCATTCGAACGGAACTTCGGATGAAAAATATGCAATATGCTTGGATTAGGACTCAAAATTTGCAATCTGGAAGTCGAGGGTACTATTTACCGTTCGAACAAATACTATTCACAATTCGGACGGGTACTGTTCACAGTTTGAACGGCCAGCAGCCTTGTAGCTTAATTTTGACCACATTAGAGGTCGAATTAGCTGATATATATGAAAAGAAAAGTTGTATATCTTGAAATTTTCTTTTCAACAGTGCAAAAATCAGCTCAATTGGACATTAGAGTAAAAATTTATGGCTATAGTACCGAGAAAGTTTAGAATTCTCATCACTGGTTTGTTCATGTTGAGCCTGCTTTGATCATTCTTGTTTTTTTTTTTTGCCTTTATTAGTTTCTATAATCTACAAAACACACACAAAATATAATCAAACATATATTTAATTAAAATAAGGCAATTAACACTAATTTAAGTCTAACAAAGTACGAATTAAATGCTTATAATTATATTTTTATGGTGTAATCACAGGTAGCCTTGATCATTCACATTCATTTGTAACCTCCTTGAGTGACTGACTTGTAAGATTTTTCACGCGCAATAGAATATCCTAGAACCATGGTTGTTAAACTCCCAATTCAGATTTTATGGTCCTAGGATCTATTTTGAAAAAATCGATTCCGATCCAACACGATTCATCCCAGAAGTAGGATCTTACGATTTTGGTATAAGATCTTATTGGTTCGTAGGATCCCGATCTTATTCAATCTCATTTTTGAACTTCATTTTGCTTCATGTGTTAAGTTTTTTTTGTTGCTATTTTTATGTTTGTGGCCTACCCATTTTATATTAGGTTCAAAACATATAAAATATGTTATATTGAAGTAACATATGGAGCAAACAAATTAGGACAATTGACATTAACATTCTTACATTGCAATATTCAGGAAAAACTAGAGAGCTAAAGGAATATATAAATGCTATTCAAGTATCTCCATTTTCATGTCTAATCTATTCCACTCTTCAACAATAGTTCAGCTACTATCTCTCCCTCTCTCTCTCTCTCTCTGATTTTATATAGTTGATTGTTCAATTGTATTTTTTTTTCCTTTATTTTTCTTCCGTTAATCAAATAGTCTATTTTTTTTTTGTTTATTTTTTTTATTTTTTATATACATTTTGTTCTCCTTTTTTTTTTCTTTCACCATAAATTTAAGTCATCCGTTAAACTACAAAGTTCTTATTCAGTCATTTTTTTTCTTTTTATTATGGATCTTTTTTTGTAAAACAATTCTTCTTTTCTTTTGTAATAGTATATAATGTTTATATTTATATGATTTATTATGTTTTTAGCGTTGTTCATATTATATGTATAATTTAGATTCATTTTGTGTCTACTTGTAATAAATACTTTTCATATAAAAATTATCATGCATTTTTTTTTCTTTAGTTATAGGATCTTACGATCTTCAATCCGATCCTACGATTCGATCCTGCAAACCCTCTAACAATCTAACGTAGGATCTCGATTTTAACAACCTTGCTTAGAACGTAATCTTCATAAAACATGAAAAATATTTTCTTAGGTTTTAAAAAAAATGTTATATAGGTTAATGCTATATAACAAAAAATTCATATAGAATTTATGTATGCAATGATATGTTGAATATGAGCTTTTCACTTTAAAACATAATAGTTATAGTAATGACTCTTAATTAAAAAATACCATTGACAAATCATTCTAATGCTATTTTCTGTATAAATTTTTTAGAAGAATAGCATTTTCCTTTATTATCCTAATTCTCACCCAATTTTCTTACTTGGAGGTTAACCCCTTGCAAGGTAATAGTGACTTTTACTAGAGCAAGGCACTGCAATTAAATACATGAATGAAAAAAATATACACCTTGTTTGGTAACATTATTTTTTTTTCAAAAATTTAAAAAACAATAATTGTTTTTTGGTTTTAATTATTTACAAAATTCTGAAAAAGAAAACAAAAAACACTAAAATAGACACAATGGTAACCTATAAATGCCTGTCAACAGACCACAAAATACACAAAAAAATAAATAGCAAAAACACAATAAAAAATAAATAGCAAAAATACACAATAAAAAATAAAAATTAATAGTGTTACCAAACAGGATCTACATTTCTTTAACAAAAGACAATCCGAACAACAGCATCACATAAACGAATGACACAACCCATTGCCAAAACCCTAAGTCACAGAATCGCACTAACAGGAGAGAGAAAATGAGTTCAAATACCACCAGCTGTTTCTTTCTCTGCTTTAGACGACCAACGCCTTCTGCCTATAAATGGCATGGAAAAGGTTGTCAAGTCCTAAAATATGTAATGGCAAAGTAGCAATTTTAATGGGTCATGACATTCTCGACCTGCCACAAAAAACAGCTAGCTCATTTCACAACCCCCTGCCTCAAAACTCAAAAACTACGCAAGGCATCTCTCTCTCTCTCTCTACAAAACATCATCCATGTTATCACCAAGCAAAAACCCTTTTCTCTCTTCTTCATTTCCAACCTTCTCTCTCATCAACCCATTGCAAGTAGTAGCACTACTCATCTCCAAGCCAGTACTGCTAGTAAGCTTCCTAGCCTTCAAAGCCTCACCTTCCCAGTCTGTACGCACCAACACAGCATAGAGAATGGACACGGCACAAGCGATTTGAGCCGACAAGAGCCCAAACCACAGCCCACTGAAGCCAACCCTGAGCCAGAAGGCCAGGCCGACGGCTACGGGAGTGCCCACAAAGTAAAATGAGATGAGGTTGATCCGGGCACCCACAGCAGGCCTGGCAGTGCCACGTAGGATGCCACAGCCAGTTGTTTGTGGACAGTTGCCGAGCTCACAGAGCCCCATCAGGGGCATCACAAAAGCGACCAGCGCTTTGACCAGCTCATCAGTTGTGAATAGGGCACCCCACATTTCTCTAAAGATCACCGTCCATATAACGTTGATGAAGCCAATCACGAATGCGCAGCCCAAGGCCACCATTGCAGCCAGCTTGGCCTTATACGGCTTCCCGGCTCCAAGCTCATTGCCTACCTGCATATATATATATATATATATATATAGTGCAGTGTATGTAAATTTATAAAGGGACATGGATACATTTCATCATTTGCCAAAATGAAATAAATATTTAATCATATTTAACAAAAATAAGCAAGGTCAAGGGGGCTTCACGAAGAAATCAAAAGAAAGAAAAGATGAATTAGAAGGCCTAGGGTTCACAACTTTTTGGTTCCATTCTTGTCCACTATAGTCTATACTTTGTATGGCAAAATTGTTGTCTCCAATATCAAAATTACAAGAACGAGACAGGTCTATACCCAAAGCAACAGTAGTCTTTTGTCAAAATAATACAAGTGCATTTATTTTCATTTTTGAGAATTGAAATGGAAAAATTGTTTGGCAAACTACATCCCAAAACTATTTTGGAGAAAGTTTCTCTAAAACATGTCATTTTCAGGGAATTTTAAATTATTAATTATCTGAGTTCTTTTGTTTTTCACACAAAAATGACGCCTGAGAATTTTCATTTTTTTTTCAGAAACATGAAAGTACGAAAACGAAAAACAAAAATTTTGAAAATGATTCTAAACAAGGTACATGTTCTAATTAATTCTTCAATGATATCAGAGTTCTATTGTATATTGCTCAGACTGAAGCTAAAATTGTTTCAATAATAACACAAAGTAGTTTTAATTACTACCATGTCAAAACACAATAATTTAACAATGAGTAAATTAGTAAAATCTTATTCTCATAGAATTATTATACATAAATCTCTGCCAAAATAACATGGCAATACTTTTCAAATGACAAGCATTTGGATTTGAATTGAGGATTACAAACAACCGCATAATCATGTATGAAAACTATGTACAAAAATTATTTGTGTATGACATGACTAATAAAATTATCATCATTGTGTCCTTCCTACAAACTAGTAAATGCTAAAATCCAAATGGAAGTCTCATAGTAAAGGGCAGCAAGTGAAACTTTTTAATGGTGCGTACATCAAGTATCATATTGGCATGAAATGGAGGGTGTTTCCTCACATAGAAATTGACTAAAAGAGCATGGCCCCAAAGAAAGGAGAACAAGAAAAGGAACGTGGACAAGTGAAGTCTTGTCCTGTGCTAGATTTGTCCAATCACAATCCATTTATGATGCAAAGAAAAGAAAAGAAAAAGTCGTTGTAAGATACAATCAAGTAACACATTAAAAGCATAATCTTCATATGCATATTCATGTATATTTGATGAAAGCTGACACAGGAGATCTCTAGTTCAAGATCAATAGATGCTGTCATTTTACCAGAATTTTATATTAAACTTAAAATGCACTAAAATATATTTTTATGTAATGTATCAAAGTCTTGAAACTCATAATGATGCGACCTAAAGTCCTCTACTCACCAAAATAAAATTAGACAATCATTTTTATTACATCTCATAAATTGAAGTGCATTTAGACACAATTATTTTTTGTTTGAGAGCATTAAAGTTCATTTTTTTCATCTGGATTTAAGAGCAACTTATAAAATGGAAATAATTTTTGTAAAACAATTGAAGCATAAAATTGCCCTTCCCTAATGTTTAACTCATTACCAGAAGTGGACAAAGTGAATGAATTCAAAGCTGGCGAATGAAAGCAAAACAAACCAAAATCTATGTTATTGCACCCGTTACATGTAACTGCTGGCATCATTTTGAGGGTTTGTGGACCCATCGTGACACTAAAAGCACTTTGTCATGGTGGAACACATCACACAATATATATTTGTATACTATTATGGATTACTATATTATTAAAAAAGCAACACTGCAGTTTGATAAGGATTCTTTATGTCAAAACTACGGTCAAACAATAATTCCTATTCTTTTACATTCTATTTTAATTTAACCATATGGACAAAATAATAAAATCACTAGAAGTCATAGCCGCTTCAAATGGGTGTGAAAAAACTATGGGAGCGGAAGGGAGAAAAAGTCCAGTAGTATTTAGCTTTTGATAGTCATGTTTTTCAGATTTTATCGCATTATTTTTTAAAACACTACTACATGTTACAGTCTAATAGAGATGATTACTGTAAACTCGGTACAATGTGACTTTTTTTGGAGCAAAAGAGAATTATCATTTGTTTCAGCTTTTTTTATTATTTATAATTAGAGTGATATATTCGATATCAGAGGGTGAGGTGCACACGCATAGCATACCACCTAGTCATTAATAAAGATAGTCTAGTACATGAGGTTAGGAATGTAAGCAGTCTATTTTTATGAATTATTGTGATAAGAATGGCAACAGAGTGAGTTTGGATTAGAAATTTCTACTCCATACTTGCTTCGTCTCCTTTATGTTAGATATTTTTTAAACATATTATGAACAAAATAAGAATAAAATTACAAAAATAATGAAAAAATTCCAATAATTGTATTTTAATGAAATATGTACACACATATTTATGGGTTCGGGTTGGGGTTTGTATCTTGTCCCCAACGTCATTTTGCCCGGACTAGTATCACCCCTATCAGTTCCAATGGAAATGAGGCCGGACAATACTTGAGATATAGGATTATTTTGACATCCTTAATTGTCACCGATATACTATCTATACTTATCTTTATACGGTGAAAAGACAAAAAAAAAAAAGAAAGTATATGTTGTGAAAAAAATAAATGTCTGTCTGAAAGTGCTGTAAGTTTTTATTTTTTTGTTGTATGCTATATTTTTATTTTTTATTTTTTGTAGTATGGTGATGGTATTTATAAGTTATCGTTCTGCTAACAGTATCATATTAATGTTTTAAAAATTAAAAACGAAAAACATATTTTTAGTGTTTTTTTATGTTTTTTATTTTTAAAAAAATAAAAAATAAAAATAAAAAACATTTAGCAAAGGACCCTAAATTTTCTATTTATGTTTGTATGTACGTATGTCTGTGCACAGATATACGCAGCAGCAACTATGAAAAGGGACTTACTCTGGCGGAGACGCAGCCAGCCAAGGCCATGGGGACAGTATACATGAGGCTGGTGGTCTGTATGAGTATCCCGGTGGCGGCGACGGCGAGTCTAGGAGTGGGCAAGTAGCCAGCAAGGACGGTCACGATCTCATACCACCACCACTCCAAACAAATCCCAATGCAACTCGGCACCGCCAACCTCAACAGTGGGCCCAACCCGCCACACACCCCTCCAATCCCCGCCGTCCATCTCCACTCCCACCTCCCATAAATGTACACGTACCCCGCCATCAGCACCACCATGTGCAGGTTCGTAAGCACCGAGGCCATCGCCACCCCCGGTACCCCCAGCTCCATCACCACCACCAGCACAAAATTTAACGGTACGTGGAACAACACCGCAACAAAGCTACAGTACATCATCGGCTTCGTCACCCCCTGTGACCGTAGATAAACCCTCAGGGGCTGTAACAAGGTGTTTGTGAAAAGGTCCGGGAGGGAATAGATACAGTACGTCGCGGCCATTGCTGTGATTTCTCTGTCCTGGCCCATGAACACCATGATGGTCTCGAGGTTGATCCACAAGAGGCTGATGGGTATGATTGCCATGAGGAGTATGAAGATCATGCGCTGGAGAGAGAGCGAGAGTAGGTCCCAGTTCTTGCTGCCGTAGGCTTGGCTGCACACTGGCTCGAGTCCAGAAGAGAGACCGTTGAGAACAGAGTAGCCGGTGATGTTGGTGAAACCAATGGAGAGGGCGCCGCCGGCGAGCTCTAAGCTCCCAAGCCTGCCCAAGAAGAGGACTGACACCACCGCTCGAACGTAGACCAAACAGTTCATTGCTGTTATGGGCAAAGCCATCCCCCATAGCTCTTTAAGCTCCTCCACAATCTACAGAGAAAAGAGAATAGAGAGAGAGCACTTCTATATATCTATTCATATTTGTATAAGTAACTTGAAGCTCTCTGTGTTATGGATATACCTGGGTGGTTGTGGGGACTTTGTGGGAAGAAAAGTCTGGGTCTTTGTCTGCCATTGTTGGAGCTTGAGAAATGGTATTGAAACCCTCTTAAAATGGCATGTAATCTCCGCAAAAGATTGATTCAATCAATGGGCAAACTGATCCAAGTTGCCATCTTTTCGTTCGAGTCCTCATTATTTTTCATGGGTAGTTAATATATAGCCAGAAATAAACAGTTAACAATTAAAGATTTTGGTCACAGACGGGCCCACCTTCTATTTCTCCATCTAAAATGAGGAATATGGATTTTGAGTAGAAGAAGCAAAAGGCTAAACATGGTGAAGAAGCATTGCACCCAAGATACAGGGGATGGTTGGTTGATGGAGGGGTGTGAGAGTTAAAGAGACAAAGGATGGAAGAAAGTACAGAGTAGGTAATGCTTTGCACGCACTCTTTCTTGTAGGTATTTAGTTTATCTGTCTGACGAGATTTCTAGGAAAGGCCGTCACGACAAGCAAGGGACTTTTGCTGTAGGCGGCGACTGTGCCCTAGGCTTATTTGTAGGGGCTTTGCTTGCAGAGGAATTAGAAATTACAAGGGAAAAGAAAAAGTGTGCAAGTTAAGAGAGAGAGAGAGACAGAGGGGAGTGACTTCAACAGAGACTCGGAAAAATTATCCAGTGCTCATGCTAATGTCGCTTTTCTTTTTTTTCTTTTTTTTTTATGACCAATGTCGGATGGACTTGTGTAGTCCCAGCTATTCACGACTTGTAATTACCGAATTGAAGGCTTTCAAAAATTGAGAGGTTTGAGGGGACAGATCCCAAATTTCAGACTTTAACCACAATGCAATGAATTTGTTAAGTGTCTCTAATACACTTGTGGGATTCATTTTTACATAAAAAAACATTTTTTTTTTAAATTTATACAAAAAAAATTTATTAAAATAATGTGACAATAATATTATTATAATTAATAGTTATTATATTAAGTATTTTACTTTAAAATTAATCATTTTTATTTAATTATATTATTTTAATAATAAATTTTATATAAATTTTTCTTTTATATATAACATTACCACCCTTTCCAGATTCTATGTAGCAAAAGAGGGCCATTGCATTGTTAGTGAAGTCGAAACGGCCGAATAATTTCTCCTGAAGCGGGTGTTCAGTTTAGCAGGTACCTTTACGTACTCATATTTTTTAGTACTTCGGTACAAATAAAGTTTTTGGAACAGAAATTTCTTACGAAATGACATGGACATTTATCATTAATCTAGAACGCCCATAATCTTTGCTCATAATTTAGAAAGGATAAGAATTTTCTCGATTTTGTACCATAGAAATTCTATTGCCTTGTGTACATGACAGGCTTGGCAGCACATATCTTGTCGTATATTCATGTTTATTTTTTTTTTTTTATTGAAGTACTCCCATAAATGGTGTTAAAAATCTATGAACAACACAAGTGATTTAATACCAAGGTTTTACAACATGACAGCTTGGTGTGCTAGCTCATATTTGGGGTACCAAGAATTCCTCTAGCTTGGAGGAAATTTTTTCATTCCAAAATTGTTATTACCATACTATGCTTGGTTTTTTTATTTATAAAATATGAAAAAGTTCCTATATTTGTTTTAGGGAGAGAGTGGTTAGACACCAGAAGCGAGAGGGCCAAGGCTTGAAAAGAAATCCGTGGAAGATGAAAAATCTATTATGGTTAAGGATGGCAAAATAATTTGACATTTTGGGACTGCTCTTCGTCCCACTTTTATTGGAACAGGTATAAGACAATACTAATTAGAGTAAAGTTGGGTTTGAAGATAAGGTGTAGTAACCCACTCGTCCCGAATCTGCATATTTATACATATATATTTTATCTTTTATAGATACATATTATATTAGAATACGGATGTTGTGATTTTTTTTTTCCTTATGTATATGATTTTGGCATTTGCTTTGCCCACGGTGTTCTTGAAATAATTACTAACATAAAGGAGGTGAGGCGAGACGGGTTGCCGAGGGGTGATTTAAGGGGGGCGGAGATGGGGTAAGGCCCCCCGACCCGTGCCTGTCCCATTGCCATCCCTAGTTATGATTAGTCACTTTGACCATAGTTTTTCAATAGGGAAGCTAAATCCAGAACTATAAAAAAAATAAAAATATCAAATATGGCCTAAAATTTATGAAAACGTTTGTTGATATAAAATTTCATAGGATATCTACAAAAATATATTACTAACTTTAAAAATAATAATAACAATATAAGATGCTATAATAGTTTTTTGATCAATTTATAATATTAATACTACACAACATCTATTAAAATATTTTGAATAATTATATATTATTGTAAAACATAATAGGCACAAAAATATCATGAATTATGATAAGCGTCTTTCTATAGTGTTTCTACAATATTGTTGAAAATTTTCTCACAAATTTTGGGTATTCAAGAATCAGTACATGAAATTTTCATGAATTTGAAAGAAATTGTATTGAAAAGCAATCTATATGGAACTTGTGACGCGTCTATTTGTGTCAAGGGTCCTGGATATGTAACTGCTCAAGATATCATCTCACCGTTTTGTATCTTTCTATATCTTTTGAAAATCTCCTTTTGACTAAGAATCTCTGTTGGATGGGATTCTAATAAATATTTTGGTAATTGGAAAAAAAATTATTTATTAAATTAGAAGACAAGAACAAAAAAGGAAGAATAAAAAAATCGATTATCATACACATCTTTCATGCTGGTAGAAATTTAATATCTTTATTTCCGTCTCAACAAATCATTTTTTTTTTCACAAGGGCTCATAATTTCGTAAATTGTGTTACCTTTTCTAAAATGTTTTATTTCCGAAATATCTTAGACAAGCTATCACAAACTTTTTTTTTAAAATAATTTTCTTTTTACCAGAACTTTGTCACCACTGTCGAATCTAGTTTTTCCTTCCGAAGAGAGTTTTCTAGTAACCATATAGTGGACTTAGTAGTAATCCCAATAGGCTTCACATGAAATAAGTTTCCATGGGTTATATGAAAAATTGGAAGCAATATTGATTGCTGGAACTCTAAATAGAATGCTAGATCACGGCCATTTGTAATAGATTAACAACCTTCTCTCTCGCATGAATGAATCCTATATATTAACTGAAGAATAGTGTGCATGCATTTTGTAATTTCATGGTCTCTTTGAAATGTAAAATGGCTCCACTAGTTGGCTTTCCCCATACCCTGAAATGATCGATTAAAAGTATTAAGAGCAATGAGTAATGCGTTGTAATTTTTGAACCATAATGGATAATAAATTTGAGTTTTGTTTGTGCTTTCCTATTTAGGACTCTATTTGAGTTTGAACTGAAAAATCATTTGGATTTGAAATACGAGTACACAACCTAGAGTCGAGTACTTGGTGGATAATTGTATATAAATTTGAGCTTGCAATCTATATATGTGCAAGTACATGTGTCTATAACACCACAATATGAGCCACTTCATCTGTTTCACACGGTTCGGTTCCACGTGGACCAACACGTGGACCAATCAAATATCGCCATTTGTTCTAGTTGCTCTTTTTCTAGTATCAAAATTGTTTGTTATGTCAATTTTAGGACTTCATTCAAATTTTGATACTTGAATTTATGATTACTTGGAAGTTAGTGTACGTTTAACTATTATTAATTGATTAATCTATTGCAAACGCCAAAAAATAAACTGCATGCAAAATAAGTAAAGGAATCATAAGATGAACACGCAACTTTATTATGAAAATCACGAGACTTCACACTAGTCCAACCTCCAAACATTATAAATCAATGAACTATAAACAACATACTATCATTTCTAGTCGAACGCAACGAATCTAAGATTAAATATTACTTGCTTGTGCACCGTTATTCACGGTTCTTATACTTGAACCATGACCAATCCCACGCAGCAAGCACGCGATTCACGGTTCTTGTACTTGAACCATGACCAATCCCACGCAGCAAACACTAAGTCCTGGTGCACCCCTACTAAGCATGCATCAATAGAGTTTGAATCTTTTAGTTCTTGCTAAGGAGAGTAGAAAGGCTTCTTGAGGTTCAAGACATAACTCTAGATTTATATCAACGTTTTATGAGCTACTAGAAACCCTACGACTTCTTGCTAAGTATAAGAAACTTCAGTCCCGGTCCAATTTGAAAACCAAATCTGGAAACTTTTCAATCCTTGCTTGACCAAGGGCCCTACACATGTTGAAGGAGGGTCATTCCACGTCAAGTAAAATTTTTAAACTTGAGGTATGCTACGTATAAGGGGTTAGCTCAAGGTACAAATTTATTCAACTTGATACCTGAGACAAATTACAAAATGAAATATAATTACAGCTACTGTTTTGTCAAAATGAATTCACGAATATTACAAGAATTAGTTCAAACAATGATGTGTGGCATATTCCTTTTACGACAACAATTTCCCAATTGAAAACGAATCCAAAAATTAATGGTAGTTATAGTCGTCACAAGTGCTTGTAAGCAAATAAAATTTAGATAGGAATTTATCCTAGGATTATTTAATGACATGGTTAATTAGACTTTGCATCATTGTATTTTATACCAAATCTCACTTCATCAAGATCTATCACTTATGAATTTTCTGTCTATTTTTCTAATAAAAGTTAGTAAAAAATTAACATTGTAACAAATTAAAATTTTAAATATGCGAAGTATAATTAACCCTAAGTGATAGCTTGATGTTTTTATGCTAGCTCTCATGAGCAGGGCCCAAATATTCCCTCCGGATTTGTCCCAATGATGGGAAGCCCAAGCATTAGCTTATGACTCGTGTGGGACTTCAAAGGTCATTAAATTTGATGGCTAGAGTAGAAGGTTCAATAAAATGCTCGTTCCTTTCTTTCTTGAAAGGTTTTACACTGCTAAGTTTTTAGATAGGGGTATCTCTACATGAGAACATTGCCAATTTGAGATTGTCGCCCCACACCTCTCAAGTGAGTTGAAAACAAGAAAAAGCTACGCAAACAAAGAGAGGTACAGCAAAAATGAGAATAATAAAAGCTGAGAGAGAGAGAGAGAGAGAGAGAGAGAGAGAGGTATGGCCAAATTGAACAAGTAAAACTAAGTAAAAAAGACAAGTAAAACAAAACCGAGGATAACAAATAAGCCATGAGAGAGAGAGAGAGTGTGAACAAGTATGTTAGGTTTTTAATATTGGTTAATTATGTGGACAAAGACACTTTATTTGTAATTTTATTTCAAGTTGTATTTGAGTCAAAAAGTCTAAGATTCAAGTTCAAGCTGTCATAATAGAAGTTGCAGTATAAGTTTTTAAAGCACGCAGAGTTAAAACTTTGAAATGTCATATCTCTTTGCTCATGTGTTCATTCAAGCTTTATAATATATGGATTCCATATAACTTTTTGAGAGCAATTTAAATATGCAAAGACCTCAGCTAGAGCGATATCCGCTCGAGCGATAGTTGAAAAATTCTGTAGAATCAAAATCCATAGAGCACCGCTCGAACTTCGCTACAAGACCGCTCGAGCGGTACGTCGTAATTTTGTTCGAATTGAACTACTGTCTCATCAAGGTAAGTTACTTTTTGAGGACTCTTTAGCCAGATCTTTTCAGTCAATCAAGAGATAGTTCCAGCCTATCTTCTTAGTGATCCTAGTGATACTATAAGAGTCAAAAGAATTAATTATTAGACGAGACTCTAGAGTTGTGAAAAAATATACAAAAAATTTACAGGGAAGAGAAACAAAGAAAGTAAAGATCTTGATGATTATCTAAGCATACAGAGTTCATTCACCAGAGAATTAAACAGAAGAACACAGTTGCAAGATCGTCTTGGTGAATTTCGAGGATGATAAAGAACACCGTGGTGATTCGATGTTGAGGTCGAAGCCAGGGAGAACAGAAATTCGAGGAGTCGAGCAAGTAATCTTAAACTAGAGTTCGTGGGGATTCGAACAGCAATTGTGGATATTCAATTGTTATGGTTGTAAGTCATACTTGTGTAACCTGTTCATTATAGTGTTTGGCTTGCTGGACGTAGTTTTTTTCTGAGTTTAGATTTCCACGATATATTGCTGTGTCTCTTTATTATTGTATGATATATGCATGTGAATGATCACTTAGGTAAAGAGAACTAAACAAGTTTTTTCTCTTAGGCAAATAAGTGATTATAAGTCTTAATTCGTAAAATTAGAATTTTTTCAAAGTAGAAAGTAAGCACAAAATAGAGCTAAAACAAAAATAAGGATAACAAATAAGGCATGAGAGAGAGAGAGGTATATGCCCACTTTGAAATTGTTGCCCCTTCTCACTCCCAAGAGACGCAGTGAAGTAAAACTAAGCGAAAAAATACAGGTAAAACATTAATGAGAATAACAAATAATCCATGAGAGAGGGCTTGACCAGAACTTGTCACGAGTTAAGGAAACAATTTGATCGATTGTTCACGATGAGCAAATACAATCACCAAGTAGAAGATACTACTTCGATTCTACTATTCCCAGTCTGTTTGGAGTTGTTTCCAAAGTGTGGGAATTAATCCATTATGTATCTCTCTGTTTTCACTCTTGCCTTGGCAGTTATCTCATCAACCAACCTCACCTTATTCAGCCACATGTCAATTCTTGATTCGACCTATAATTTACAAAATATGGGTATGAAAAAACAAGTTCATTTCATTCTCTGCAAGTTGTGTACAAGAGCCTATTAAGAGAGCTGACTGATCACACACAAAACAAAAAACAAAAAAAAAAAAAAGCAGGCATGATTTGAGTATATATGGCATTAGTATAAAGAGACTGGATTCTTGATTTTGTGAATAAAGCATGAAGATCTTAGTTTAGTCTTTCTCTTCTACAATATACTCTATAAGATTAAGGGCTAAATTTTTTTTAAGGTTACAAGCAAAAAAGTCAGGTTTTTTTTTATTTTTTTTGCTTTTCTGACTTTGCTTTAGCTAAAGATAAGTAAAAAAAAAAAAAAGAGAAACAGAAAAACAAAAAGGCCAAAAAATTTTACCTTTTTTTTTATAAGCTTAAAAAAAGTTAAGCGAAAAAACTATACCAAACTAGCAGTAAGAGAAATGACATTACTATATGAATATTAATAGGAGGATAAACTGGATGCTTTCCAATTATAAATTGCAAACAAACTTTATACATGTATAATTTTTCATCCTTTTTCTCTCTTAGCTAGATACAAAGAAGTGAGGTACATGAATAAATGCATGTGAAACTCACAAGTAATTAGTGAGAAAATAGAAATTATATATAGCATTTTCCAAAATTGCATGTTTCTCCCCACTAAATGAAATGCTCGCCTCAAATTAAGCTTATGATTTTGTACTTTGAACTTTAGTAAAGCCTTCGAATGTGGTTGGAAGAAACATAGATCTTGAATAAGAGAATGCATTATGTATGCAAATGCAGCCTTACACGTCGCTAAGCGTAGTAACTTTCTATTCTGCAAGCAAACAATGACATGTCCTCCATATGCTATAAATCTTTCCAGTGTCTTATATTTATTCTTGTCGCTATTACTACTATTATTACCACTAAAAAATGACATGTTCTCCATGTTCTATGAATTTTCCATTATCTATAGTCGCTATTTGTCCGCTAAAACAATTTTGCTACCGACGCTTCGTTCCGCTTCACAAACGACTAATCTTGAACCATGTTACTATTTCTATTAGTATTACTACAATTATGTTCACCACTAGTGATCATCTTTCCAGAAAGGTTGTCATTATAGTGCCTAAAGTTTTTTATGATAAAAAGTTAACAATGACTAGTTAGGTACCTAATCGAATCTTTATTAAACTATCCAAAAGAGCATCTTAAAATAGATAGGTGGGTTACAAAATTTATGCATCAAAAGAACCGAGGGACAAACTTTATCCTCATTGTCGATATTTAAAGGGTTATGTATAAGGAACAAAAATCTGATTATAAAGTCACATACAATATTCATCCAAAGGCCCCTAAAAGTACTCTACAACCTAACGTAAAAGCATTTCGGCATTGGGAGAGAACCCTTCCTTTATTCCCATTTTATTTTCAGTGTATTAGTAGTGTTTTGGGTTTGTTTAGTGCAATTTCTTGTAGGTAGAATTCCTTCATCAAGGACTTTCTAGAGAAGGTAGACGTTTGGTGAATTTTTCTATTAAAAGTCATTTGAAATCAAGATATAGGAGAAATAAAATGTGTGAGAAAAAGACTTGTTAGTTAACGCATTCACAGCGATACTCATTTTTGATGACATTTTTTTATTCTTAAAGAATCCATATTAAAACAATATGTTTTTATGGATAGACACAGGTTATGATGGTAAACAAAATAAAGAAATGAGGGCAAAACAGATAAAGGAATCATTTTATGAGTTTAAGACAGGATAAATATTTTTTTAATTCATTTTTGACTTTCCGAGATTTTTTTTCGAAAAGATACCTAAGCTAGCTTCTCTAGGATGGATTTTTACGAGATGAACTTCTTCTAGAAGCCTGTCCATATAAGTTCACAAACATCGAAAAAAATTCTAAAAATCCTTTTGAGCTTGAAAGTCCTTTCAAAAAGCTCCTCAAATGTTACCTAAATCTTTAATAGAACACATTTTTGTTTATATATATATATATATATATACATACATATAGATATCGACAAAATCAGTGTATGGTCCTAATACCCAAAAAAAAAGAAGGGGAAAAAGATGAAGGCATGGTCTCTTGACAATGCTTAATTATTCGAAGATGCAGCAACCCTATAAAGTTTGTCTATTACAGGCTAGTTGTTTGGCATGGGAAGCTATTCCTCTTTGTTGCGCATTAAGGTGTAATTGGAGGGAATTCCAAGATGGACTGACAAATGGGTACTTGTTTGTGATAAAATTATGTATAAAACTGTATTACAATGCAAATAGTATATGGCTTTGTTTATTAACCACAAGCACTTTGGTTATAGCAGTGACACATAAAACAAGCATTGTCCCATTGGATTTCACAATATAAAGTTAGAGGACCATGGCAATAACAATAATCTTGATCCCATTACTAGGAATCATATTGGCACCTTTTTTCTCAGCATTGCTTCTCTCTCCACATCCCTGACTCAAATATTCACATTCTCCATCTTTTTGAAATTAAGAATTGGATTTGCAAAGTGGGATAATTTTTCGTTCTTGTTTTATTCATCAAGCTTCTAGTTTTGAGTGGTGGGATGTCGTTTTCAGAGAAGAAAGAGTAATGTTCTTTTGTGTAACAATTGATCATAAAAGAACGAATCGCTTTGGCAGCCTACCAAATATTGTTCCTTTTATTAAGGTGGCACTTAAGCACGGACGCATTATTTTTTTTTATTTAGTGGTGATAAAGCTCCATTATTTCGTGGACGCACGTATGCAATTGGCTTCTTTAGCATTGAGCTAACCACAAATAACATATTTTTCGACAAACCCAAGAATTCCATGTTTTATGAATGTTTTAGCATGTATTTCCTCGCATAATTGTACTTCTAACCATTTTAAAGGACAATTTTTCATCAGAATATCATGGAAAGCGCGTCATCAAGGGGGCCAGGACATAATGTGCTCATTGTCGTGGATCTCTTTGTTTAAAGGCCGGCTTTTCTTGCATATTGAACACCAATAAACACGTAGATGTTTTGGATCCATTCTACTTTGCAAAAAAGCATCCTTTACTTCATTTTATTTTATGTTTCAGTTTATTGGGTTGGAATGAATGGGTGCAATCAAACCCCTAAGCTTTGCCAACAGGCCAGCACATTGCTCTTTGTAATTGTCATGTGAAATTTAGGAAATGGAAGTCCTATGCTCCTATAAAGCCCCAGAAAGTCAATGAATGGTTTTCCTTCTGTTAGATCCTTAAATCAAATTCTATTCATTGCATTAGAGCATGAAAAGCACACTTTGGACTCCCATGCTCGTTTGTATTAAATAAGATGTTTGGACATCATGAGCACACAAAAGAACCAAAATACTTCAAAACCGAATCAACCCATCACCATTGGTTGGTTTGGATTGAATCTATGATCAGAAGTTCAATTTGAGTTTTGCGCTACCATTTCTGGGTCCGAACCTAATGAAGGCCCAATCTATTTATGTCACAAATTTGCATGTGTGTGTGTATATATATATATGTAGTATATGTGACAGTCAAAACGAAGCAAACCTCGTGAAGTAAGGTGACGGGTTGCAGTCCAAAAGACTTCTTGAGTGGGATAAATTGTTGCCATGTTTCACAACGCCCATAAGATTAAATATATAGGCACAAATCTCTATTTGGTGCAACTCGTTTTAAAATTGTGAGAACCAAAACCTAAAACAAATAATATTTTATTGTGTGAACTTGGGTCATGACAGGATGATATTAGAGCCTAGATCATCTGAAAGTATGCGAATTTGACCCCACACGAGGATGTGTGACTTGAAGGGGGCTAGACTATGACAAACACGACCATAGAAACCTCTTGAATGGGATGAGGTGAGGGACTACCAAAATACCTCTTGAATCACATTGTCTGGTAAAAATAAAATGAAGTGCTATCTATATAAACATTGACCTCTATTTGATAGCACTTGTTTTCAAGATTTGAGGATTAAGTCTCGAAGTGAACAATAGTGGACTCAGGCACCATAGTTATACGTTTTCAAACAATTGGTTGTTGTAGTTACAAGTATTTATTTGTTTTGTACGCTATTTTTAATTCTTTTTAAAAATTAAGGATGCAAGATTGAGGTTTTTTTTTTGAAATTTTGAATGAATGAATCAAGTATTGTAGAAACTAGGTGGGACTTATCTAACCCTAACATAATTGAATTGGTTTATTTTGGTTTTGGTTTCATTCTATGAGAGGTTTGGTTTGATTATGGATCCAAATACCTTGAACCAAACAAGATCAGTTCAATACTGAGTCTAGCACAGGCCAACCGGTACACATCACTACTGGTTTGGTTATGGTAATGTCTTGCATTGGTGATTGGTGAATATCCGATGGTTCTTCTTCTTCTTCTTACTTTTGATTGCATAAACATGATTCGAAACACAAACCAGTTCACTTCGTTAGCTATAAAACAAATTACTGACATCTTCAACATAATCACGTTGCCAAAAAGAAGAATAATATATAGTAATGCCATGTAGAGAGAGATGCATCCATTGGCAGCAAATCTCTAGCTGCTCAACCTATAGAAACAGTGGAAAAGGTGCTGTTTTTTATGATGAAAATAATCACAGATAGATTCTGGAGCAGCAAAAATGCAGCTAGGTTAGTTATCCTTGGAATATATGGAGAAATATGAAGAGGCAGTTGAATCTGATGGAAGAGTTCAAAAGCTTAAACTTAATGCCCAAATTAAAAGGCCATAAGAAAATTAATGCTAGTTAAAACAGAAATTAAGAGCTCTTTTGGTACGGTTTTTTTGTATTTATTTTATTTTATTTTTTTGACTTATAAACAAAAAGACTAATAAATTTTTTTAGTTTTTTTGTTTTTATAAACTAAAACTAGTAGAAAAGCAAAAAAATTAAAAAAATTGGCATTTTTTTACTTATAACCTTTGTAAAAGCTAAAAAAAACTTAAAATGAACCTAACCAAACGAACAATAAAAACTAGTAAAAAAGTGAACCACACACCAAAAGAAAGGCTAGGTGACACTTCACATCACTTTGCAAGTTGAAACTAAGCTCCTAGAAAATGAGCGGCCCAATTCTTGAATCTATAACAGGCCTGGTACATGAGTGGACCAATTCGAACAACCTACTGGATGAGGCTAAGTATCCGAATGAAGTAGACCCACTCAAATGGTTTAAGCACCTGGGCCCAATCATGGTGATTAGGCTTCTTGTTTTCTTTTATTAATATTAATGTGAAAAGCATCAAATTAGACCTGAAAAATTAGGAAAATTAATTTAAAAAATGCCAGACACTTGCTATGTATATTACCTGAAAATAGAAACTTGTTGTCTATCTTTTCTATATTATGAGCTATACCTTTTCTTTTTGTTATGAGCTGTATGATATTTATCGTGTACATTAAAACTCCACTTGATATGAAATTAATAGTTATTTTGTCCCTTTTTTTTTAACCAATATTTATATGATAAGTCTTTTGTTCTCTCTATTGAGATAAGGTCTTGATGCAGTAGTAAAATTGTTTCATTGCAAATAAAGCATCATGGGTTCAAAATGCACAAATAACTACTCCGTACATGGAGTTAAAGTTGTACTCATCTGACCCTCCCTAGCTTTGGAGGAACCTCGATAAGAAAAGAGAGGGATGAAGAGGAGGAGAGAAGGTAAGGATGTGCTGGTAGCCATCAATGTGCTAGCCATGATGTTACTGGCCAATGGCCATAGGGTGGAGAGGGTGTGTTGAATTTATTTTATCAAAATATTTTACCTTTTGTTTTAATATTTATGAAAATTGAGGGTTAAAAAGTCATTTAATAGCATTTGTAACCTCCATTTCTTGACAAACCTTAACATGACAGTGCAGTGTATTTTTAGAACATGGAGAGTGGTGTCTTAGTTTTCAATTAACTTTGTGGAGGTTAGTGTAATTTAGTCAATTATTTTATCGGGCTTGGTTTCAACAATTTGAGGACATTTTTGAACTCTAGGTCAAGCGCATGAAGCTCTTCATACTATATGATAGTGATGTTTTTCCGATCCCCTGATCGGGCCTTGACCAAACCAGGGACCCTCCTAAACGTCTAAGTGGGCACTGATTAGAGCTGATCCCCTTGGCTCTCGAACAGATCAGTCTCTCGGGCGTGCTTCCCATGCCGTCCGTCCTTCCCATCATATTGGTGGAGGTCACAACTGACATTGGACACAGTAGTATGCACTCGAAGCAATGACGTAGAGTGTGTGAGGGACAACCGCCCTCACCCCTGGCGCCGTTCTGACACACGCCACGCGCAGAGTGGGGCAACAACCCTCTCAAGTACCCTGCCATGAATTTGACCTTCCAATGAGGCACCGCCACGTGGAAAGGTCATCAACCACTCTCATGCATGCATACAAAGGGAAAACAAATGCCTTATTCACCAGGTACGCATCAAAAAGAGAAACCCTAGAAATACACTGAATAACTACTGCTCTCCTAAATCTAACTTCACCATTGGAGAGTCTTTGGCAAGTACCACACCGGTGTACTTAGAGCAGGAGATCACACGCCAATGGGAGAGAGCTTGTCGAAGACCTGGGGGCAAGACCCACGAGATTGCTGCATCACGTGACCGAGGAGAGCCAAACGACCTATGAGGCAATGGCAAAACATCTACTCAGTTCACGAGATTGAGCAGAGCGAACGCAATCAACACGATTATTCTATTAAAGCATTCAACTATGCAAAAAATGATCGAAAACAGGTGCATGAATTCAAATTTATCTACAAAGTTATTCTACAAATTATTTAAAGCATTTAACACAGCTGAGTCAGGAAAAAGATATTGCATTAATGATAAAAAGGATACAAGGCAGAACATTCTTTTTACTAAAAAAAAAAAGAAGAAGAGAAAAATACAAAAGGCTTTAAGCTTGGGGTTTTTCCTCGGCAATTTTCTCCCCAGCCCCGTCTACCACTTTCCCAGCGTCCTCAGCGGGCTTCCCGGCCTCTACAACTTCTTCAGTCTTAGCGGCCTTCTTAGCGGCTTCCCCCGAGGCTTTTTTCAGAATCTCCTAGAGGTTTTGGGAAACTCCCTCTACCAGAGGATCGAGGGGCTTCCTTCGCTAAGTCAATGGCTTCGGCCGTCTTCTGGTGCTTTGCCTCAAGAGCTGCTAACGCGCTCCCCTTCTTCCTCATTAGGAAAACTCATCTCTTCGGATTCGAGAGGTGGTTGAGGCGCCAAAGGGGGTGGACGATCTGTAGAAAAGATGAAATGGAGTTAGCCAAAGCTCAAGTCATAGAAAGAACAATTTCACACTCAGTCCTCTCATGTTTAACAACCAACGCCTCCCTGGTTGGCTCGGGTCCCAGGAGGTAGTTCGCAAGAGTCTCAACGGAGACCAAGTCCTTGGTGCTTTGGAATTCATACCCCTGGACCTTTTGTATGTCCGCATTCAGCTCGCCGAACAGAATACGCCTACTACAACCTGACACCTGCAAGACGCCTAAGTCAGAATGACTGACACTTTAAACAAAAAAGGTAAAGGAAAGTTCAGTAAAGAGAGCATACCCTTCTTACTTGGATAACCCAATTGCTTAGGGACTCGAGCAGAGATGTCAGTGTCCTAGGAGGGAACTCCCATCCTTCTTTGCTAACGAAAAAGAATCGATCATTCCAGTTCTTGTGCAACGAAGGTAGCTTGCCGACCAAATCGAATCCTGTCGCCCTGCCCGAGAAGTACCAGAAGCCCTTTCCTCTCTTGGCTGGCTTGTAGCAGTACAAAAACTAGTCCGGCGTAACGTCCTTTCCAAGGATGATCTGCCAGAGGACCACACAGCCCAAGATGATCCTCCAACTATTTAACTGAATCTACCCGGGTGAGAGACGCAGCCTTTACAAAATCTCCCTAACGGGCTGAGGGAAGGGCAGGCGAAGACCACCAACCAATGCGCCCTCGTACATAGTGATCTCGCCCTCCTTCGCTATATATGCCCAGCCCTTGGAATTGGGGATCCTAAACCTCACCCCTTTTGGGATCTGGTAGTCCTTCTAAAGACCAAGAACCCTCTCCTTGGTGAGAACGGTGGGAATCCCCACAGCCTTATAATCAGGCCCCTCTTCCTCTTCCTCCTCCTCTGCCTCCCCAGATGGGACAGCGGCCTCCCCAAGTTGGGCCCTCTTTCCCCCGACATCGGAGTGAGCCGCCCCAGCCTCCCTCGGCTCCAAAACCTCCAGCGATGCCCCAGAATTACCAACAAAGGCCTCATCCACAGTCTCATGCCTTACAACCCTAAACTCATTTGAATCGGTCCCCTTAGAACCCGAACTAACATGCTCTGGGTTCGCCATTGTACCCAAAAGCTTATCGTAATCCTATCAAATACAGGCTTAAACAACACACAAATGTCCCTAAGCACGGACTCTAAATATTTTGGCCTATTGACAAACCACGAGAGGTTGGGAATTTGGTCCCTTCCTTCGAATATCCAGACACAACGCGTGGCTAACCAATACATACAACCGAGAAGTAAGCCTTACCATGACATAAAACACCGGCGGTGAGCTCGGAAGACGATCGATGAACCGTTGTAAAAGGCAGAAATCTTATCAACCGGTTGAAGAAGACAAAGATGGAGGATGGAGATGGAGGTTCTTTTCTCTCTCTCTCTCTCTCTCTCTCTCTCTCTCTCTCTCTCTTTCTCTCTTTGTGTTTTGCAAAAAGTTTGGCTAAGGCAAGTGAGGCGGCAAAGAGGGAAACCACCTAACAAAACTCCCCATTGTCTTTATAATCAATGGCCCAGATGGACTGCAGTGATGGGACATCAATGGCTGACATTTGACGAGTCCTGTCACCAACCAACCGCCAAGCCCCAATTGCCGCGTGGCGGTACGTGAAGAGACACGACAGCTGTAGTCATCATTGGGCCTGCTTTACCATAAATGCGCTCCGGATTTCAAGGGTCGACTGACGAATAGAATTCCCCTGACCCTGAGTAGATGGCCAGAGGAATTGGGGGCATCTGGTAGTGACATTTTCCCGATCCCCTGATTGGGTCGTGACCAGAACAGGGACCCTCTTGAACGTCTGATTGGTCATCGATCAGAGCTGGTCCTCTTGGCTCCTGAACAAATTAGTCCTTCGAGTGTGCTTCCTATGCCGTCTATCTTTCCCATCATATTGGTGGAGGCCACAACTGACACCGGATACAGTAGCATGTACTCAAAGTAAGGACGTAGAGTGTGTGAGGGACAACCGCCCTCACCCCTGACACCGTTCTGGCACACGCCACGCACGGAGTGGGGCAACAACTCTCTCAAGTATCTTGCCATGGATTTGACCCTCCAATGAGACACCGCCACGTGGAAAGGTCGTCAACCACTCCCATGCATGCATACAAAGGGAAAACAAAGGCCTTTTTTACCAAGTACGCATCAAAAGGAAAACCCTAGCAAAATACATTGAATAACCAT
Source organism: Euryodendron excelsum (assembly GCA_033060915.1). NCBI lineage: Eukaryota > Viridiplantae > Streptophyta > Magnoliopsida > Ericales > Pentaphylacaceae > Euryodendron > Euryodendron excelsum. The sequence continues at coordinate 23,794,639 of CM065389.1, read as the reverse complement.
TGTTCTCCTGAATCTAACTTCACCATTAGAGAGTCTTTGGCAGGAACCACACCGGTGTGCTTAGAGCAGGAGATCACACGCTAATGGAAGAGAGCTCATCGAAGACCTGGGGGCAAAGCCCACGAGATTGCTACGTCATCACTATGAATCCAATAGTCACCTTTTTTCCTTTTTTTTTTTTGACAGAAAAGTAGAAGGATTTTATTGATAATAAACTAATGACCAATCGGTTAAAAAGTCTGCTGTAACAAATTCAGGCACAATGGGAAAAATTGTACGTCCCATGTGCTAGGTTTAACAACAAAAATAGCATCTTTAGCACATTCGTGCGCCGTAACCTCCATTTCCTGACAAACCTTGACATGGCAAGGCAATGTATTTTTAGAACATGGAGAGTGGTGTCTTAGTTTTCGATTAACTTTGTGGAGGTTAGTGTAATTTAGTCAATTATTTTATCGGCCTTGGTTCCAACGATTTAAAGACATTTTTGAACTCCTGGTCAAGCGCACAAAGCTCTTCTTACTATGAATCCAATAGTTCAACTTTTTTTCCTCTTTTTTTTTTTTGGGACAGAAAAGTAGAAGGATTTTATTGATAATAAACAAATGACCAGTATGTTAACAAGTTTGTTGTAACAAATTCAAGCACAATGGATAAAATTGCACATCCCATATGCTAGGTTTAACAACAAAAATAGCACCTTTAGCACATTCGTGCACTACTACATTTCCTAAATGACGAACAAATAAAAGCTCACACTGACAGAACATAGAACATAGTCTCTTGTAGTCCCACAAAATAGTTGCAATATCTAGAGGAAAATCATCATCCTTTTGTAGTGGCAAAATAACAGCCGCTGCATTTCTCTCTAGTTGAATATTGCAGAATTTCCATTGTGAAGAAGCGAACAAGGCAATGCAAATAGTCGATACTTCAGCAACTTGTTATAACAAAATTCCTTCAATTTTTTGCACATTAACACCTACCAATTGGCCATCAACATCTCTTGTCACAACCTTAATACCTACTGTAAGCACCCCATTTTTGCCCGCTCGGCAATCTTCGGCCCGACCAAATATAGTCTTCAAACACCACACCACGTGCAAGCTCAAGATGAGCCTTTCAATCTCCAATCCAGTTAACTGGTCGCTTCTCGGGCCCACAAGGGCCTGCTGGAGCTATAAGCACAATCATTCTAGGCGACTTTTCAGACCGGGCGGTCTCGAAAACCAATGTCATCCAGGTAGCTTCCCGAGATCGGGCAATCTCGGGGACCAACACCTCATCAAGTTTTAGATGGTTTACTTCTGGTGCCTGCTAGCCCGCTAATGTAGAATGTCCGTCATTCGGTAGTTCTCTGAGACCAGGCGTTCTCAGAGACAAACACCACCCTTCCAGGTAGCTTTCTAGGACCAGGCGTTCTCAGGAACCAACACCACCCTACAAGTAGCTCTCTAAGACCAGGCGTTTTTAGAGACCAACACCACATAGGTAGTTTTCTGAGATTGGGCGGTCTCGGGAACCAACACCTAGGTCAACACCGGCGCTTGCTAGCCTGACTCGGTGAAAAATGACCCAACCTGCCCCTGGGGCCTCCAGGCATGTTTTAAGAAAGTTCAAAATCCATCAAAACGATAAGTCCATCCTTCCAAAATGTTGTTAAACCATTAGGCGTCCCCAGCACGCCATTTGGTCCAATTCTAGTCCTATTTCGGCTCACTTCGATCAAAATGACTGTTTTGCCCTTACACCTCAGCACTGCACAAACCCCGCCGAACGATAACAGACTCTTCCAAAACCATCCCTGAACAACCCTACATGCTTGACACAACACATCAAACCATTCCTGACCATTTCCAGCTAATCCTGGCCAAAATGATCATTTTGCCCCTAGCAATCTGAACATGCCCCGAAACAGCACCGGTCCTAGGATTTTGAGCAAAGGGTTTCACCATACACCCTTGTTTAACCCGAGGAGGACCCTACGACATTAAATGCTCACGACTCGATAAAAGTTCCCTGGAGTGTCTCGCAAACGCTCCGCTTAAATTGTCTTTTCTCCCGATTCCCTGGTTATAACGCACCGTCAACTGACTTGAGAAACGCGTAAATCAGGAAATTCTTGAAAGCTCGTTCATAGATCTTCCCATCGATATGGCTTGATTGGATAGATCGCTTCCCGAAGCCCTTCATCGTATGACTCAAACCCAGTTACTTTTGACAACCCCTGGAGCGTCTCGCAGACGCTCTGCCAAGGATAACTTTTTCCCCAATTCCCTTATTGAAATACACCATCAAACGACTTGAGAAATGCGTAAATCTGAGAATTCCCAAAAGTATTTTCAGAGTACTTTCCATCGGTATGGTCCAATCGACAAGATTGCTTCCCAAAGACCTTGATCACACAACACGAATATAGCCACTTTCGAACACCCTCGGAGCGTATCACAGACGCTCTGCAAAAGTGTCCTTTTATGCACGCTTCCTGAGACGATATCCCATGCTTCCAAACACAATTCAAACTTTCCAAAAACATAAGAGTTCACCGAAAGCCCTAGGAGAAGATCCCGAGTGCGACCGATTCCCTCGAAACCTTCCCAATTGACTTAATTATCGAGACAAAGTTTGGATGAACCTTCCCGGTGATGGAGCGTACGCTACATGCGCTCAATTTTTTATCAGATCGACCAAATTTTGATTAACAATCGAGATTGAGTTAGTACAATGGGTGCCACGTGGCGTTTTGCCAGTGGAATAGTACCTGCGCATGTAGCACATGCGCCTGTGTAAATTTTACACGGGCGCATGTCCTACATGTGCCAGTGTCTGAATGTTTTGCCTACAAATAGAGGCCTCCCCCTTTGCATATTTCAGGTTTGAAATTAATGCGAAGCCCTGCTGAAATCACTCCAGAACCTCGAATCTCCATACATATTCTCCCCTTCCAACACTTGGCTAGATTTCACCACCCTAAAGGCCATACACTTCACTTACATAGCCTTATACACCACTAAACACCCCCTACCAACCCTCCAAGCTTTATTGAAGTCATTCAAGATCCAATCAAGGCATCCATTGAAGACTACAAGTGTGTTGAAAGCAAAAGGTGATATCCTTTTTACATTTGTATCTTCCCCCACTCTTCTCTTCTCCCTCCTAACCTACTTAGGCTATTATCTATTTTAATCCCTATCTTCAACCCCCTTTTCTTGCATGCTTGAGCCAATAGGGCTCTTAGCTCATGCCTAGAGGAAAGCAAGTGAGAGGCACCGTGTAGGGGGATCTCTCACTAGCCTACTTTAAGATGGTATGGCCTAGGAGCCCCTTGTTTGTGTGGTGTAGCCTAAGAGCCTTGTATGTGATCATGACCCTTTGCATATTACTATTTTGATCATGTTTTGGCATGCTTGGCTTCATTTTATGCTTGTTGTCATGTTCTATGATACTTATATTTCTCTTAAAACTCCATGTCATTTTCAAACTCTATATTTCTTCCAAAAATTGGTCCAAGAGTTGGCTCCTTGAAGCTTAGAAAAACCCCTACTAACCCCTAACTCTCATTTTGGCATCATTGTATTTTAACTTGCATAAAGGTTGCTTTCCATTTCTCTAATTTTCAAGATTTTCATTCTTTCAAGTATAGTGGTTGGAATGGCTCCCATGGAACCCTCTCTTTAGTGGTCTTCCTTTTATTGGCCATATGAACCCTCTCTTGATGGAATGTTTTCCTTGAAAAATGGTTTTCAAAATCCTTCTCAAAAGATGATTTTCTAAAATGCATTTTCTCCATCTTTGCATTAAAAATGATTTTTCAAAAATTGCCATCATTATGTTGATTTTTAAAACCCCCACTCTTGTCAAGATAAAGGTTATAATGGCCATGAGGAAACCTTCCTTGGAATGATCTCCAATCACCAACCATATAAATCATACTCTTGGCTAGAATCAAAATTTTCATGGAAATGATCTTCAAAAGGGTTGTCCACCAAAGTCCATTGCATAACATGTTTTGTTTTTCAAAACTCTTTCCAAAAGTGCACCAAACCAACTTTTAAAACCATTTTCCAATCCAACCTTAGGTTAACTTGACCCTAGTTGTCCAACCCTAGGTTAACTTGACCCTAGTTCACTCACCTTAGGTTAATCTAACCTTAAGTCATCCTAACCTTAGGTTAACCCAACCTTAGTTAGTTAACCATAGGTCATCTTAACCCTAGGTTAACCTAATCTAAGTTAGTTAACCATAGGTCATCTTAACCCTAGGTTAACCTAACCCAAGTTAGTGAACCTTGAGTCACCTTTAACCATAGGCTAACCCAACATAGGTTAATTTGCTTCAAGGTTCCAACTCTTGAACCCTTTTCTAAATGATCACTCAATTTCAAACTATTCTCATAACCCATTTTTTCAAATCCTCCTACTCTCTTGATTAAAAAAAAAAACCAACTCCATAAACTCTTCAAATGTTCTTACACTCCATCTTCAAGGCGTTTCCAAAAATATTTTCAAAATGTCACAAGCCTAAGGTGTCCCTAGCCCTCTCATGGTTAGGAATTCCAAGGAGAAGTGATAAATCAAGGACAACCTCTAAAGTTGTCTATATTAGGATTTCAAACCCTTAACCATTTTCAAAAACCACTTTCAAAAATTAATTCATCAAAATATTCTAAAATCATGCCTCCAAGGTTTTCAAAACAAGACTTCAAAAACACTTTCAAGTTCTCTTGAGTCATGCCAAAACATTTTTTCAAAACTCCCTTAAGTTGATCCAAAAATATTTTCAAAACACTCCACCATCCAATTTCAAGTCAAAACTTGCAAGACCATAAAGAGTCTTTAACTTCCAAAGACCTCAAAATGTCTTAAACTTTTCTAAGACCACAAGAGTCTTCAACTTCCAAAGACCTCAAAGTGTCTTAAACTTTTCCAAGACCACAAAGAGTCTTTGACTTCCAAAGACCTCAAAGTGTCTTAAGCTTTTCCAAAGACCCCAAAGTGTCTTCAAACCTTCCAAAGGTCCTAATGCGCCTATTTTCCATCGGACTCTTGTCCGAACTACGAATGACCTGATTCTCGCCAAATGAGATACGTAGGCAACCTAAAATGGTGCGGTCATAACTTTTATTTCAATTCCAATCCCTTTTTCAAAAATTCTAATCAATTCGAAGTTCATATTCCAAACTCTTTCAAAACCCTTATTATTTTCGAACTTCTTTCAAAAACTTACATCATGCATCATCCGTCCGAAAAGTGATGACTAAACCCCGTTTTCAAAATTATAAAGTGGATATTAAGTGGACAATGGTAACCGGTTATTCTAGTGAGTGAATAAAGGGTGATTAGACATGCAGGTACCGAAAGGGTGGGGTCGGGTGATGATCTTAGGATATCTTCCCTACACGTAACCAACCCCCGAACCATAGATTTCTGTTTTCAAATGACCAAAATGGAGTTATTATCCAAAAGTGCTTAAATCTTTCCAAAAGTTGCCACACAACCTATTTTTTTAAAAACTCTCTTGTGAGGGAGTTTTCAAAACCATTTTCAAAAACCCTAAATTTAATCTTCAAATTAACACTTAGTTGTAGGTGCCCTAACTCACCTTAATTAAGTTAGGTGGCGACTCCTATTTTTCTAACAAGCCCTTAGTCAAACCAATTTTCAAACCTAGTCGCACTTATCCTTCTAGGAGGATGAGTTCTACTGACAGAGTTTCGTGCTTTAAGGTCTCCAAGCCGAAAAGACCTTGGACACCTAAAACCAGGGCGCGACACCTACCATACAAATATCATAGTGGAAGGCTGCATCAACATTTAATTTAATAAAGCCATGATGAGCTCTCTTCCATTGCTGAAAGTTTGGGCTAATTCCACATGTGATGTTTTTGGTGAGAGAAGTTGTTAAATTGGCATCTGACCTTGATGTGGCTGGCAAACCTTGGCTTGAGGTTACAATAGATATCTGATCTCTGGATTTAGATCATCAGAGTCTTACCGATATGCGGTCGCTGGACTTCGACTAAAGGATACTTAAGATATCGAACGTCTAAATTTGGATCATCAGAGTTAGACCGCAATATGGTAACCATACTTCGATTTGAGAGTAACACAGATATCATATCTTCGAGCTTAGGTCATCAAAGTCTAATTGGGATGCAGTTACTAGACTCCAGGTTAAGAGTGTTGGAGATATCAGATCTTTGGATTTGAATCATCGGAGTCTAATCAGGATGTGGTTGCTGGACTTCGGCTTGAGGTTACATCAGATATCTGATCTTTGGATTTAGATCTTCAGAGTTCAACCAAGATGCACCGGATTCCCCCTTAAGAATCCTGAAGATATCGGATCTCCAAATTCAGATTATTGGCGTCTGATTGAGATGTAACTACTAGATTTTGACTTGAGGGTACCTGAGATATCAGATCTCCGAATTCAGATCAATGGAGTCGAATTGGGATGCGGTCACTGGACTCCAACTTGAAGGTACTAGAGATATTGGATCTTCATATTTGGATCATCGAAATTGGAATAGAATGTGGTCGCTGAACTCCAAATTAAGATTACCGAAGATATCATATCTCCAAATTTAGGTTTATTAGAGTCAAACCGAGATACAGTCGTTGGACTCCGCCTTAAACTGAATTGTGTACCGACGGTGCAAAATTTAAGGGTCAACACTACCATCAATTTTTAACCATGATGGTAACCTACAAGAGATATGAATGAGCTGTAAACCTAAACATATTGAGTTCAAAACTTAGCCACCTTTTGGTGACATGCTGCGAGAAATTTATATCTCGTCAATCCTTTACAACCTGTTTGGAAATTGGGGGTGGAATGGGAAGGGAAAAGAAAGGAAAGAGAAAATGAAGGAAAACTATTTTCCTTTCTTTGTTTGATTTTGTGAAGAAATGAGTGAAAAGTGAAAGGAAAGAAGAGAGAGAAAAAGAAAGAGAGAGAAAGAGAGTGATTTAAAATTTTTCTTTCATTTTCCTATGTAGGTAGAATCAAACAGGACAAGGAAATCAATAGTTTTCCCTTCTCTTTCCTTTCCCAAATACCAAACAGGCTATTACTCCTGGAGTGGATAACCTACCTTTGACCATATCAGAAAATAAAATTAGTTGAGATGCGTATAAGTTGATTGAACACCTAATCAAATAATTAAAAAAAAATAATTTTTGCTATCAAATATTCAATTCTCCCAAATAAGGACACCCCTTGTCCATTTTTAAAACCAACGTGTCCCAGTGACTGGGAATATCCCTTAGAAATGAGAAAAATGAGTGGAAAGATAGAACCCTGAGTTTAGGTTTATTAATTCTATTATGAATTTTTATCTTTTATGTATTTGAGGGGTGGCTTATGTAAAGCTTAAATTTAGTGACAAAAATTGGTACTCCTATGATACCAACAGAGAATTTGTCTCTCAAATACATAATACACACCTTGACCTACCTTCAAAACACACCTCTAGAATTTTCGTACAAAATATTACATCGAAAATTTGGAATAATTTTGTAGTGATGGAGACACAAATTATTATGTATGACTTTTCTATATCTACCTTATTTGAAAAAGGAAAAAGACAAGTAAGATATTCCGTTTATCTAGGGTGAGTGTCACATCACGTTAACATAATAATGTAGTGTGATTTTTTTATTTAAATTGTAACATGTTTATAATTTTTTATAGCAATAATTTAAAATTTAAAATGTCACCAAATATGTAGGATAATGCCTCTAATATATTAAAAAATATTGTCTTTCTCCACATATAATATTACATGAATAAAAAGTTACACCACTTCATCATCGTGACATAGTATCCGGGTCACATTTAATAATTTTTTGTTCAATTAATAGATAATGGCAGAGAATCTCAAGACCCACTCCCATGTAAAAGCATGTGATAACTCTTATAGTAGATTAAGAGTGTTTAAATGTCTAGTTTCTAAGCTATAAAATAGTTTTAAAAAGTTATTTTTTTAATAATTTGTGTCACATATAAGTTATTTTTTTTTTACCATCGTCTAAACACAATTTAAAAAAACTATACTAAATAAACTCGGATCAAGCAACCCCGTCCTCCTTGAGAGAAGGTATACGTATATATATGCTCCGGCAACAGCGACCGTAGTTTGGACTGGTAGGTGACAGTAGCATTGCGTTCTCACTGATACCAATTCCTATTTATATATATACATAGATTCTTCCGTTGTATATATAGACATACATATGCATACATGCAACGCACAAACGCATAGAAACCGCAATTGAAATCTAGGGTTTTGATTGCCCGATAGAGTTAAACCCTGGGTTCTGTTTCTGCGTCACAATCATCTGATTCAGATGAAAATCCTACTGCCCCGTGAGCAAACCCTCCAATTGTTGTGGTCATGTATACTGATAATTTGATAGGGTTTTGTCTCGCTTTCGCGTCCAGTGCCTTCATCGGATCCAGCTTCATTATCAAGAAGAAGGGTCTCCAGAAGGCTGGTGCCTCGGGCCCTCGTGCCAGTAAGTAACAAACTTTCCATTATTGATTCATAATTGGAACCCTAACACTAATTTTCCCAGCTCATGTTTTGCTGATTCGATGCAAATTTTGCATAGAGTGCATAAAATTACATCGATTTTGCATACTGTACATAATGCACATTTTAGAATGAAGAGGTTTCATCAATTCATGAGAATTGGCAGTGGAATGAAGTTTATTGATATGTAGAAGACGAGTTTGCATTGCTAGCCTTCACATATGTGGAATTATTAGAGGTAACATTTTGAAAAGGAGAGAGCAACTTCCTGCTGATTTGGAGGGCAGTTAGATTTTTTTTGTTGTCCTAGTAGTATGGATATGTCGCAAGATCTTATATAAGAATACGAGGCGGGATGCTAATTATCATAAAAAAGAACATGAGGTGGGATTTTACTATCTGAGTTGGAATTTTCCAGAAAAATTGGTTAGTAGCCACGTTAGTAGCAGCTTGGCATGGTGTGGGAATTGGGGACTATTATGCATAACAATGGGGCATTTCAAGCGGGTACACGTAATTCCTTGATTTTTCAGAAGTCAATTGGACTGTCATTAATGGTCAATGGGTTAAGAAGTGCAGATATTTCTAAGAAGGTGTCGTGCTTGACACTCATTGAAGATTCAATGCATGTTAGACAGGTGTCATATGAGTTTTTTTTTTTTTAATTATTATAAAAATTTGTTAGAAGCGGACATACTTCAGACACTTGAGACACCCTTGTCCACCATTTAGAAATACATGAAATACACAGGTTTGAAAAAAATAACTTGGGAGTCATTGATTAAAATCTAAACAATGTGAATTTATGGTTATTAATCTCTTGCCCTTTAGGATTTTAAATTTTAGGACTTTTGGTTTGCACCTCTTTTTCTATATAAAATGTGAAAAATTATTTCTTACTATTTTGATATAAAAAAGTATGGATGTGATTAATTTATTAGGGGTGCACATTTGAACCAAGGAACATGAGAATCATGTCAAACCTGATCAATTTGGTTGGTTTTGTTCACTTTTGTGGTGCCTTAGTTTGGTTTTGGTTTTGGTTTTGGTGCCTAATGTATAAGAACTTGTGTTATCATTATACTCTGCTATCCTAGTGAATTGCATTGTTGATACGGCATTCCGAAACATGGTACTCTAGCATTCCAAAATGGTGAATTTAGCAATCCAAATTGATCCCAAACTTTTTTCCTATTTATATCTTTAAAGGTCACTTAACGGAGGAAAAAAATCAATCATAATGAACAAAATATAGGAAGAATCAAATTTTAGCATAACAATATGCCAAAAAATAGGTCATAATACTCCTAGAATGTGTTTTTAAATGATTAATTTTAAAAAATATAAATTATATTTTATTAAATGTCTTATTATTAAAGAAAATTCTTCTAAAAGTACCTTAATTTTAATAATATACTTTATAGAAGTCTACCCTAGCATATCCTATTTTAGAACATGTGGCGTTTTCGTTCCCGTTCCCGTTCCTATACCCGTTCCTGTTCCACATACCAGAATGATCAGGGTTCTAGGTAACATAGATAAGAACCAAGGAAGTAGGTTTGGTTTTGGGTTGATGTGTTGGTTACTTGGTTTACCATAACCAACCTGAAGAACCAACCTCATCACAACCTCGTGTACCGTGTTGTGTGTTTGTCCTAGTGGGTGCTAAGAGATACTTGTTGTCCCACATCGCTTTAACATAAAAGCTTCCATTCACCTAATTATTATTTAAGACCACTCATCACACATTAGTTAAAAACAAGAGCTTCCATTGCTCTTTTTGTTCTATAATTGCACCCATGGTCTTGCAAATCCATTTATGCTGGGTCTTTTGCTCTCTGGGCCGAACTGTAGTAATTGAGCTTTAATTCATTTTTGGCCTTCTTAGGGAAATAAAGGGCTGAAGTCCAAAAATTTTAAAATTATACATGATATTTGGGTTGACCTGACGTGACCTAAATTATTTTGGTTTGGTTTGGTTTCAGGTTTGAAACTGGGAAACCGATCAAGGTCAATCTGGGTCTGGGTATGGTAGTAACAAGAACCGAATTGACTCGTGCCCCAAGTATCTATAATTAAAAAAATGAAGAAATTGTTATTATTTTCACATATGAAAATATATATTATTTGTTTCTGTGTTCCTGCAATCTCATGTCCTCTTTTTTTTTATTCAAAAATTGTTGCCTCATCATATTTGTATTGTGTCATATCTGCGTATCATGTCTGCATCCATGCCTCTTAGTCTACATGTCGAGTAAGCTCAATTTGGTGAGCTTTAATTTCTCTGAACTTGTTAAGAAGTTTATGTCGGCCATTGTTTTTAAGTTTATGTTGATCTATAAAAAATCATATATGTTAAAAAATTACTCTTTGACTGGCAAAATATTAGATGATATAAAAATTTACTTGTTTTTGCAATACTGATATCATTTTCATCTAGCTAACTTGGGAAGTTTCCATAGGAAACCAAGCCTCATGGACTGTTCAAACCATGTCTAATTCATGTCTATTCATTTGATTTTTTTGTAATTGTTAATTGTTTCTTAAATGAAGGTTCAGGAGGACATGGTTATCTGCTGCAACCACTTTGGTGGATTGGCATGGTCACTAGTAAGTCTTGAATTGCTGAAATGCTTATATTATGTTTAGCATTTGGTTCTAGAAGTGTGTGATAAATATGAATTGGGTTTTGTTTCTTTTCTTCCATTCTGGCAGTGATTGTTGGAGAGTTAGCCAATTTTATTGCTTACATTTATGCTCCTGCTGTGCTTGTAACACCTCTTGGAGCATTAAGTATAATTGTTAGGTAAATCTGAAATATTCTTGTTTTTGATTGGCTTGTATTCTTACTTTTTATAAGCATTGAAGTATTACAAGTTGTGGGCTTATGTTTTCTTCATTGTCAGTGCCATTCTTGCACACTTCTTATTAAAGGAGAAATTGCGAAAAATGGGCATATTGGGGTGTGTTTTGTGTGTAGTTGGGTCTACTGTGATTGTGCTTCATGCGCCTAGTGAACACAGTATAAGTTCTGTGGAAGAAATCTGGGAATTAGCAACACAACCCGGTAAATTGATGTACTTTAATTGCTATTACTTTGATTACTATTTCTATTTTACTTCTCTTGATATTTTGATTTGTTTTGTCCAGCTTTTCTTTTGTATACAGCCTCAGCCATAGCTGTGGTGTTGGTGCTGGTGTTGTACTGTCAACCACGCTATGGGCAGACGAACATAATGGTTTATATTGGCATATGTTCGGTAATTGGATCTTTGACGGTTAGTACCCTTGTATTCTTCAAATCACCTCTCTGCCATTACATAACCACTGTGAATATTTGCTATTGGCAAAAGGCCGGACTCCAAGGGGGGAATCATATATAGGCAAAATAGCTCATGACAATGAGCCACCTAACACTAAGTTTGTCATCCAAATACGATTTTTTGTTTGATAAGGAAGTATATTAAAGAGAAGCGCCAGATGGAGTGCAACGTAGTACACACACAGAATACGCAAAAAGAATATATCAAAAGACTCGAATGGAATTAAAAATCTTCGGATATCATTTTATTTTTTAGTTATCAGAAGAAAATATTTGATAATTCTTTTTTTAGTGTAAGATTTTTTTCTTTTAGTTCATCACATGGTATACAATTTTTTATAATAAGAACACAAACACAAGTTCACAATGAAGTTATTTTATTCCCACTTTAGCAATTGTGTAACAGTTGTGATGTATAGCTTTCTTGGTGCTCTTTTGCAGGTTATGAGTATCAAAGCAATTGGGATTGCCATAAAGCTCACATTGGAGGGTTCAAGCCAGGTAGCACAGTTCCAAACATGGGTTTTTGCAATGGTAGCAATTACGTGTATAGTCACTCAGTTGAATTACTTAAATAAGGTCAGTTCACTTTGTTATTGTTGTCCTCTTTTCAATATTTCTAAAGGTGGTTCTAAAATAATGCAATACAGCATTCTAATGCATAGTACGCTCTTTTCTCTATTTAGAGATAGCAACTTGGTGGATAATGTGGTGATGGTGGAGGCAAATTTTTTTTATGAAATCCAAAAGTCACTCGAGGCTGATGATTGATTAGACAAAATTTTTAAATTAATGATTCAGTTCTTTTATTTTTTTAGGATAAAATAGTGTTTACAAATTTCTATAGAGCATTTCATGCATAATATGAGAGTTTTGTGCATATTTATATAGTAAACTCAAAATACTAAATATTTTTGCTAGGTAAATGTGTAATAATACACCTTGGACATATATGCATATCCATACCTTACCAAGTGTCAAGAGTAGAAGTGTTGAGCGTCCAACATGAGTACTTTATACATTTTAGAAGAGTCTATGTATACATTTTCAAATGTCTTTTCTTTTTGTCATACATGTATCTGTACTTTTTGTACACCATATTTTGCTTTGTTATTTATTATGCATCCACTTAATCACCATTATCTCTATTCTTTGTTCCATTGAAATTTTTCAAAAGGACTTTCTACTACCTTATAGATTATCCAATTAGCACCAACCAATATACGTTATTCCTACAATTTGATTTAAAAGTGGATTTTTTCATTACATCCCTTAGTTCTAAAAATTGTTTCAAACATTTTTGAATAGAAAAAACATTATCATTTTTAATTCAGAACTTATAAACAACTATGAACATTCACTTTTTTTTGTTGTTTATAGTTTTGTTGAGATATGCTTTATCCTAATTATATTATGCCATCCCAATTTGTGTTAGAACAGCACACTTACCATCAATAATTTTTGATACAATGGTTGGATGTGGGATTTTGACTACAGTTGCTTTTCTCTTTCTAATAGTTTTTCAATAAAAAATGCAAGAAATCCAAAAGGTAAATAAAATACTGACCTTAAAGGTCAAAATACATAACCATTTTAAATCTTAAAACATATGGTTGAGAATAGTTCCCTTTCAACTAGGAACATACAGAGATTTTCTTTTTTCCTTATTGAATTTTGTAGAGAGAGAGAGAGAGAGAGAGAGAGAGAGAGAGAGAGAGAGAGAGAGAGAGAGATCTTTCTCTTGGAAATAGTGTTAAAGATCTTGAGTGGTACAAAAAGGGTTGGGAGTGAAGGATGGAAAAAGAAAAGAATAGAATATTTAATATTATTTCTAATATAAATGCTTTTGGAGGTGTATTTTGGAATCCCAAGGGTTAGATCCATTGTTATGGACCAACCTTCCAAAGTGAGAGGTCATCAATTCAATTTCCTCTTTAAGGTTAGCACCCTACTTCGAGAAGTTGAAATGCTTGTCTGATGATCTTGGCGGCTCCCTAGTTTGGTACTTCAATTAAAAGAAAGGAAGGAAAGAAAGAAAAACAAAAAAGTATTTTTTAGAAAAATGTATGAAGTGAATTTTTTTTTGGTTGGGCTTTTACAAGCTATAGTATTACAATAATCATCCAAATGGTGAATCAAACAATTTACTTTCAATTAAGAGATTCATTGACATTATTTAATAGGAAATTTGACCTAAAACTGACATTGAAGAGGGTCAAATCGAATCAAACCTAATTGTAAAAAATTAACAACTTTTGGCATTGAAGGGGAGTGTGCTTTATCATAGAACAATCCCCTATATTTTTTTTGTTAGTTATCAATGCACTTCAAAGGATAAACAGAGAAGAAAAGGTTTTCAAGTTTAGGAATAGCTAAATGATGACTGGAATTCCAAATTCCAAATTTTCATTATTTTTATTTTCCCTTGTTGTTTCATTGTAGATAAGTCTAATCATGATGAATGTTTGTGTTTTCTTGGATCGAATCTAGAATTTGGTCTCCTTTCCTTCAATTCGTGGTTAACAAAATAAACAATTATGTAAAACTTTAACTAAGCTGATCACAATTGCTTGGCCACTATGTAGTTCTTACTATTTGCAAAAGTTGGATTGATGATGGGAAGCTTTTTTTTATTTTTTATTTTTTTATCTTTTGCCCTTTTTTAGTGGAAAAGATATAACGATCTTATAAAATATAGGCGGCTTCTTTTTGTTATTTTCCTCCCTCCTTTTAAGCAAAGAAACTATTACGGTGATGCTAAAAGCCCAATTTCTAATTGTTTTCTTTTTGTTATTTAATTTAATTTTTGTCTTCTTTTTTTTTATTGGGGAGTGGAGGGGGCAATTGAGGTGGCATAGACATGAGGGAATGCAGTTATAGTTGTGCCCTCCCCTTCCTCAGAGTGTTGAAAGCATTATGAATTAATTATGCATGTGAATTGAACATACTAATTTTTTTTTCTCCTTTTTAGGGTTGGGGTGGTTGTTTTTTGGGTGGGGGGTGTGTTGGGGAGGGGGGGTAGTTAAGTAGGTGTGTTGCCTGGATTCAATAGGATTATGTAATGGTAAAGTAATTAAACATTTTTATCAGTAAGGGCATTGGGTATACACTAAGAAGCATGGATACGGACACGGACACAGATACGGACACAGCATTTTAAAAAAATGAGGACACGGATACGGCAGGGACACGGCAAAAAAATATTTTTATACATTTTTTGTTTGTTATGTATGTGAACATAAAATTCATAAATCACCAAAAATAAGATAAAAATAACTAAATAAGTTCAAAATTATAATACAACTGCTAACAAGTTAAGGATTTGAAGAATTGGATTTGGGTGTTTTATGTTTTGGTGTTTTAAAGTTTTGAAATTTATAAATTAGATTCTATTTAATACTTTTAACAATAATATTTTAACTCTAGTGTGTCTCAAAATGTGTCCAGAAGTTGGACACGCGTGTCCTCGATTTGTCCGATAAGTGTCCACTAGAAAAAATATTAATAAAAATATTGGACACGCCAATTGGCATGTCCGACATGTGTCCCGGTGTGTCTGAGGAGTATGTGTGTGCAACATATATCCGACACGAATACGGCACCCTAAACGGAGTGTCCGTGCTTCCTAGGGTATACATAGGTTTTAGTTTTGCAGTAAGCAATTCAAAATCAAGACTTGTTCCTCTTCCCTACTCTAGCTCCCCTCCCAAAATGGATAAGGTCCATTACACTTTACATTATCCTAAACATGCCAAGAATTGAAGGATCCTTGCATGTTAATAATAGGTTGTAGCCTTTATTAGTGCACAGCTACCATGATATTCATTTAGTTAGTGTAAAGAAAATTTAAAGTACTTATGTATTGATTTCGCTAACACTTGATATAACAAAAATATTCACTTTCTCCTTTTCCATTTTTATCTAGCACTCTTAGCTGATATGTTTGCTTTTTGACTAATTTGTGTTTCATATATTTAATTGTTTCCATTGTAAGTGTACTTTAAATACATTTGCTTCTGACATGTGCTTTATTTTGCTTATGCTATGCCTTGTGCTTAGCCTCTAGTAAACCTTGGTGCCTTAGTGTATCTTGAGCCTTTAATAATTATGCTTTTGCAAAGAAGAAAGGCATGGTGATATATAAAGGAAAACCCTAGTTAGCTTTATCCTAGCCATTGGTTTCCTTACCTATCTTAGATGACATGGTACCAATCACTTAGGCTGTCATTTGTGGTATGCGACCAGTTAAATGGATGTGTACAGCTCCCACATCATGAGGTCATAAACAAACCTAACTAGAATTTACATAGCTGGAAAAGTTGATAGTAAGTATAAAATATATACTCCGGAAGTAACTAATAAATCCTAGTAATCTAGGCTATATCAGATTGTTTGGAAATATTCTTGACTTGTTGCTTAGCACTGATTTAGGAATTGTTTTTTTCTGATGAATGAGTATTTTGTTTTTCCAGGCTTTGGATACTTTTAACACTGCAGTTGTTTCTCCCATCTATTATGCCATGTTCACATCCCTCACAATTTTTGCCAGTGCCATAATGTTCAAGGTATTTTTAAAGATTTACATATTCAAATACTTTTGGCCTCACCTACTATAAAATATAATGTAAAATTTATGCTATTTGTAGGATTGGTCTGGTGAGAGTGCTAGCAATATTGTATCGGTGCTTTGTGGATTCATTACTGTGCTTGCAGGTACTATGGTTTTGCACAGTACGAGAGAACCAGATCCACCATCTATTCCAGGTAAAGCATGCAAGCAAAACCATATCAAACACATACATGCATAATGGTTGACTAGAGGGTGCATAAGCTTTTGCATGTATTAGTTTTGACTCTCGTGATTCCTCGTGTTGGTGAAGTTCAACAATTGCCTATTTGGGTTTCACTTGTGCATTATCAAATTGACGCTGAAAGATACACACAGAATGTAGGGTAATTGGGTGCCCTATACAGTATTAGGCTAAAGTACATCCCCAGTGTTTCAAGTGTGTTTTTGCCGAAAATCACTTTTATACCAAATTGCAGCAAAAGCTTTTTGAGTTAGGACAACTAAAAAAATTTATGGCCAAGGTATGGCTATGCCTCACTGTTAATTTTGGGGAGCTACTTCATCTATCTTGTTTCTAGGTTGAAATATGACCTCAAGTCTGTGTCCATAGACAATAAGGGAAATGAGGAAAGAAAGTCAAAAAGGCTTGGGGTTAGCTATATGAATTCTTTTCCAGTCAACTTGTATATCTTAGGTGGGATTTATACTTATATATCATAATATGTTATGGTTAGTTCTGGTTCCATATAGAATGTTTAGGCTCAATGTTCATTACATGTTATGGCATATATTTGGTTGGCTGTTTACCTATTGGAAACTCTCTCTTTCTCTAACAGTGGGATCAGTTATGTAAAACATCAGACCCTAATAAGCATGATATAAGTGGAGTTAAACAGGGGACAAATGTACAAATACAAGGATTTTCAAGCAAGTTAGAATTAAGGAAGAGCAATTTACTCTCTCTGTGTCTCAAAAGAAAAAGAAAAAATCTGACCTTTTTATCCCGCTTTTGTGGTAAGTCTTGTCAAAATGATGTATATATGTTATGTTGAATGAGAAATGTTTTTCGTCTCATAGGCTCAGGAACTGCCTCAAAACCTATAGTGTTATTTAATCTACAAATGTAGAGTTTACATTGGATGCGTGGCTAGGAACAGGTGAATAGGTCTCTATGTCTTGTGTGGTCACGTTGACAAACAGTGAAAGAGGGCTACAAAGTAGGCTAAGCAAAGTGAAGCAACTAGTTTTTACTTGCTTGCCAATTCTGAACAATAAGAACAACTCGCTAGCTCCAGTTACCACTCTCAAAGTTGAAACAGTTTACTGGGAGTACTAGTTGTTTGGAAATCTAAAAGTTGTTTAAGTCTAGATTTTAAAGGAAGCTTTAGTGGCAGTTATGTGACGCAGAATTGCAGCTACTAATGTTAAAGACACTTCATATGGTCCCATGCAAAGAAAGTGTATCTACGTACTTATTAAAAAAGGAAGCCTTATCTACATAGGATGATGAGGGCACTTTTTGTTCCCTGTATCAGGCATTGTTAATCAATTTCTGCAGAATTATGATTGCACTTTGGTGACAAAAAAATAAGAGCATATCCAGAATTTAGGGATGATCTTTTGTCCACTCTTAAAATTCAGTGTTATTGTTGATGCTGATGCATGCATTGTGTCAATAATCAGCCATAACCAATCCTATGTTGACTGGATCATATTTCAGTTTACCCAAAGCTTTCAGATTATGATATTTTAGTAAGAGTATATATAGTGCACTATTTTAATATGGTTTTTCTGCTAAAAAACACAAATGACATTTTAAATCCAGTGCGCAAGCCTAGAAAATATCAATTACTGTAGGCAATTCAGGTGAAGGGCCACATTATCAAAGGAGTGTTGACATTATTGATCATAAAACATGACATGATAAAATCTGGCAGATAGGCTTGCTGAGTAGTTTTGCTTCCATTTCATTGGTTATTTCATGATAATCATTTCCAATAATTTTAATATGGAATGTATTGCCCTTCATCTGAGAGATTCTATTTAGGTGAAGGTTATGGGATCAGTCATAATACTGAATACCTATCAAATGTAGTGTGCCTTGGGACAAAACTAGGTTTTTCCTTTTAGTTAAACATGAAATACCAGAAAGTGCCTGAGTTGGGGGGGGTTTATACTTATACAAACAAAAAGGTTTTAAAACAAAAGTAGCATGAAAGAAGCATGAATAAATATAGGATATGACATAATATCGACATATTGACATGGCAATTTTCAAAACTTACAGGACACAACACCCTGGGGACACGACAAAGATATATTCTTTTATATGTCACATATATGAATATTTTATTCAAAAGTTATAGAAAAATTGCAAGGTAATACTAATTAAAATTAAACACAATGCATCCCATTGCTTAAATATTAAATTAGATATAAATCCACATCTTCTCATTCTACAATTGAGTCCCAAGTTATTTATTCAAACTTGCAACATGTTTCATGTGTGTTTAAACAATGGACACGTGTGTCCCTCAATAAGAGACATTTGGTTCTATAAAAATAATAAGAGATGTTTGGATGCATGTCCGATATGTGTCGGGGGCTGTCCAACAGGTGACAAGGTTCTTAGAAGCACACTAGGGCAGTGCTGTAATGGGATTGTTATTCAATACTAGAAGCTGTGACCGCATCCTCTGTAGATGTCCATTTCTGCTTTGAAGGGGAAGGCTTAGATCTTTCATTCTTATATTGTGAGGGATTTCACACATGTTAGGTCTATAAAGTATCACAGGTTATGGTTCTAGCGAACTCTTCAACTTCTTGGCAGCTGCAAAGCCCTCCTGTGACTGCGTCATTTGCATATTCCCTCCTTTCATTGCAGCCAAGATTAACCTGTAAATTATCTTTTCTTTTTCAATGTTACTTCTTGTTTTTTCCGTACCCTGGGCCTGAGTTTTATATCTTTATAATTGGCTATTGTGTCATATGAATGATTGTTTAGTCCTCTTTTTTTTTTTGTTTTTTGTGATTTTTGTCAATAAATAAATGGGTCCTAAGAGGAGAAACTTAAAAAATGTCAAACCAATCACTAAATAGTTCTAACATCCTCAAGCACTCAACATCTCGCATCTACATGTTTTAAAGTGCTCTAGCTACTAACTTTAGCAACAGGGATTTGGTGAATTTTGCACGTGGTTTAGATCTAGCAAGATCCATAAACTTTTGACAGTGCACTAAGAGTGATAATATTCTGCCTACTTCCAGATGTCAGGCGGCCTTTTGAAAATTTTCCATTGCTTTGCACTGAGCATATCCATAAATTTTGACGATGCACTAAGAGTGATAATATTCTGCCTAGTTCCAGATGTCACGCGGCCTTTTGAGAACTTTCCATTTCTTTGCATTGAGCATATCCATGCTGAGAGGTTAATTACAACAATTTGTATCTATTGCCAGGCTTTCATGTATTGGGCATGGTTAAATTGAGGTGTCGATATGCTCAGTTTTGACTTTTTAATGTGGTGGATACACATGATGTCGATATGCTCAATTTTATTGCCAGGTTTTCATGTAGATTGTCCATCTATTTGTATTTGCGCTTTAATTTTATAAGTTTTGATGTTACTTTCACTAGCCCACATTATGTTGGCTACAATGATATGTTAAAAGCCCCTGAATGTGGCTGGTATCCATCGTTGGACTCTCTTTCATCCATCCAACTCAGCGGTTACTTGGGTTTGCCCCTTGGCACAAGTTTAACTTGTTGGATTCCCTTTCTTCAATTCCTGGGGTGCCAGTGTGATATGGCTAAGTTAAATACTAACAAACCTTCACAGGTTTTTGTAGTCCCTGTCAAAGCATACAAATTTTGTATCTTGCAAAAGTACCATGTTTTATAATGTAAATATTGCTGTTTGCATCGTTCTTTTGCATGAAGCGTATTGGAGAATGCCCCAAGAGAGTCCATATCAATGACTGTTGTCTTCTGCCTACACATATGGTATTGCACTTGGTCTTGACACTGATGCTCATTGTTTGATGGGGGCAACTGGACCACTGTCACCAATTTCTGGAAGTTGACATTGCTGAGGTATATCACAGGCAATGTTGTAGCCATGATTCCGCAGCAATGTAATGATGTATGTCGCAATCTCCTCTGTTGGTCTCCAACAGGGATGCACCTTAATTTGACTAGGTTACTAAACTCCTCAGCAGTACAGTTAATGTGCTTCTGGGGTAGCCTAGGACTGTCTCCATGCCCATGGTATCTTGTAATGGTACAAGCTTTTGGTCAGAAAGTCGATCACCTTCCTTTGGCCTTTCGTCCTTAGCTAGAGCAAAACATGTATATTTTTGCTATTTTTCTCGCTTCTGAAATGCCATTGAACTACGTAATATCAATCCAGTACCAAATCATTGGCTCCCAAAAAAGAAAAATTCCAGTTCCAAATCGTGACATCAGCACAAATGGTCTATGTTACCTGGACTTTTCTTAATTTGCAAAGTAACTGTATCGGACACTCGACACTCGTATAAAGATATAGGATTTGTGTCCAGTATGGTTAGTTAGACATGCATCCAAGAAGCATATAA
This sequence comes from Euryodendron excelsum, assembly GCA_033060915.1. Classification (NCBI taxonomy): domain Eukaryota; kingdom Viridiplantae; phylum Streptophyta; class Magnoliopsida; order Ericales; family Pentaphylacaceae; genus Euryodendron; species Euryodendron excelsum. The sequence goes on along the minus strand of CM065389.1, from coordinate 23,773,615 downwards.
TTGAGTCTACTATAGAACTATGCATAAGACTTTTATGTTTTTTCACAAAATCCTATATTTTAGTTTGTAAACATCATTTTATCTTGAAAAAATGAAAGAAGTATTTAAGAAATAGCTTAGATATGTAATCCAGGTCCAGCCTTGCTCAAGTGTTTTGAACATGAGAATTAAATGAATCTAACACTTAGACACGTCTCCGCACACAACACTGGTACCAGAGTCTAGCTAATATAGCAAATGGTATACGTTGTACATAGAGAAGTGATGTCGGAGGTGTGATTATGCCCCCATGCAATTCTTTCCAAGCAGCTGTTATTCCTTGGTAACACTTGTAAAAATTAGGAAATTTAGGATTTCAAGGAATCGATGGGAGCTTGATGGTTGATCCACATATACATCTTGCTTTTGCTGCTATATCGTATCTGTTTTACTATGTTTTGGTGATTTTTGGCGATTTCTCGTTTTACTATCTCTACTCGTAAATTCAAATGTTGTGTAAAGCTAGATCTAGGCGATTAAACCAATATGGTGGATTTGGGAAGTTATTAAAACCAACTAAAGCATATTTTAAGTTACGAATATGTTGGTATAATTTGTCTTGTTCTACCATTATGAGTTTGTGGTCTTATGTACCATATGTTAGTTATTTCATGGCTCATATAGTGTCTAATTACTTTCATTCCCTTGTCTATGTGGATTACTTGTATTGATTTCCTTCATTGCCTTTTTATCTTGTTTTTCGGTTCATCAGAGGGGATTAAATTGGGGAGGGCCTAAGCCAGGGAGGGGATCAGCGGAGGGGTAATTGAACCCTTGATCTCCTTAAGGGAAGTTAAGATCCTGGCCAACTAGACTAGGCCTAGTTGGTTGCCTTTTTAACTTTTTATTGTCTCTATGTTCGTGTGTGTTTGTGTGTGGGCCTACATTGCCATTTTACCCTTTTATTGTGTCTTTCTTTGTGTTTGAGAGAGAGAGAGAGAGAGATCTGTCTCTAATGTTTGACAAATATTGTTGCTCTGTTTACTATGCTTTTAATAAGGAGATCAGTCTCCAATTTGCCTGTCTATGAGGACCTTGCAAATATCATTCAGTTGTATATGCTCTTGTATGATGATATGTAAGCTTGTCCATCCTTTTTTTTTTTTGATGTATCAATTTAGTGGAGATTAAAAATCCACTTCTCACATCCAGAGATGTATTATCTTGTTTTCATAGCTTTCTGTGAATTAGAAACTTTGGTGGATATTAGTTGCTAAACAATAATGTTAGAAAACTAATAGTTGACTTTTACAGAGTATTCATCGCTTTCTCCTCAAATATCCTGGCATATCCATGCCAATGGTGAAATATGGAAGCATAAAGATGATGATGAGTTGCATCCTGAATTTATTGGAATAATTCGACAAGATCATTTCAAGTAAGGCAAAGATGTCTCAGAAATCAGCCTGTCTTGGAGTCCAATGCAGCCCTGTGAACTAGTGCCTAGGAACCCCATACGAAGTACTGCAGTGGTGATATTGACAATGGTTTTTCCAGTTTTTGGAGCTTCTTCGGTTCATCAGCTTAACAGGTTGATGGTCAATGGCTGATTTGTGCATGCCAGATTTTTTTGATGGTAATGGTTGCTTTTTTTTTTTTTTTGAAATTCAAATGTGTTGCGTTCTTTTTTTGCTTTTGTGTTTAAGTGAACTCGTTAGTTGTATTAATGTGTCTAATCTATTCTTTTGTTTGTTTTTTTTGCCTTACTCCTTATCATAGGTTCATCATCTGTATTATTTGTGCGAATCAGGCCCCCTCATGGGGACTGTGAAGAATTTTCAGCCCCTTTGCTTCTCAGTGAAGAGTATTCTGCTATTTTTAAAATAAAAAAATTGTCTGTTGTTATACAAAATTTCGTAGTCTTTTTTTTTTTTGGTGGGGGGGTGGGGGGTTCTGTTTCTTGTTTTTTGTGAAAGCGGAAGAAGAGCAAAACAGAGATGGAAATTCCTCTTTTTTAAGAAAAAGATTGGAAGAGAATGTTTACAGTTCAATGGCGCTCTGTGGTTTGTTTAATTTTTCGTGAGAAGGTTCGAACCAGCTTGCCTTCGGCCGACAGAAATTCATAGCTTTTATTTTAACCCTATCATCAAGATTTCTTTATGCACCTTAATACTAGCATCAAGATTAATGATTTGATATGCATGTGTTGAATATATATATATATATATATATGTATGTACTATGTATATGTGTACATGTATGTAGGAATAAAATATTGTTGTGGGAAACTGTCATTGGATGAAACTTACTAAAGCTGATGGATCTTGGCCGAATTCTAAATTAGGGATTCTGAGGAGCGAATGTCGACTAGAGTTTCACCCATCGTTAAATAAGAAGATGAAACTAAATAAACGAAAAAAAAAGAAGAAGAAAGAAATGGATATTTGCACTTGGCTACTAAGGAGTTGAATTTCCTCCTTCGTTCTGGGTAAAAGAAAATGCAATTACATTATCAATGCTAAAAAAGAAAAAAAGAAAAAAAAATGAAAGCCAAATATTACTTCTGCAACCCGTCCTCTGTGGGTAGTTTTCCTGACACAGTATTTACAAACTTAATTTCACAAATGCCTAATGTTTGGACTTTATGCCCTAGGTCGAGTTCAATCGCTAATTGAATTGGCATTTTATTAAAAATGCTAATTCGATTAGTGATTTTAAGTATATGCCGAAATCGTATTTATACTAAGTAAAAAACCGTCAATTGAATTGGCGATTTTAATGATCTCATATCAGCAATCATATCAGTAATTCTTATAGACAATTCAAAACCCATAACTTTCAAACTAAGAATCCATTTGACGTGCCTTCAACTCCTACACGTCACTTATGTCACACCGGTGTCTCTCGCCAAGTTTCACGCTCCCCGGAGCCTTTCTTGCCATTTCGATACCCTAATGGCCGAGTTGGCATAACTCCAAAAACATAAGTTCTGAAATTTCGAAACTTTGCATAACTTCCAAACAGGAAACCGATTGACGTGCCGTCAACTCCCACATGTCATTCGTGTCACAACGGTGCCTCTCGCCAAGTTTCACACTCCCCGGAGCCTTTCTCACCATTTCGGTACCCCAATGGCCGAGTTAGCATAACTCTAAAAACATAAGTTTCGGAATTCCGAAACTTTGCATAACTTTCAAACCGGAAAACCGATTGACGTGCCATCAACTCCTACATGTCACTCGTGTTACACCGGTGCCTCTCCCCAAGTTTTGCGCTCCCCGGAGCCTTTCTCGCCATTTCGGTATCCCAATGGCTGAGTTGGCATAACTCTGAAAACGTAAGTTCTAGAATTCCGAAACTTTGCATAATTTCGAAACCGGGAAACCAATTGACGTGCCGTCAACTCCCACACGTCACTCGTGTCACACCGGTGCCTCTCGCCAAGTTTCGCGCTCCCCGGAGCCTTTCTCGCCATTTCGGTACCCCAATAGCCGAGTTGGCATAACTCCGAAATCATAAGTTCCGAAATTCTGAAATTTTGCATAACTTCCAAACCGGGAAACCGATTCATGTGCCGTCAACTCCCACACGTCACTCGTGTCACACCGGTGCCTCTCGCCAAGTTTCACACTCCTCGGAGCCTTTCTCGCCATTTCGGTATCCCAATGGCCGAGTTGGCATAACTCCGAAAACATAAGTTCTGAAATTCCGGAACTTTGTATAACTTCCAAATCGGAGAACCAATTGACGTGCCGTCAACTCCCACACGTTACTCGTGTCACACCAGTGCCTCTCGCCAAGTTTCGCGCTCCTCGGAGCCTTTCTCGCCACTTTGGTACCCCAATAGCCGAATTGGCATAACTCCGAAAACATAAGTTCCGGAATTCCGAAACTTTGCATAACTTCCAAAACGGACCATGTTCATAAGTTCAGGAATGCCAAATATGATCCAAGCTCATATATATATTATATGAAAATATAATAACTGATTTTACATTATATTGAAATAAAAAGTACACCAAGCTTTATGGACCATGTTCACAACAACATAGCGGTTTGCCAGTAACGCTAACACTACTTGGTAGATAGTTTTGAAAGTCATCATCACCTTCTTCTTCTGAGAAGTCTGAAAGTTCTGGGTCAGAAACTAGCAACGGATCTTCAACGATTTCTAATATTCGTTGTGTTGGATCACCACAATGTTCCTTTGCTTGTTGTGTAAAATGATATCTATCCAACCTTCGTTGCATTTGATCAACCTCGCGTTTGAGTGCTTTTATAACCTTGTTGTTAGCTAATCGTTTGTTGAACAACTTAGCTGAATGGGCCTTTGGGACACGAAGGCCATGCCATCGGTAATACATCTCTTGTTCACACCATTAATCGAACAAGTCTTCCCACGACGACTTTATGCATTGGGAGTCAGTCACCCCGCGGAGTGGACGTAAGGACGTATCGTCGATGAAGATGTGGTTGACCGGACCCATCGTATCGTGCATTAGGATTGGTTTGTTAAGAAAACAACGCTTTCAACCATACCATTTGTTACCAACTAGGTCCATGTATGTATGCACGATATGGATGGGTGAGGATTGGTTTTGATCTGTGTCGCCGCTTCGAGCCGCATGACTACACGATGCCCTAAATAATCCTTTTCGCTTCGGCATGTTAGGAAGTGTGTACAGTTTAACACTTGTTTTTGTAATGGCATGACGTATATATAGGTAATACAATACAATGCATGAGTAAATGGTTCACGTGAATTCATTGGTATGCGAAACAAGACTTTTGTGCAGCCTTCACGTGAAGGGTTCAGGACATGCCTTCACGTGAAGCTAATGCACGCTTTATACTGAAATGACGCATCACCTCGTGTAGCCTTCACGTGAAGGGTTCAGGACATGCCTTCACGTGAAGCTAATGCACGCTTATAAAAAATTTGATACAAAAATGTATGAACTACAAAATTTGATACATCCATAAACACAGGATACCAAAAATAACCATAACATTCGATTACATCAACAAATGTTCGACAACTTCCTGAAAATGTACCTAATACAAACCCCATACCCTCAAGTACTATACATGACCACCTGTACCACATGGGGGTGGCCTCCTATCTCGTCTTGACTTACGGGTAGAGACTCGTGTGATACTACATAATCTCGACTGAGATGGCTCTGCCTAGGTGATCTGTGAAACGCCCTCAAGAGGTATATGCTGATGTGGGTCAATGGTAGGGCCTCCGTCGACTGTATCAATGGGAGGCCTACTGCTGACCTGAGTGAGCTGAGATGACCCATCTACCTGTGATAGTGGTATGGGATGTGTAGTCTCGGATGGCACAGTAGATGGACCGTGACCCTAGGTGTCCATGAAAGGCGTCTCTATACGGTACCTTTTAGCTAACAATGGATCGAAAGGTGCATGAAATCCCATATCATCTCCAACGGGCGAGGAACCAGATTGCTGGTCATAAAAAAAGGAGAAACGTTGTGGCGGGGTGTGGTGCGACGAGGTCTCACCTCGCAACTGGTTGCATATGATGATGAGGGTACATGTCGAGGGTCACTGTGATATGTATATGTTGGCATACTCGGTGTGACATGTAATGTAGGTGTCTGGATCGAGGTCGGCTGGCCAACTGAGTGTTGTGCCTGTGAAACTGAGGGCTGGGCAACTGAGGGTTGGGCCTGCAAAACTGGTGGCTGGGCCTCCGAATCTGAGGGCAGGGCCTGCGATATGCGCTGCTGCTCACGTAATATGTCTAGTGACTTGGTACACAAGTTATGAGCCCTGTACATGTCCTCTAGTGCCGGGTCAGTCCCAAACCCACATATAGCACGATCAATAAGATGATGCATGGTCGTGAAATGACGGGTCTGCAAAATGAAGCATAATTTTTATATCCTTTTATCAATTTATATTTTCTTTGAAAAACCATATCACGTAAAAGACTACTAACCGCAATCTTTACCGTAGACTCGACCTTTAGGTAGCCTCGATTTGGGCTGCGAGCTGGATTGCCCACTAATGGGCGTGTGATACGGCGATACCACTGCATATGTGGATCGTCATATCGCATGTCTCTAGCAGTAGGAACCCCAACTACAATATGATCGCGACGCTGCTGCCATCGCTGTATGTACTGTATATGATACTCCATTTAATCGGTGTTATGTCTCCCACGCCCATCTAAACCATGAAAGTCAGTAGATGTGTTATGAGCCCGTGGAATGACCTGTTTGAAACCAAACTGTCGGCATAGACGATTAGGCAGATGCCACCTTACGACCTCAAAGCACAATAATGGGGATTGAGTCATCCAGATATCGCTCCCAGCTCGACAATAATTTGGAAGTGAATCCATGATAGCATCATATGGCCTCCATATGAACTACAAACATATAAAAATGTGGTACCCATTACTAATTGAAATATATGAACCAAAAAACTAAAAATAAACAAATATCCATGTAGTATTCATACCTCATCCAGCCTCAAGCGGTCCAACTGGTCGCAACATACATGGACAACATGGGTCGACACTGTATCTGTATGATATCTTGATCTCCATTTGACAGATATGTGGACATAATATCAAAACTATGTTTAATGACTGAAGATATAAAGGTAAACATAAATAATTGATTGGTACATACCTAGCTCCCCATGGGCCATCGGGTAACTGTACCCCATCTATATCCAAGGGTTGCTAGCCATCAGTAAGCTGATCTCTACGACTAGGGCACATGCGTGGGAATCTCTTCCAAACCCATATCTGAATAAAGTTCAATATTAACACAAATAGTAAATGCAATAAAAATAAAACATTACGACTGGATAAAGTGCAATGTTATTGAACCTGCAACAAAAGTAGTGCCCCCGCTATTTGCTTCCCGTCTGGCTTCGTCGCCCGTCACATCGACCTATAAAGCATAGCTAAGGTGGCACTGCCCCAACTATATCTCCCTGCCGCGTCTAAGTCCTTCAGAAATGGAACGTATGACAGTCTCATAAGAGTCTGGGATAAATCTGACATCAGCAACCCCCCAATTAGGGAAAGTATGTATGCACGTGTGTGCCGCTGTACAGTAATATCATTAGCTCCAGTTGGAAGGGCTTGGAAAGTGTCACGGAGCCATGTAATCCGAACACGTCCCCTATCTAACTGCTCTGGGGGTGGGGCCACACTTAACAACTGGACACACAAGTCCTGCCATTCCTGCACAGTACTCCGAACCTCCCGTCGGATGATAAGATGGCCATCGACAGGTAGTCCTACTAGTATAAAAACGTCCTGCAAAGTAATGGTAGCCTCCCCGATAGTCAGATGGAAGGTACGGGTCTCCTGTCGCCAACGCTTTACGAACACCGTGATCAAGTGATGGTCCAACCAGATCATCCCAACTCAGTAGACACCATAGAACCCAGCATATAGTACATACTGCAAAATACGTGGGTGTAGCACATCATATAAATGACTGGCGGCGCGTCTGCATTTAAGAGGATCTGTACCCTACATCATTAATTGGAAGGGCATTAGTATACACATGAAATCCCACAAAATATATGCATAAATATAAAACATATTATAATTGCGCATACCCCATGGTCCCATATCCAACTCGATCGATGATGGCTCTGTAACGTCAGCATAGTACAATCGATAGGCCCAGGAAGAGCTGTAGTTATATCCATAACACCTGCAATTGACACGTAACATATGGGGTTAAAACAGTAATAAAATAAATGATGTCAAGGTCTGCAAAAGTTATTGGGTTTCTGCATAAAAGCTGTCAATGATAGGATCAAAACCTCAAAGACCTACGAATATCACATTTATGCATGTGAACGATGTGACAAAACCCTGAAAAAACTATCAATGAAATACAAATAAGCCTTACAATTAATACAATTAAGTTCAAATATACGCTTAATTACAACTAACCATTATCTTAAATAGAAATTGTTCTTCACTAGCTAGCTAATTGTTCTTACAATACATAACTCAGGCGGTCCGGTTTGGACATTTCCGCCTATCATGACCTTGTTGTTTACAAATACCGCAATTATTGAATTGTCGTCTCCTAGAGACATCTATCTCATTCTGGATTCTTTTATTTTTTGGACGCCCAGGTGTAGCTTCTTGTCGACGGGTCGGATCTGGAATGAGCTTAGGACCATCATAGGAAACCTAATAATGCTTGTGCACCATCGGTTGGAAACTTGATTCGTATACGGGAGCAAAAACGTCGAGATTATATTGAGGAGCAATTAAGCCCCATGGTTATCTTCTTGTTTTCACGCAAACTGTCAGCATGTGCGAACAAGGATAATGGTAGATGACCCATTTTTCGCAGGCACACGACGGAGAATTCAAAGTCACCGGATGTTTGTTATTCCCTTTCGTGCCTACTGGGTTTGTAATAACCTCAGCGAAACCCTGAGCCCTGCATTTGGAATATAATCACTTCATAGTTGTAATAGAGATTCAGACTTCTACAAATCTAACAATAAATAGTGTGAATTAAAAACACTATATAAATTTTGTGACATAACCAATTAAAGACATTAACGCGATGCATTGCCGATCAAGCTTGATAAGATTCTATCTTTTTTTGCACTTTCGATGTGTACCTCAACCCCTTCTTTGTGGCACGATGAATTTGTACTTGTTTCTCGGTGAAAGTTGCAACCAAACAGTAGAAAGTAACCTGAACACATGCAATTATGGGCAAGTCTCGTGCACCTCTTAAGACATTATTATAGCACTCTGAATCGTTGGTGGTTATAACTCCCCCACGATAACCTCCGTCATGCGCCAATGTCCACTTCCTGAGGTCCTCGTTGCATAGGTTACAAAATGCTTTTGTTGCCGACTTCATTTGTAAATTTATAATCTCATCCATTGCCTCATCGAACTTGTGCACCTGACAGGTGTCGCGCCCACAAGCGAGAAAAATATTGTACTCTCTCATTAGATCTCACCCTCCTAGAAGAATGAGTGCGATTAGGCTTGAATTGAAAATAGATTTGAATAAAGGGCTTTTAGAAAAAGATTTGAAGTCGCCACCTAACTTGATTAAGGTGAGTTAGGTCACCTAAAAACTAAGAATAATCTGAAGACTACACTTAGGGTTTTTGAAAACAATTTTGAAAATACTTCCTTAAGAGAGGGTTTTTAGGAAAACGGATTGTTTAGCAACCTTTAGAAAACGTTTAAGCTCTTTTTGAAAATAACTCCATTTTTGGTCTTTGAAATCAGTGATTTAGGTTCGGAGGTTGGTTATGTGTAGGGAAGACGCACTAAGCTATCACCCTACCCTGCCCTTTCGGTACCTACATGTCAATCTATCCTAGATTCACCTATGAGAGTCTTCAACTAACTATTGGTTCGATCCTATCCACTTTGAAAAACAATGTTTGAAAAGAAACTAACATGATGCATGATATGCAAGTGCAAGAAAAGAAAATTGAAAAATAGATTTGGAAAGAAATTGATTTGATATAAAAAGAAATTTGAAAAGATAGATTTGAAATTGGAAAGTTTTGGAAATTGGAAATAGAAATTTGGAATTAGAAAAATAGATTATGGAATTGGAAATTTGAAATAGATTATAGAATTGGAGATTTGAAAAGAATTATGGAAATAGAAGCTTGAAAAATATTATAGAATTTGAGATTTGAAAAATGTGGAGACCGCAGCCATGAGGGTTGCCTACGTATCCTTTTGGAGGAATCATGTCAGTCGTAGTTCGGACAAGAGTCCAATTGAAAATAGAAGGTTGGATTGGAAGAAAGAGATTTTGATTGGAAAAATAATTTGATTTGAATTTAGAATAGAAGATTGGAAATTAGAATTTAGAATTTTGGAATTGAAAAGATTAGACTTTGATTTGGAAAGATAGAACTTGGAAGAAAGATTTAGACTTACTTTGAAAAGATGGAAGTTTAAGAAACCTAAACTTAGGAAAGATAGGAGACTTAAGAAAGACTTGAGATTTAGAAAGATTCGACTCGAATGTTGGACTTGGAAGATTAGGAAAGATTAGATTTAGGAAATGTGCGAATTAGGAAAGGTTCAAATTAGGAAAGTTCCGGTTTAGGAAAGTTTTCATTTTAGGAAAGTTTTAGATTATGAAAGCTTCAACTTAAGAAAGTTTCAATTTAGGAAAGTTTTGAAACTTGGAAAGTTTTGAAATAAGGAAGTTTTGAAAATAGGAAAGTTTTGAGTTTAGAAAGTTTTGGATTTGAAAAGATTTGAAGTTTAGGAAGTCTTAGAATTTTAGAAAGATTTAAATTTAAGAAAATTTAGAGTTTTGGAAAGATTTGAACTTAAGAAAGATTTGGGAAGTTTAGAAGAATTTAACTTAAGAAAGTTTTTGAATTTAGAAAGCTTCGAATTTGGAAAGATTTGAAATTTAGAAAGTTTAGGATTTAGAAAGTTTTAGAGTTTTAGAAGATCTTGAGATTAGGAAAGGTTTGAGTTTAAGAAAGATTTGAAAACTTAGATTTGGAAAGTTAAGATTTGAAAGGGGGTAGAATTAAGAAAAGGGTTGAATTAGGAAAAATTTGGAAGCTTAATGTTTAAGGAAAGATTTGAAAGTTTTAGGAAACTTATGGTTTAGGAAGGTAGGAAATTAGGAGAGAGTTGAATTAGGAAAGATTTAGATTTTGAGTTTTAAAATTTAGGAAAGATTGTTATGTTCAAGTTTTGGAAACTTAAGATTTGGGAAAGTAGAAGATTAGGAAGGATTTGAATTAGGAAAGATTTAGACTAGGAAGGGGTAAGATTCCTATTTCCTAAAGCAAGGGATTGGATTTTGTTTCCAAAAACGGAGGATTGGATCTAGTTTCTCAAACGGGAGATTGGATTTGGTTTCCTAAAGGGAAGATTTGATTTGACAAGGATTTGGAAATAGAAGTTTTAGAAACCCTAGATTTGGAAGGCTATAGTTTTAACATAGAAAATAGGTTTTGAAAACTTATGATTTTGATGTAGAAAGGAAAGTTTTGGAAACCTAGGTTTGGGGCAAGGTTGAAAATCACATTTTTGGAAAGAAAATTAGGATTTCCTAATTATGGGTTCTAGGGCTTGACTTGGGCTCTAAAGAAAGAGTTTTTGAAAAGTGCGTTTTTGGAAATGAAGATTTTGGAGGAAGATTCTAAAGAGGAGTTTTTTAGGAAGCGTATTTTGAAAGGAATTTTAGGAAGGAAGTTTTTGGAAAGTAAAACTTTGATAGAGTTTTGAAAACAAGATTTTGGAAGAAGCTTTTAGGAAAGAGTTTTTAGGAAACTGAATTTTGAAGAGAGTGTTTTGAAATGGAGTTTGAAAAGAGAAGTTTTGGAAAATAGATTTTTGGAGGGAGTTTTTGAAAACAACTTTGGAAAGAAGAGTTTTTGGAAAGCATATTGAAAAAGAGGGTGTTAGAAAGAGAGACTTTTGAAAGGAGAGTTTTTTTGAAAAGTATAAAAATGTCTCACTTTCCTAAAACGATTCTAACCATAAGAAGGTTAGAACCACTTTGAGAAAATGGTTTTGAAAACAACAAGATTTGAAAATATGGACCATAAAAGTCACTTTAAATGTAACACTTTCCTAAAGCAACCCTAGCCATGGAAAGACTAGAATCACCCTAGGATTGTGATTTTGAAAACAAGTTTTGAGAAAGGAGATTTTGATGCAATTTTGAAAACAAGTTTAATGCAAGTTTTGAAAACGAGTTTGAAAACGATTTTTGGAAGATGCAAGATCATGATATGCACAATGCAAATTTATGGTCGTGAACATACAAGGTTAAGGCTTCACCACATAATCAAGGGGGCCGAACCCACGTGGTCTCCGGTTAGATTAAAAGAAAGCTCCCAACACGGTGACCCTCCAATAGTCTAATCCTACACATAGACCGGGAGTCCCCTTGTTTCAAGCATGCAAAGAAAAGGGGGGGGGGGAAGAGATAGGGGATTAAAATAGAGAAAACCCAAGTGGGTTAGGAGAGAGAAGAGAGGGGGAAAGTGCAGAAACGTAAAACGAAAGCCCACCTTGTGTCTTGTTTATTTTGCGCTTCTTGCTTTTCTTCGGTCTTTGCTTCACGTCAATCTTCGTCTTGATCTTCGCGGACTCTTCTTCGATCTTCGAGAGCTTCGAGTTGCAACAGTCTAAGTCTTCAATGGAGGCTTGAGGCTAGTGTATGAGTGTATAGAAGTATATGTGAGTGTATAGGAGGCTAGGGTTTAGTGTATGGTGGCCAGAGGCTAGGGTTTTGGGAGTGTACGAGCTCTGTATATCAAAATATAAGATGCTTAGACTGAGTTTGCGGATCTCTTTCACGCTAGAGGAGGCTCTGTATTTATAGAGATGGGATAGATCTGGCGCCTGTTGTAGTGGCGCTAGGCCAAAAATGCTTTTAGCGCCACTAGGAGTGGCGCCAGGCCAAATATTGGCTTGGCACCACCAGCCAATTCGGAAACTATTAAGGTCGGCAAGCAACGTATCTTTGACTAGATTTGGGCGCTTGTACTAGTGACTACCATGTAATTTTTAGCCTGGCTTTACTAGGAGTGATTCGGAAAGTCCGGGAATGATTTGAAGAGGCCGGGAATGACCCGGAAGGCAGTAAAAGAACAGGAACACTTAAAACAGTGTCCTAGAGGTATTTGACTTGAAAAGTGAGGATAGGATGTGTCGGAGGGGTTGACCGGCCATTAGGGGCAAAATGGTCAACTGGATCAGAAAGCTGTCAGGACGGACTCGGACTGTCCCGAAAAAAGACTCGAGATTTGGGAACATTATTCAGAATGTTCCCAAAGGCTGCCGGTTTGATACCTAGAGCCGGTGTGGTCAGAAAAGGTGACCGGCCCACCAGGGGCAAAACGGTCATTTCATACCAGGTTTACTGGAACTGACTCGGAATGATCCGAAAGGATGAAGAAAGGTTGAAAATTTTATAAAAAGCATTCTCGGGAAGTTACCGGTTTGATACCCAGAGCCGGCGTGGTTGGAAAAGGAGACCGGCCTACTAGGGGTAAAACGGTCATTTTGTACCGGGTTTGTCGGAACTGACTCGGAATGATCTGGAAAGGTAAAGGAAGGTTGAGAATACTATAAGAAGCAATCTCAGAAGGTTACCGGTTTGATACCCAGAGCCGGTGTGGTTCCCGGGGCGTTCGGATGCCTAGGGGCAAAATGGTCATCTTGACTGGAAAGTCTCGGAATTGGCCCGAAACTGACTAGAAGGAACCTAATCATGCCGGAATGCTTTTAAGACAATCTTAGATGGTTGGAATCACTGTTCTAAGGACTCAGGTGTGTTCTCGAGAAACGTGTTAGAAAAGGCCTAAGGGGCAGTTTGGTCATTTTTCACCAAAGTAGGTTAGTAGGCACCGGTGTTGACCTGGGTTTTGAGTGTTTCCGCCACTCTGACGGCAGTCGCGTGATACATGGGTTTGTTGGCAATTCCCTATAGCGACTTGCTTGTGAGTATTTTTGCTACTCTGACGGTTCGCGATCATTCCCGAGACTACCTAATCTCAGGAAGCTGCTAAAGGGAGTTAGCGCCTGAGAATCAACTTTCTCGAAAGGTATGCCTAAACGGACATTTCTGCATTGGTGAGCTTGCAGGCGCCAAAGGTGGACTGTTCTACCATCTAGGGGACTTGGGGTCTTGTCCCGGTCGATAGGTTTAAAGGGACTTACCGTCTCGAAGAGATTTTCTTTAAAAAACATGCCGGACCATCTCGAGGAATCGACTGTCTCAAGAGAGGGATTGGAATTGGAAATGGGTCTTATCATCTTCGGAAAGACACGCCTGATTGGAGTAGATTTACCGTCTCGAGGAATCAATTGTCTCGAGAGAGGGATTTGAATTGGAAAGGGGTCTTATCATCTTCGGAAAGACGTGCCTGATTTGGAATTAGAAAGGGGACTTACCGTCTTTGGAAAGACGTGCCCGATTTGGAATTGGAAAGGGGACTTACCGTCTTCGGAAAGACGTGCCCAATTTGGAATTGGAAAGGGGCTTACTGTCTTCGGAAAGACGTGCCCACTTTGGAATAGATTTATCATCTCGAGGAATCAACTGTCTCGAGAGAGGGATTGGAATTGGAAAGGACAATGCCCATAAGGGTATTTTGGTCATTTCACCTCTATTTGGGCCTGGTGGGCCCGCGAAGCAATGGGATTTAGACTGAGAGAGTTGGTTTCGATTAGAATACGTCCATATTGACTTCAGTACAAGTCTAGACGGAGTGTAGACTGTCGAGCGGTCAAAAATGGGGTGCTTACAACGGGCAGTTCCAGCTTTTCATATAAGATCATTAACTTTAGTATTGTTGAACTTTTTTTGGTAATTACTTTTAATGTGCCTAAGACAATATCGATGGACTCCAGCTGGTTGCCTGTCTCGTGGATTTTCCCAATAATCTTTTACTGCACTCAATATGGCTGCATACCGATTAGAAATCAATGTGATCCCCTCTTTCCCTGACACAATAAGATGCCTAACATGGTAGATAAACCATGACCAATCACGATAGTTTTCCGATTCAACTACTGCGAAGGCTAGAGGGAAAACGTTGTTGGCAACAGTTTTGGCCACAACAATTAACAACACTCCTGTATATTTCGCATAAAGGTGGGTGCCATCGATACAAATCACTGGAGGGCAGTGGTTGAAACCTTCAATACATGGCCGGAATGCCCAGAAAATTCTGTCAAGCGCGATGTCGACAGACGTTCCAATGTCACGTGTTTCCAATACCATAGCTGTGCCCAAGTTCCTGAACTGCAACGTTCTCATGTACCTTGGTAACTTTTCATAGGACTTATCCCAATCCCCGAAAACCATCGCAATGGCCTTTGTTCTTCCAAGCCAAGCTTTTTTGTATGAGACTGTGAAACTAACACTAGTTTTTACACTCTCGATTATGGAAGCTATCTTCCATCCAGAGTCTTCCTGTACACTACAATAAAATAAATATTTAATCTTTATATTCATATGAGTATTACTGCATAATATCCAAACATCTTACTTTTAAGTTATAATTTATAGGAACTCACTGCAACTTGTGTCTTAATCACGTGTGCAATGAATGTCAAATTAAGGTTGTGGTGATCCAAACTCTCCATCCCATGTAAACAAGTATGAGGCCCAGGGTATTGTGTGATTTCAAACAAAGTATGCTTCTTCTTTAAACAGGCACGCAATTTTCATGGGCAATCATGACTGCACCTGGTGCTCCAAACCTTTTTATTTATTTCTACAACATAATAATGTTTGTTCCTCTTCACATAATACCAATTACATGCACGGATCACTGCATCCTTATCTCTGAAAACCATCCCTTTTGCAAACTCTGGATTAGCATCTGACCATATTGGATCGCGATGGCATAAGTCTCGACCAGTTGCAGAATCAGCTACCCCATCCAGGTTCGTAAAAAATGGCACCAGATTGTCATTCAGTTCAGGAAGGTTCACTTGTTCTTGCCCATCGTCATCAGAGTCGTTATTTTCATCATTTCTCATTAAAACATCAACATCTTCCTCTGATTGATCGGATTGAACAATATCTACATCTTCATCTTCATCTTCATCTATCCCTCTACCAATCTCATCAAGGCCCACAAGCCGTTCTACAGGATTCATACTTGCATTGGGACCTCCTGCCTCTACGCACCCCCCTTGACCCGAAGCATATTGTGGGTGATATGTGGGTGGACTGTCAAAGTCATGCAATTGTTTAACATTACTCGAACCCTGTGAGTAATCATTGTATGGGGTGAACAAGTTAGACATCGGTTGCCCTGGCGCATCCTTCCCGATTGCGCTTCGACTATTCTGCCCAACTGTAAGCATTCTAGTAAATGTCCCTAAGGCCAATGCATCACCTCTCCTTCCCAAGATTTCACCATAGGACTGGACATCTCCCTAATTAAAATTAGGACGACTGTGACTGGTGGTCATTGTGGATATGTCTTTCTCAATGTACATTTCAACACAATACATGTCAGGATATCTCGAAGGGAGATTTAATACAGTTTGCAATGTGTCGTCATCCTTGACCGATAACCTCTTATATATCCATACTTCTATATTTCATCTAACAGGGTATCTACATATAAACTTTATGTTTATATGCTCTCCATACTCATCCATCTTAGGAATGATCATGTCTCGTAACTCACCAAGTGAGATTCCTAGTTCTACATTATAACATCCACTAGTCTCTATATCATAGGCTATCACTTCTTTACGATCTCGTATTATCTTCCCCCCCAATAAAATAGTACCATTGTCGTCATTACTTATCTGTGCCTACCATCAAACAAAATGGTTTGAGAATACAAAAAAGTCACCCATATATTTACAAAGCAAATAATGATTTTGTGATAAGTACGGTACTAACAAAGTAAAAGTTGATCTTAACCTATATATTTACATAAATATATCTATTTATGTGTTCTGTATATAGCAATGTAGCGGAGTCTAAAATGCTCTCAACTTTTCATCCATAGTTTCTTCGAAATTATGAAATTAAAGAAGCCACGTTGAGCCTCTAATGATCCTAATTGCTTATTTCTATTTTTAAATTTAATTAAAAATTCTTAAAACTTTTAATTTTATATGCAAACACATGTTATAAGGCCATTTGTTGTTTGACCAATAAATAATGGTTTTTTCCCCTGAATTCCCTTACAATTTTTTAATTTAAAATATATTTAACTTTATTAGCCATTTCATTTTTTTTTCTTTTTAATATTTTTAATGTAAATATCTCATTGATTAATTTTTTTATTTCATTTTTATTCTTTATTAATTTTATTAGCCATTCCAATTAACTTTATTAATTTTTTATTCTTTACATATTTTTTATTCTTGGCCCACTCTCTCATTTTTATTTCTTTCATTATATTGCTTAAAGCAAAAGCTAATTAAATTAAATTTTGTTAGTAATTGCATTCACAAATTTCATACATTTGAAGGAAAAATAAAATTTAGTTGTTTCCAAATGCAATGTGTGAGCTTGAAATGTATGGTTATGTCTAACTCACTATACGTCAATTAGGTTATTTCAGAAAATGTAGGAGAGAACTTAAACTAAAGTATTTTTATGTCTATAACTAAAATAAAATCAAGAATAATGCATACACAAAAGTTTGCTACCACATATAATTGAGGGAGTAATAATGCACATATTCACTTATATAGGTTGAATTAAAAAAAAAAAATAAACATACCATGGTTGTAACAAACTTTAAAAAATAAACATACCCGTGGTTCACCCACACTCGGAAAGCGAGCCCGTGAATGTGAGAGAGAAAGAGGCGAACGAGAGAGAGAGAGGGAGGTGTAGAGAGAGAGATAGGTTGTGAACGAGAGAGAGAAATGAGAGAGCTAGGCTGCTCTTGTGAACTTGCGCTAGAGAGGGAGGCGTGAGACTGATAAAACGAGAATGAACCGGGGAAGACGAGCTAGGGTTATATGTTTGATAAAACCGCTAATTGAATTGATGGTTTTAATAAAATCGCTAATTGAATTAGCGGTTTCATTAAAATCGCCAATTCAATTGGTGGTTTTTAGTTGGGTATACATACGGTTTCGGAATACACTTAAAATCGTTAATCGAATTAGCGTTTTTATTAAAAACGCCAATTCAATTAGCGATGAACTCGACCTGGGGCATAAAGTTAAAACACCACTCAATTATGGAATTAAGTTTGCAAAATGGCTGTGTCAGGGAAACTTCCCCATCCTCTATTATCATGTGGTGCTGAGCATTCCAAGTTTGATTACTAATTGCATGAGAGCTAAATTCAATACTTGGTTCTTCCAAACCTCTCTCTCTCTCGCCAACCAATGGTAAAAGGACAGCAAATATTTTTGTGGAAGCATGCTAGGTTAAAATTAAAGCTGTGATAAGGACTTTAACTTGTAACCAAGGAAATGGAATTCAAGACGTTTGGGTTTTGTGATTGAACCATTTATACCTGAGTGGCTGGAAAAAGATATCCTACCAAGAAATCACAAGCTTCTTTTCCTATTGCTTGGCTACAAGACCCCACCTTCTGATTATCAATGACTTAATTTGGCCAAGCAATTGGCTTGGTCATGATTTTAGCATACATGCACCATAATTGTGCTTTGACATCAACCGAAAAAACTGTTTAGTGAATTAAAATCAGGTCCCAGTTCATCTAATCTAGCGCATGAGAGGCACAAAGAGACATTTGCATTAAGGGTTGGCAAAGACATGTCTTAAATAGAAGGGGTTGGAGTTCAATCAATCCCCAAACAACTGTGCAACAAGTATAACAAGTTTCAGAAACTTTGGGTTAATTCTATAGATCAATCAGTCCAGAAGGAAAATCTCTTGATTCTACTTTCCATTGTTTTGGATAACTTCATTGATGACAAAGTGGAATTTGTAGGAAAAAGAAGCAGTCAATAATTATGCCTGTTATTAATTACAATTCCTCTACTGCAATTAGAGTACACTTGTACAAAGAGTTTTAACTGTGATGACAAAGATCCATCTTTGAAGAAATTATCTACAACTTGACAATGAGAATGACCAGATCTGTATGGAATGTATGGATAATACATGAATGAACAAAGCTTACCAGCTTCCAGTTTCTCCCTTCTAAATAGATTTGCACGTTAAATAGTGAGATAAGCTTTCATTCCTGCTCAGATTGTAAAAGCGATGAAGATGCCCTCTCTACATTCCTTCCTGAAACGAAAGATGAAATTCCTGGAGTTAGGAGCGATGATGATGAAGAGGGAGGCTGGGCAGAGGCTGCAAAGGTGGAGAGAACACTGACACTAGTGCTTACATTCACACTGGTTCCACTTACTGACCCTTCAGCCACAGCCTTGGGGACCGGTGGCTTTTCAATCTCGGTAATCCCTTCTAACATCTGCACCACTTTCCCCATAATTGGCCTCTGAGATGGTTGCTCCTGGATGCACCAAAAGCTTACCTGAACAGGGCCGGCTCACCCTATAGGCTATTTAGGCAATCGCCTAAGGCCTCAATATTTTTAAGGCCCCAAGATTTTTAAAACCTGATAAAGTTTTACATAATTTTTACAGTATTTTTTTTAAAAAAGGCCTAATTTAAATGAGAAAAAATTATCTGTTAAAAAAGAAAGTTTAAAATCAACTACATTAGTGAACTTAAAAAAAAAACTAGTTTAATAATAAATAAATAAATTGTACAAACAAATTTTTTTGTAAGGCCTCAAATTTTTTAAACATTAGATGTTATAGTCAACGCATTATGTAATTTTCATATCTTTTTGTTTGAGAGAATTTCGTAATCTAGGTGAAAAAAATAAGTTTTATTAAATAAAGAAGACTGAAAATCAACTATCCTAAGTGAACTTTAAAAAGAACAAAAATTGGCTTAACAAAAAATTGTACAAATAAAATTTTTTAAAAGCCCCAAAATTTTTAAAACCTTTATATCGTTTCAAGGCCTTACATACTTTCTAGGCTTTCCTTTAAGAGAAGAGGCCTTAGTCTAAATGGACATTTTAATGTCCGTTAGAAAAAGGGTCAAACTCAGCACAATAGTTGACTTCAAAAAGAAAAACACTAATTTATAAAAATAAATTATTTTCAATAAAATAATAATATTATTATTAAAAAATAAATAGTCATATTAAAATTGCCGCCTTAGGCCTCAACTTGTCTTGAGCCGGCCCTGTACCTGAATTGCCCTAATCACTTGCTCCATATCTAACTCATGACCAGTAAGCCTTTTGTCAACAATTCCCATCACATTCCCCTTTTCAAACTCTTCGTAAGCCCATACAGAAAACTTTTTCCTATTTGTTTCTGCAGAGACTTCGAAATTCCTTGTCCCGCTCACCATCTCCAACAAAACCATACCGTAACTGTAGATGTCAGATTTTGATGTTATTGGCAGATTTGCAAGCCATTCCGGTGCCAAGTATCCTCTAGTCCCCCTAACACTTGTCAATGTCCGGTACCTATGGTCCCTAGGACTTATGAGCTTTGCAAGGCCAAAATCCGAGACGTTGGCATTGTAGTTCTCATCCAAGAGAATGTTTTCTGGCTTTATGTCACAGTGCACAATGCAGTCTCGACACTTCTCACAGTGCATAAATATCTGTACATAAATACATGTATTTGTGGTTGTGAAGTGAGACAGTTTTGAGACGCAGCGGAGGGTGTGCGGAGAGAGCAGGGCGAAGGCTTTTTGACTTGGAACAGGGTGGTGGTGGTCCTGTTTTGGTCATTCACGGTTAGTCTTCTTTTACACTTGAGAGAGAGAGAGAGAGAGAGAGAGAGAGAGAGAGAGTTGAATTTTTAGATTCATTATGTTTGTGTTATTACAAAATTTGACTAAAAAAAAAAAACGTGAATATTAAAAAATATATGTAAATACGTGGTTATAATATACATACTAGTGGTGTACTCGCACAATACACGTATAAAAAAAAGAAGGTACAATTAAAAAATTAGTCAAAAACTAAATAACTATAAAATAAAATAATTTAATTCTAGACCAACATAGTTTTGCTCTTATTGTAATCTATTTTTTTTGTAATATATAAAATTTTTTATATGCATCATATTTAATACTATTTATTTACTTAATTTTTTTTAAATTTAAAAAAATATTATAAATATTTTACCTATCGTATTACAGTATTGTAATTTATAGAGATTTAATTAGATAGAATTTTATACCTAAAATCATAATCCGTATTATATTTCATAAGATAATGTGTAGAAACTTAAGTAAATAGGACTTTGTATTCAAGTAGAAAACTTTATTGGACTATAGTATGAATTGTAATAATTTATAAAAATTTAATTAGATAAGATTCTGTTCCTATTACAAATTATATTTTATGAGACAAATTGTAAAAACTTATAGATAGGACTTTGTATTTAAAATAAAAATCTTATTGAATTATAATACGAATTGAGACTTGATTGGATAGTACTATATATTTATTATGTTTTATGAGATATTTTATAAAGACTTAATTGGATATAATTTTGTACTTGAATAGGCATCTAAATTGGATTACAACACTAATAGAGTGGGTCGAAGAACTGAACAAATTAATACTTATCTAACAATTACCAATGTGACATGGTAAGAAAAAGGGGTTAGAAATTTTCCTTGTTTGAATATCTCACTTTAACTTGGGCAACTCTACCCGTAGGTGGCCTAGGGTTACTTCAACCGTGTAATGTCTGAAAGTTGGTTTACAAAAAAGGTTTTCAAAAAATATTTAGGATTTAAGAATCCTAAAATGAACCATGTAAGTTTTATTTGATGTATCGCTTTCCTTAGGCAACTCTAACCATGAAAAGGTTAAGATCACTTTAGGGTTGTGTGTTTTTTAAATCATTTTTGAAAGAAATTTTTTGAAAAATGGTAAGTATCTAATCATTTTAGATTGAGATAATTTTGAGAGAGCTTTTGAAAATATTTTTGAATGGAGTATGAGCATTTTGAAAAGACTTTTGGATTAGTCTTTTTGGAAACTCGAAGGAGTAAGTGGTTTTTGAAAACGTGTTTTGAAAAAATCATTTGAGTTGAAAAGATGGTTTAGAGTTGGAATTTTGAAACTACCTAACCTTGGTTAAGGTAAATTAGGGTTGAGGTAACCTAGGGTTGGATCAATTAGGGTTAAGTTGACCTAGAGTTAGACTGACTAGGTTTAGGTTGACCTAGAGTTTGGTTGACCTAGGGTTGGACTAACTAGGGTCTTAGAAGGTGGTTTTAAAAAGTGGTTTAGGGTTAGGGTTTGACCCTAATGGTTTGGAGATAGTTTAGGAAGGTGGTTTTATTCAGGCACTTGAAAAGGAAGTTTGGAAAATCTATAATTTTATATGAGAAAAGATATGATTTTATGTTCAAAAGAAAATTTTGGTTTGAAATTGAAAAATAAAAAATTTGATTTTATTTCCAAATTGGAAAGATTTGATTTTGTTTTAAAAAATGGAAAGACTTGATTTTGTTTCCAAAATGGAAGATTTGATTTTGTTTTTAAAATGGAAAGATTTGAATTTTGTTTTCCAAATGGACATATTTGATTTTGTTTCCAAAATGAAAAGATTTGATTTGATTTGAAATTAAAAATGGTAAGATTGGATTTGAAAATCTTATGATTTCAAGTGAAAGATTTTTTGATTTTATGTAAAAAAAACTTGTGATTTAGTGTGACAATTTTTGAAAACAACTCAAGAGAGTTATGCAATACTTTAAAACATAATGCAACAAGGATTTTGAAAACCATTTTGATGCAATGAATGCAAGGATGATGAAAGCTAGGGTTTCCTTGGGCATAGAGGTAACATCTTGCAGATGCTTAGAGGTGACTTGAATATCTCACTTTAACTTAGGCAGCCCTGCTTCAAACGTGTGATGTCTGAAAGTTGGTTTACAAAAAGGTTTTCAAAAAATATTTAGGGTTTAAGAACCCTAAAATAAACATGTAAGTTTCATTTGATGTATCGCTTTCCTTAGGCAACTCTAACCATGAAAGGGTTAGGATCACCTTAAGGTTGTGTGTTTTTTAAATCAATTTTGAAAGTAATTTTTTGAAAAATGGTAAGTATCTAGCCATTTTAGATTGAGATAATTTTGAGAGAGCTTTGGAAAATATTTTTGAATGGAGTAGGAGCATTTTGAAAAGACTTTTGGATTAGGCTTTTTGGAAAGTTGAAGGAGTAAGCGGTTTTTGAAAATGTGTTTTGAAAAAATCATTTGAGTTGAAAAGATAGTTTGAAAAGAGGTTTAGAGTTGAAGTCTTGAAGCCACCTAACCTTGGTTAAGGTAAACTAGGGGTTAGGTTAAACCACTAGGGTTAGGTTGATCTAAGGTTGGATCAACTAGGGTCAGATTGACCTAGGGTTGGACCGACTAGGGTTTGGTTGACCAAGGATTGGACTAACTAGGGTTTTGGAAGGAGGTTTTGAAAAGTGGTTTAGGGTTAGGGTTTGACCCTAGTGGTTTAGAGATGGTTTAAGGTGGTTTTATGCAGGCACTTAAAAAGGAAGTTTGGAAAATCTATGATTTTATATCAGAAAATATATGATTTTATGTTGAAAAATGAAAGATTTGATTTTGTTTTCAAAAATGGAAAGATTTGATTTTGTTTCCAAAATGGATAGATTTGATTTTGTTTCTAAAATGGAAATATTTGATTTTGTTTTCAAAAAGGATAGATTTGATTTTGTTTCCAAAAATGAAATATTTGATTTTGTTTCTAAAATGGAAAGATTTGATTTTGTTTCCAAATTGAAAAGATTTGATTTTATTTAAAATTAAAAGTGGTAAGATTGGATTTTAAAATCTTATCATTTTAGGTGAAAGATTTTATGATTTTATATGAGAAAAGTTGTGATTTGGTGTGACACCTTTTGAAAACAACTTAAGAGAGTTCTGCAATTTTTGAAAACATAATGCAACAAAGATTTTAAAAACCATTTTGATATAATGAATGCAAGCATGCAAGGATGAAGGTTAGAGGAAAAAGCTAGGGTTTCCTAAGGTATATAATTCTAGGGTTTTGACCTTTGGCTTCAAGACGACAACTCTTGGACCAATTTTTGAAAAACAATTTGAATGTGAAACTTAAATAGGCTTGAAACAACTAGATTTTGAAAGAGGTGTTTAGAGTTTGAAACCCTAATGTGGCCTTTCGAGACCTCTTGAATATATCACTTTCCTAAAATAACTTTAACCATGGAAAGGTTAGAATCACTGTAGGGTTGTGATTTTGAAAAACAAATTAGGGTTTTGAAATGCTAATATGGACTTTGGTGGCACATTGAATACGTCACTTAAGGGTAGTGAATATACATAGTTTAAGGTTTCACAACATAATCAAGAGGGCTTAAGATCACACCATTGCAAGGTAGACTATAGGAAGGCCCTCAACCAGTGACCTTCTCAAGACTTTCCCTAGGCATGGACCTAAAGTTCTCTTGTTTCAAGCATGCAAGAAGTAGAGGTGTAAGATGTGAATTAAAATAGAGTATAGTCCAAGTAGACTAGGACGGAAAAGAGAAGGATTAAGGGATTACAATATATAAATAGGAATCCTACATTGTCTTCAAAACTTTTTTGGAACTTTAGTGGAGTCCTTGACTTAAACTTGGAAGAGACTTGAAAGGCTTGAAGGCTAAGGAACCGCGAGAGAATTAGGGTTTTAGGGGGTTTTCAAGGACTTTCTCGAGTGAGGCAGAGCTTCTTTGCAATTTTTTAGACCTAGAATATGCTAGGGGGTGCACTGTATCTATTGGCATAAAATTAGAGGAGGTGGCGCCAGGCCAAAGTTTGGCCAAGTGTCACTAAGAGTGGTGCCAACCCATTTTTTGGTCAAGAGCCACTACAAGTGGCACCCAGCTTCAGATTTTGTAGATATTTGATTTGATTCGATCTTAGGCTACAAAGCAAAGATATGGGCACCACTTCTAGTGGCTCCCAACCATTTTTTGGCCAAGTTCCACTACAAATGGCTCCACTTCAATTTAGAAAGCTATGGAGCCCAGCTGAAAAAGAGATAAGGGCACTCGGGAGTGTCCCCGAGGGTTGCTAGTTTGATACCCAAAGTCGGTGTGGTTGAAAAGGGTGACTGGCCCACCAGAGACAAAACGGTCATTTTACCCAAGAAACACTGGAATTGTCTTGAAATTGATTGGGATGGCATTTGGAGGTTAGGGATACTCTTGGGAATGCCTTGGGGACTTACTGATTTGATACCCAGAGCCAGTGTGGTTGACAAGGGCGATCGGGCGCCTAGGTGTAAAATGTTCATTTGGACCGGGTATCACCTGATGGGTCCAGAGTTGGATGAAATGGCATTTGAGCATGCCAGACTATCTAGGGAAAGTCTTGGAAGGGTGGCCTTACCGCTCTAAGGACGTAGGTATTTTCTCAAAAAGCATGCTGGGTGGGGCCTACCAGGGGCGATATGGTCATTTTTTACTAAAACAGGCTAGTAGGCGTTGTTGTTGACCGGTCTAGATTTGATATGGAATTTTCATCTCGAAGACTTGTACTTTCTTAGAAATGTACTAATAAGGACTTACTGTCTCGACGGATTAACTTTCTTAGAAGATGTGCCAAACTGGATGGCCTTACCATCTTTGAGGGATTAACTTTCTCAAAAGATGTGTCAATAGGAGAAATTCTACATTAGCAGGATAACAGGCGCTAGAAGTGAACCGCCTGTGATTGATATGGTGTTGTTTCCTAAGACCACCTGGTCTAAAAAAGTTACCTGTGTGATGTTGGTTTTCGAGACCGCCTACTCTAAAAAAGCTACCTGTGCAGTGTTGGTTCCCGAGACTGCCCGGCCTTGGAAAGCTACTTATCTAATGTTGGTGCCCGAGACCACCCGGTCTTCGAAAGCTACCTGCCTGGTGTGGTTCTCGAGACATCTCGATCTTGAAAAGCTATTTGTGTGGTGTTGGTTCCCAAGATCGCCCGGTCTTGGAAAGCTACCTGATTACGAGGGGATACTAAGGAGGTATTTTGGTTATTTGGCTTTGTCTAGGCCCAGTGGCCCTGGGAAGCAAATGATTGACTGGACTGGAGTTTGAAAAGCTAGTTTGGGCTTGAATGTGTCTGTGAAGTTGAATGTGAGTCTGGTTAGACTGAAGATTGCTGAGCGGGCAAAAATGGGGTGCTTATACTAGGATTACACCCAAACCTCATAAGTTCATTGACAAACAGAAGATGACTGTTATGTTAGTGAGAAAATCTAATTTGGATTCTTTGAAAACCCCTAATAAAGTTATAGGGGCAAGCCTTGTTGAGTAAGGGCTGTTTGTGACATAGCCTAGGATAGTTTTGCTTCTTGCTTATCTTTTGGACCTAATGCTATGATCTATTTTGTATTTTTTTTATATTTGGTTTTGTAAGCATCTCATTTTTGCCCATTCGACCATCTCTGATTCAAAGCAATTCTTCTAGTAAAACGTCACAACACTATGAAGACCAAACTAGCTTTTCAAATTCCAGTCCAGTCAATTGGTCACTTCTTGGGGTTGTAAAGCCCGATTGAAGCCAAAAAGACCAAAATATCCTTAAGCAGTTAGGCAGCTTCCCGTGATTGATCGATCTCCAGAACTAATGCCAAGCACTATTAGAGTGGCAAAAACACTCACAAATTATCACATCGTCAGAGTGACAAAAACACTCATAAACTATCAAGCCGTCGAAGTGACGGAAGCACTCAAAAACACTCACACCGTCAGAGTGACTGAAACACTCACAAACTTTAAACGGTTTGCTTTTGGCATCTGCTAGTCCACCAATGTAGAATATCCATTGTGCCCTTTAGCATCCGGTAGTTCCCTAAGATTAGGCAGCCTTTAGAACCAACACCAACCCATTGGAGTAAAGGAAACACTCACAAATACTAAGCCATTAGAGTAATGAGAACACTCACCAGGTCGAGACGGGTACGCCGCAGACAACTTAGTGTCATGAGACCGAAATCGCCCTTTAGCCGTGGCATATTTTTTGGGGAAAAGAAAGACCTCCAAAAACCAACCTATCATAACCGTCGGAGTGATGGAAACACTCGTAAACCCATGTCAAAACCGATGCCTTTTAGCCTATCTTTGGTATGATGTCATGGCTTTCGAGAAAGTATAAACTCCTCGAGACGATAAGTCCATCCAACTTGGGACGTCTTGAAAGAAAGCACAAAGTTCTTAAGTCAGTAAGTCCACCTTCCATGGCTATCTTTTGACAGTCTAGCACGTTTAAGATGCCAATCAAACCGACTTTGGACCAATCTGGTGATACCCGATCAAAATGACTATTTTGCCCCTAGGCACCCTCGGCACATCTTTGACAAAGTACAAATTTCTTAAGACGGCAAGTCCACCCTTCCAAAACTGTTCCTAGACAGTCCAACACATTCGATATTCCACTCAAAACCATCCCGGCCCCATTTTGATAAGTTTCGATCAAAATAACCATTTTGCCCCTAGTGGCCTGGACATTTGCTAAACCACATCGGTTCTAGGTACCAAACTGGCATTCATTAGAATGCCCCGCTGAACATCTCGATCCATTTCTAAGTGAGTCCCTTGACTCAAAACACCTCTAAGTCAACAAAAGCTTCCCGGAGCGTCTCGCAAACGCTCTGCTAGGGTTGACTTTTTCTCTAATTCCCTAACTAAAATGTATCATCAAATAACTTGAGAAATGTGTAAATCAAGGAATTTTAAAAATCCTTTCCATAGGTCTTTCCATTGATACGGCTTGATTGAAAATATTGCTTCCGAAGCATCCGATTGCGTGGCCCGAAAGTTGCCACTTTGAAAAACCCTTGGAGCGTTTCACAGACGCTCTGTTAGGGTTGAATTTTTCTTCAATTTCTTGATTAAAACACACCATCAAATGACTTGAGAAATGCGTAAATTAGGAAATTCTCTGAAACTTATCTTGAACTCCCATTGTACAGTTCGATTGAGGACGTCGCTTCCTGGAGGCCACAATCATGTGGCGCAAAAACTGCCATTTCTAGAAACCCTTAGAGCATCTCACAGATGCTCCAAAAAGTTTATTGTCATGCATGAATCTCGAGAAAATATCTCTATCATCCGAAATGCTTTGAAGCTCCCTGAGGGCTCTCGGTTCATGAGAAACAGCAGGGGAATGTCATGAATGTGATCAATTTCCTTGAATCTTTCTCGGATTACTTGAATATCAAGGCAAAGTCAGCATAAGAGTTCTTGACGGTAGAGTATAAGCTATATGCTCCCAGATTTTGATCAGATCGTCCAAAAATTTTACTTGCAGCCTAAGATAGGATGGTATAGGAGTGCCATGTGTCACGCAACTAGTGGTTGAGGATAGGTGCTCGTACTGCATGTACCTAGGTAAAAATTGCCCAAGCCTATGTGCTACACGTGCCAGTTTCCAAGAATTTTGCCTATAAATAATTGCCTTCCCCCTAGTATACTTCAGAGCTAAAAACAATGGGGAAAATCTGCCCAATTCAATACAACCTCGAAATTCCAAAAAACCTAAAGTCATCCAAAGATCCAAGCCTCTCCAAGAATATTCAAGTCTATCCAAGTTTAAGACTACTCAACAATGGTGGATTGAAGGTGCTTAGAGGCTAAAGGTGAAACTCTCTTTATATTTATGTCTCTCCCACTCCTTCTCTTCTCCCTCCAAGCTCACTTGGGCTTTCTCTATTGTAACCCCCATCTTTAACCTCCCTTTCTTGCATGTTTAGAATAAGAGGGCTCTTAGGCCATACTTCAAGGAAAGCCTATGAGAACCACTGGTTGGGGGACTTCTCATAGGCCTACTTGATCATAATATGGCCCTAGAACTCCTTGTAATATGGTGTAGCCTTCCACCTTGCATGATTTATGACCCCCTTACATTATTATGGTTACCTTGCTCGTGTATTGCTTGTGATGGTCTTGTTGTCATGCTCAAAACTCTTTTTCAAAACCACCATTGGTTCCATTTTCAAGAGTTCTATAAAGTTCATGTTAAAAATGATTTTCAAAAAGTGTCTCTAAATTGGAGTTTCTTGAAATTTAAGCCAAGAATCCTAGTTTTCCATGCCTTAGAAAGCCTTCCTAAAAACCCTTACCTCCATTTTGCATCCTTGCATTTTACTCTTTCAAGTTGTATAAAATTGGTTTTCAAAAGCCCCTCTCCAAAGAGTTTTTTCGTGTCTTCAAAGTCTTCAAAATAGCCCTCTTCAAAAGAGGTTTTCAAAATCCATACTTTCTCAATTTTTCATCAAAATAGTTTCCAAAACTACTTATCCAATATCGATTTTCAAAGTTTTACTCTCTTAAGTTAGTGGTTGTAAACCCCCCCTTGAGTGGTTTCCAAAATACCAACCGTATGTACCCTACACTTACTTGAGTGGTGTTAACAAAATAGTTTTCAAGACTTACAACTCTCTTAAGTTGACTTTCCAAAAGGTTTTATATAAACTCATAGTTTTTAAAACATTCTTTCAAGCTTCACGCATAAAACCACTTTTTCCAACCTTCCAAAACCACTAGGTCTAAACCCCATTTCAAAACCACATTTTGAAACCACTAGGTTCAAAACCCTAGTTCAAAACCACTTTCCAAAACCACCTTTCCAAACCCTAGGTTAACCTAACCCCAATTAGGTAACATTAGGCCATCTAAATCTAGTCCAACCTAAACCTAGTTGTCCAACCCTAGGTCAACCCAACCAAGGTTAGTGTACTTCAAGGCTCCAATTTCAAGACCAGTAAAATCATCACTCACTTCAAAACCATTTTCAAAATGCATATTTTCAAAACACCTCACTGTCTTGAGTTTTCAAAAATCATTGACTCCAAAGTCTTCTCAAATGTATCCATGCTTCTTTCAAAATGTTTCCAAGAGCTTTCTTAAACTTGTCTTAACCAAAAAATGGCTAGACCCTTAACACTTTCAAAACTTGTTTTCCAAAATGTTCTCTAAAAGCTCATGACCTTAAGGTGGTCTTAACCCTATCATGATTATGGCCTCCAAAGGAGAGTGGTATATTGAATGAAACCTCTAAGGTTCATATTACGGTTCTACACCCTAACTATTTTCAAAAACATTTTTCAAAAATGCCTTTCAAAAGTCACATCCACAAGGCAATCTTAGTCATCTCATGGTTATGGTTCCCTAAGGAAAGTAAGATATCAAGTAGGGTTCTATAACCCCAAAGCTTTTTTAAAATCCCGAGGGATGTTTCTAGCCCTTTTTTAAAAATGTTTTCCCAAAATCATAGCCTTAATGGAGTTTAGTTATTCATTAGCTAACCTCTTAAAGGTGATGAAATAATTCAACATGCCTTTCATAAGGTGTACAAAAATGGTTTTCAAAATCTTTTCAAAAGTAAGTTCACAAGAGCTCCAACCATATTCCAATCCAAAATCTATTTTGAAAAAAATCCCTAATCAAGATTTCAATACATCCTTAAACTCTCTTGAGTTATTTTCAAAAGTATTTTAAAACTAAAACTCCGTTAAGTTATTTCAAAACTATTTCAAAACTCTCTGGAGTTGAATTTAAAAACATTCCAAAACTCTCTTGAGTTGTTTCCAAAAGTTTTCAAAACTCCCTTGAGTTATTTTAAAAAGTTTCTAAAACTCCCATGAGTTGTTTCTAAAAATTTTCCAAAACATTCCAAGTCAATTTCAAAAACTTTCCAAAACTCTCTTGAATTGCTTTCAAAACAATTCAGAACATTCCAAGTTTTATTTAAAAAACTCTTTAAAATTCTTCAAGGTCCAAGTCTAAGCTCTCTCGAGTTCAAGTTTCAAAAATCTTTCCCGACTGTTGTGAATTCATTTTCAATCAGGCTCTTACCTGAACTACGACTGACCTTATTTTCACCGATTGAGATACGTAGGCAACTTAGGGACAGCTAGATGCGGTCACCACGTCCTTCAAAGGGACATCACATCATTCAAATGGACATTTTTAAAAAACATTTTAATCATACAATTTTGAAACTTACCCAAACTTTAAATGATTTGATTCTTACCAAATGAGATATGTAAGTGTAAGCACCCAATTTTTGCCCGCTTGGCAATCTTTGACCCGACCAGACTCGCATTCAAGCTTAATCTGGCCTTTCAGATCCCAATCCAATCAATCAATTGCTTCTTGGGCCCACTGGGCCCAACTGAAGCCAAATGACTAGAATGCCTCTAAGGCATCATCCATTCCAATTCAATCCAGCACACTCTTTGAGAAGGTGCCTAAGTACTCAGAGCGAAGTCCACCCCTTCTAAGATTATCCTAAACAATCCGGCATGCTTAGAATGTTATTTGAACCAATTCCGAACCCATTCTGGTGGTTCTTGGCCAAAATAACCATTTTATCCCTGAGTGCCCGATTGCCCTCATCAGCCACATTGGCTCTGGGTATTAAACCAGTAAACCTCCAGGGACATTCCCCTAAGTGTCCCTAACCTTTAAATCCCCTTCTGGTCAATTCCAGACCAATTTCAAGGTCTCCTGGTTCAAATAACCATTTTGCACATGGTGGGCCGATCATCCTTTTCAACTACACCGGCTGTGGGTATTAAACCGATAATCCCCTGTGACATTCTTAATAGTGTTCCCGGCCTTCGAATCACACCTCGGTCGACTCCGGACGAATTTTGGTGTCTCTCGGTTCAAATGACTGTTCTGCCCCTAGCAGGCTGGTCATCCTTTTTAACTATACCAGCTGTGGGTATCAAATCGGCAACTCCCGAGACACTCTTGAGTGCCCCTATCTCTTTTCCAGCTAGGCCCCGTAGTCCAACAACTATCCAAATCGAACTAGAGCGACTCGTAGTGGAGCTAAGCCAAAATATGGCGTGGAGCCACTCGTAGTGGTGCCTAGATCTTTTCCTTGTGAATCAAAAACAATGTTTTGACACAGAAAATCATAGAAAATAAATTATAAATGAAAATAATCTGACATTTTACCAAAAAACCTCTAAAACTATGAGGAACCTAGAAGTGGGAGAGTGAGGGGTCACCGAACCTCCTAGTAAAATCTGAGATAATTCCCTTGGGTTTCAATACCGGGCAATTTTGTTCTTGATGGGAGATAGGAAGAATTCCAAAGGACTAACTTCACCAAGTTTACTTTTACTAACAACTCTGATTTTGTAATTTCTCTTATTATTTGGCATTTTAAATAATGAACATCGGTTTAGGAGATTAATTGGGAATTTTGTAGATATTTATGACATTCAAGCTAAACATTCTCTTCTTTCACAGAAAATACGTGAATCAGGAACAACTTTGATCCAGACATATCATCAGTGTAGGAAACTATGCATTCTTTTAAGTACATGCTCATTTTCCTCTCTATTAAATGTTTTGTTAAATGCATACTTGATCATGTTCCTTTCTATAATGATTTTAAAGTTGCACCACATAATTGCTTGCATCACTGGGGAGGAATAAGTGTGGAACAACCTAAAGAAAAAGACCCCGAATTAATAGCATGGGTGAACTTGACTTGGTTTGATACTCGAGGCTATCATGGGTCGGTATCACTGGGCTTGATATGGACTTGATGTGGGCTAGATGATCATGGATGGGCCCCACTGGACTTGATGAAGGAGGATGATCATGGGTGGGGCCCACTGGCTTGAATTGGCTTTGCCAGGACATACCTACATGGATCCTGGTATTGATGTAAAGAAACTACAAGGGACATATGTATGCCATGCCATTCATTTTACTGTACTGCATTTAAACCCGTGCATTATGGAAATCATAGAATTCTTACTGGGCTTTACGGCTCACTCCTATTTTATGGGACATTTTTCAGGAGTTGAGGCATCAACGTGATTTCCAAGGAAATGAATATGGAAACGAGACCCACTGCTATCCTATCTCTTTAGAGTATATGAGTTAATTAGTTTTCCTTTGGGTTGTAACTTTAATGAGACATGAATGCAAAAGTTCCACTAGTTTTCCTTTCATGATGTAATAATAACATAACCTCTTGTATTGTGATAAGATCTATATTTTAATGCTTTGATAACTATAAACCCCCTTTGTCCCAACCTAGAGAGGGTGAAGTTAGGTCGTGACACCACATGACTAAACTCTCAAAGGCAATGGAACAATGACATACCTTTCATAAAGTACATAAAAACTATTTCCAAAAACCTTTCGAAATAAGTTCACAAGAGTTTCTCAAAATCCAACCCCCAACTTTCCTTCAAACTCTTTCTCAAAATTGCATCATGTATCATTATTTCTATAAGTGATGACAAAACTCTTTTCAAACAATTTCAAGTGGACATAGTGGACTATTAGGAATCGAAGATTCAAGTGAGTGAACCCAAGGGAAAATAGATATGTAGGTACTGCAAGGGCGGGGTAGGGTGATGATCTTCGGATATCTTCCTTACACGTAACCAACCCTTGGACCATCGATCTCTATTTCAAAGACCAAAATTGGAGTAATTTTTTAAATGAGCTTAAAACATTTTCAAATGTTGCCAAACAACCCTTTTTTCCAAAACACCTCTCAAGAAGACATTTTCAAATCATTTAAAAAACTTGAGTTTAATCCTCAGATTATATTTAGTTTTGGGTGAGTTAACACACCCTTAATCATGTTAAGTGGCGACTCCAAACCTTTTTTTCGAAAGCCCTTAATTAAATACATTTTATGTTCAAACCCTGTCGCACTTGTCCTTCTTAGGATAAGTTCTAACATAAAAGAGTAGGTGCTTTCTTCCCCTGAGTCGCGGAGACTTGAAGGGCGAAAACTGGGGCACAACAGCTGGCAACTCCATTAGGGAATGCTTAGAGGGTTAGGTTATTGTCATGTCTCTTCACCCTTTAGTCACCCAGAATCTCTGGTTTCCTTGTCCAATTTTGTCCACTTTTTCAAAAATTTTAAAATGTTTTCAAATGATGTGATCACTTGCATCCGTGCATGTCATCTTATGCTCTTTCATCCATTATTCATTTTTATCTTGTATTGGGTATTCCAATAAAATACTAACTTTGTGCATTTGTTTTGTAGGTACTCACCTTCTACTTTTCTATCTTATACTAACTGCCATGGATGAAATGAATGAATAGGATGGATGGGAGTTGTTGGGCATTTTCCTCCACTTTTAAAAAATCTTATACACTTCACTTGCATGTCATTCATTTGTGGATTACTACCTGGTTACTACCCTTCTAGTTAGAAGGGGTAATAGTATATTGGTTGTGGGCGTATGCTATTTCAGTTTTTTAGCTTATGGCCTTTTGATAATTCTCTCGCTTGAACCACCAACCAAAGATAGAGTTCACCCTTTCGGGGTTGACGCCAGAGGTTTGAAGGTTCGAGAACCAAGCTTTTTTGAAAGCATTAGTAACCCCCAACCTCCTGCTCATGTAGCACTCCACGCATAGCCGAACCTTTGTTGAATTTAAGATACACGCGTCGATTTCAAAACCAAGGAGGAAAGGTTGACCGCTTTACTTTTTCTTACTTTCTGTCCACTTATTTCCAGCTGTTATACTGCACATGCATTTTTTACTATAATACAAATATCATGTTGCTCATGCATCCATTATCCATTTTAAGACATGAGTTCCAAAGTAACTCAAGTTATTGCATTCCATGCAAATGATCAACCTAAAGAGAGTGGTCCAAAACCACTCTCATTCAAATCAAAGCCTACCAAAATTCCTAACGGTTCCAAGCAACCCTAAGGACTCATGGCATGCATCGAAATCATCTCATAAAAAGGGGCCCCAATCCCTCTCTACTCACAGAGATAGGGCTGCAAAGAAAACACGGGGCAATTCAAAAGGAAGGTTGCTCAACGACCTCCCGACATCAAGCATAAAGAAGGCGAATCTAAAGACTCAAGAGTAGTTTAGGATTTCAAATGTAAAAGTAGATAGGCGAAAGTCCTATGGAAAGTGTTCCCCCTTCCCTTTCAAATGTACTTTTAATTCCATGTACAAAAATCAAATGTAATGAAAATGTCTTTCTTACTTTCATCGAATGAATGCATGAATGAATGAAAGAATGGACATGATCGCACAGGCATGATACTGCATACAGGGGCAATCCCCTATCTCCAAAAATGTGCCAAAACGTCATGCTTTGTCCCCTTCTCAAAGAAGGGGCATCCTTAAGGCATGCATTGCACAAAGATTTCAAATTCAAAGGTACTAACTTCTCCTGTTTGTTTTTCTTTATACATCCTCTTTTTTTCTCCCTTATCTCCAAATGCTAAGAAAGCTAGAGGCTGAAGCAAGGGCAAAAATGGGGTCTTCTAAAACAGCTCATCTATGGCCATTATGCTGCTCATATATTCATTACTATTATGCTCATGCATCGATATCAATTCGAAGACAGGAGTTCCAAGAAACTCAAGTCATTGCATTCTCATACATTTAATCAAATGTAGAGAGAAAGGAACAATCCAATCTTATGGTAGTCAAACCTACCTAAACTTCTAAGGGTTTCCCTAACCCGAAGGATTCATGGCATATATAGAAGCATATCTCAAAAGAGGCCCAAATCTCTCTTTGTCCATAGAGGCAAGATGGCCTAAACAAAAAAGTATCAATCGGCCCATGCTGAAAAGGTATTGTATTACATGCAAGGACAAAACTCCACTTCCACAATAGATGCAACATCATGCCTAGATCCCCTCAAGAATGGACCTCCTTAGGACATGCATCACATAAAACTTCCAACTCCACATGCTAACTATATTTTGTTTTTATTTTTCTTTTCCAGGTCAAAGAGCACAACTGAACTTATGGAATCCCTCCAACATCCCACCTAATTCAAACTTATGCAAGGATGAGCCCAATTACTGAAAAAGGTCTAGCCTACATTGAAGAGTAAGAAGAACTGGCCATCCATCTGCAAGACGCTATCTCTCAACAGCTACGTTTGTGCCATGTCATGGCAATCACCATCCACATAGAGAAGAATTTCACCATTTGCAAAGCTCCGTCAGTCCTATGCATTGCCACAATAGAACCCTCCAACCTTCAAGCTTTCAAGTGCATGTCAACCATCCAAAATGATTCGGCCCATTCCACTCACTTGACAGTTAAGAACATGGTCGCTAGCCACCTTAGTAGTAGAGGCTACCAACTTGGGAAAGGACTAGGGGGCATAACTATAGGGTGGTACTCATCTGAAAGAATTCAATGGTTAGCATCATACTCATACACTAGGATATTGTCCCCTTCTAAAGGAGACTAAGCAAAAGGATCAACCCGAAATCCAACCATTAAGTAGCAGACAACAAGTCAACAGTCTACCATTCCAGCCCCAATCATTAATTGTAAATTAGTTCAAATCCCAGAAGAGTCACAATCAAGCTTGTTCCATAAAAAAGATGTTTCAGTCCTGGACACTGATCCTCCAACACTAGCTTATCTTACTCAAGGTTCTATCTATTTAGCTACATCAGATAAGGAAAGGGTCAACTGGACCGCCTCTCATATTCCCAGGCCATGGTAAAGCTTACAGGAGGAATCCCTTAATATTAGCCTATTAAAGTTCTTCATAGAATATCAAGTATATAACGGGCTAATCTGAAATAAATGACTCTTGATTATAAAATGTGTTCTTTGTCATGCTAAAATCTTTTTCAAAAAAAATAAAACTTGCAGGGTATCCAAAGCTTGGCATCTTTTGACTCTAAACACTTTCAAAGGTCCTCTATAGGTTCGGCCTCCCCAAGTCCATCACAACAGATAATGCAAGCAACCTTAACAACGACATGATGGCAAAGCTTTGCCAAACTTTCAAGATCAATCTCCACAAATCGATAGCCTACCGTCCGCGAACAAATAGAGCCATTGAAATAGTAAAACAAAAAACTTCAAGAGAATCCCTCACAAGAAAAGTGACAACCATAAGGATTGGCACGAGTAGTTACCCTTTGCATTGATAGCATATAAAACCTCAGTTACAATTTTAGTTAGGGCACTGCCTTTTTCCTTAGTCTAAAGTAGCGAGGCAGTCCTACTAGTCAAAGTAAAAATCCCCTCTCTCTGAGTCCTCATTGAAACTCATTGAAGCAGATTGGATCAAGGACCGGTATGAATAACTTTGCCTCCTAGATGAAAAGAGAATGACAACCATTTACCATGCCCAATGCTATCAAAGACACATTGCCAAATCCTTCAATAAGAAAGTGAAGCCTCACCAGTTGAAGGAAGAAGATCTTATTCTTAAAAAGATACTTCAAATCCAGCAAAAAGCCAAAGGCAAGTTCGTCCCTAACTATGAAGGCCCGTTCCTGGTTTAAAGAGTCATAATAGGAAGAGCATTGATCCTAGCAGAGATGGACGGAGAAATCTTCCTTGCACCAATCATCTTAGGTAAAGCACTACTATGTGTTTCGAGAAACTCTGACAGAGCAATGATTGAAATAAAGAAAGGCCATCAATTCTTCTATCATACAGAAAAGAATACGCTTGTAAAGATGATTTGAGCCGTGTTACGCCCCAATTTTTGGCCCCGAGTCTAGGTCTTGACTAAAGTGAAACCCGATACTTTATTTGTTAGAACTCATCCTCCTAACAGGACAAGTGCGACGGGATTTGAACTTGAAATTGATTTGATTAAGGGCTTTTTGAAAAACATTTAGAGTCACCACCTAACATGGTTAAAGGTGTGTTAGGTCACCTAAAACTAAGTGTAATCTGAGGATCAAACTTAGGTATTTGAAATGGTTTGAAAATGTCCTCTAGAGAGGTGTCTTGGAAAATAGGGTTGTTTGGCAACCATTGAAAATGTTTAAAGCCCTGTTAGAAAATAACTCCATTTTGGTATTTGAAAACTGTGATTCTAGGTTCGGAGGTTGGGTATGTGTAGGGAAGATAACCAAAAACTATGACCCTACCCCACCCCACCCTTATGGGACCTATATGTCCTATCACCCAATATTCACTCACTTGAATATCATATTCCTAATTGTCCAGCTATGTCCACTTAAAAAAGATTTTGAAAAAGGATTTTGTCATCACTTTTGGGATAAATGAATGTATAATGTAATTGGAAAAAGTGTTTGAAAGAAACTTGGGGTTAGATTTGAGTTTGAAAAGGGGTTGTGACCGTATCTATAAAGGTTTCCTACGTATCTTGCTTGGCAAGAATCAGTTCAGTCGTAGTTCGGACAAGGGTTCGATTGAAAATAGACACATTGAGGCCTTGGGATGCTTTGAAGACTCTTTGGGGTCTTGTTTTGAAAAAAGAACTTAAGAGTTTTTGACTTGAAATTTGTGCATGATGCATGAGAGTTTTGATTTGAAAACAACTTAAGAGATTTATGCACTTTTGACAACACAGTGGATGCAAGGATGCAAAATGAGGATTAGGGGACAAGACAGGACTTCCTAAGACATGGATTCCTAGGGCTTAAAGAAAACAACCCTTTGTCCAATTTTAGAAAAACATTTGAACATGAAATTTAAAGAGGTTTGAAAGCTAGATTTTGAAAGAGGTGTTTTAGGGTTTAAAACCTAATGTGGCCTTTGGAGACCTATTTGAATATCCCACTTTTCTAAAGAGATTCTAACCATGAAAAGGCTAAAATTACCCTAAGATTGTGGTTTTGAAAATAAGTTAGGGCTTGAAACCCTAGTGTGGACCTTGGTAGCCACTTTGAATATGTCACTTTCCTAGGAAAGCCCTGACCATGAGGAGGTTAGAATCACCTTAGGGTTGTGAGTTTGAAAATAAGAACAATGCATGAACATGACAAATATAATGCATATAGGTCGTGAACATACAAGCTTGAAGGCTTCACCACATTGCAAGGGGCCTTAGGACCATACCATGATTAGTTAGGCTAAAGGAAGATCCCCGACAAGGTGATCTCCTAAAGCTTCCCCTAGGCATTGACCTAAGGTCCTCTTGTTTCAAGCATGCAAGAAGAGGAGGCTTGAAGATGGGGGTTAAAATAGAAGAATAGTCTAAGTGGACTAGGAAGTTGAAGAGAGAGAGGGGAATTGCAGAAGAGTAAATAGAACCCTACATTATCTCCTTGTTAGCTTAAATACGCTAATGGAGGACTTGCTTGAACTTTGAGATGGCTTTCAAAAGCTTCAAAGGAAGCTAGGGTTTTGGTGTTTACAGCTAGAGGGGGCTAAGGCTTGAGAGAGCCTTCAGAGAATTAGGGTGTTTAGAGGATTTCGGGGGCTGTTTCAAGAACGGCAGCGTTTTTTTGCGATTTTTTTTTTACCTGGAATACACTGGGGGTGGTCTGTATTTATAGATAAAAATTTTAAGGAGGTGGCACCAGGCCAATTTTTGGTCAGGCGCTAGGCCCCACTAGGAGTGGCGCCACCTTGGTATGGTAATAATTCTAAAGATTTGATTCAGCTTGGGCTGCAATGCAAAGATTTGGGTGCCACTCCTAGTGGCTCTAAGCTATTTTTTTTTGGCTTAGCTTCACTATGAGTGGCTTCGGTTTGGTATGGAAAGCTGCTAGTTGTGAGGCCTAGCTGAAAAAGAGATAAAGGCACTCAAGAGCACCCCAGGCATTGCCGGTTTGATACCAATGGTTGAAAAAGATTACTAGTCCACTAGGGGTAAAACGGTCATTTGAATCGGGAAGCATCAAAATTGGTCCGAAGTTGACCGGGATGGGATTCGAAGGTCGAGAACACTATCAAGAGTGTCCCAGGGGATTAACGGTTTGATACCCATATTTGGTGTGGTTGAAAATGATAACCGGCCCACCAGGGATAAAATGATCATTTTGACTGAAAAACATTGGAATGGGTCCAAAATTGACTAGAAAGGGATTTGGAGGTTGGAGATACTCGTGGGAGTACCCCTGGAGGTTACTGATTTAATACCTAGAGCCGGTGTGGCTGATGAGGGTGAACGGGGCACCTAATGGCCATTTTGACCAGGGAGTGCCAGAATGGGTTCGAAATTGGTTTTAATGGCATTCCGAGCATGCCAGATTGTTTGGGACAATCTGGAAAGGGGTGGACTTACCGCTATGAGGACTTAGGCACCTTCTCGAAATGCATGCCAATTGAATTGAACTGGAATGAAGCCTCATGGGCATTTTGGTCATTTGGCTTCATTCCCGACGGCCCTGGGAAGCGATCAGTTGACTAGACTGGAGTTTGGAAGGCTGATTCGAATTTGAGCGTGTTGTAACAATTGAAAGTGGGTCCAATTGGGCCGAAGATTGCTGAGCGAGCAAAAATGGGATATTGATAGATGCCCTTCTTTTTCTGTCTTCGATAAACGAAGACAGAAAACGATAGAGTAAGGGTCCTATGTTGTCTGTGAGGCGATTAGAGGGACCAAAGTTGATGAATTTTGAAAGCTAGAGCTCGAACTTTGAAGTTTGGAGGTCCGGGAGCATTTAAAACTAGATTTGGTAGAAAAAAGGGCAAGGCAGCCAAAACTTGGCCTTGGTGTCACTAGGAGTGGTGTCAGGCATGAAAATGCCCAAGCGCTGTTAGTGGCGCTAGGCCAGTCTGGGATTTTAAAACCTTAGCAACCGCGAATTTTGGCATTCCTTAGATAGGTTTGGATGATTTTTGAGATTTCTCTCTAAAACTTCTTGAGGGATTTTGCTTAGGCATTACCAGGAGAGACTTTGGAGTCTCCAGAAAAGTTCACCATCACTGGAGAAGAAGATTTGGCCAGAAAATCGCAAAAAGTGAGTTTTTTTTGTTTTGTGTTGATTTCTTTGCGTAGATGTCCGATTGATGCGTATGAATAGTCAAAATCAATGTTTTGAACATGATTATGGGATTGTTTTTGTGTTTGGGTGATTGTTTGAGTGTGTTTTGATGAATGTGCATGTTTATATAAAAGGGCTTCTTATAGGAATTGAGAATTTGCTCTTACAGCTATGAGTATTGCGTTTTCTTGCCAAATTTTTGCATCGTGTGCCTTAGAAAAATGTTTTGAACAACCGTGGAAGTTTCATGATTTTTTAAAAACTTTTGAATTCTTTGAGTTTTTTTGAAAATTAGAAAATATGTGAAAATTAAGAAAATTGAGAAGTTGGTCGGTTTGTGTTTAGAAAAATTGTGGAATGTTTTCAGAAATTCGTACAAATCTTTTTGGTGGGTTCTTGGAACACTCGAGAGTCATTGGGTGATGAGTGGGAGTTTTTTTGGTTTTTGAAAATGTTTAGTTTTGTTGAAAAGGGAACGGTTTTGAAAACGATGAGACGGTTTTTAGGAGTGCTGCTTCAGTATTTAGGCACGTTTTGGGCGTAGAAATGGGGGTATGTTTGGAATAGAGGCCTCCCTTGTGGGGCTTTAAAATTTTTGAAAAAATGCTTTTGAAGGATAAAGCTTGGGACACCAGAAGTTTGATTAGAGTTCAAACTTTTTGAAGGAAAAAAGCTTAGAAAATCGAAGAGTTAAAACTTTCTGAAGGATAAACATTTAGAAAACCTTGAATGTGAAACTTTTTGAAGGATAAAAGTTTAGAAAACTTGAATGTGAAACTTTTTGAACGATAAAAGTTTGGAAAACCTTGAATATGAAAATTTTTGAAGGATAAAAGTTTAGAAAACCTGAATGTGAAACTTTTTGAAGGATAAAAGTTTAGAAAACCTTGAATGTGAAACCTTTTGAAGGATAAAAGTTTAGAAAACCTTGAATCGAAACTTTTTGAGTGATAAAAGTTTGAAAAACCTTGATTGTGAAACTTTTTGAAGGATAGAAGTTTATAAAACCTGAATGTGAAACTTTTTGAAGGATAAAAGTTTAGAAAACCTGAATGATTTGTTTTGATTTGTTTTGGATTTTGAATGAACTTTTTGAAGGCAAAAGTTAGAAAACCTTGAATTGGATTTGGAATTGGAATGAACTTTTTGATGAAAAATTTCTTAAAACAAATTGATTTGATTTGGATGAACTTTTTGAAGGAAAAAGTTAAAAAACCTTGATTTGGATTTAAAATCTTTTGGGGTTCTTTTTGAAAATGATTTACGAATGGGGAGGGCATGATCGGAAACTAGTTTTAGACTTTCTTTTCCCTCTTTTCTACTTTTTTTTTTCATTTCTTTTTTTCTTTTGCTCATTTTTCTTCTATGCATTTTTTCCTTTTTTTTTTTTTTCCTTTTACCCCCCCCCTCTTTTTTTTTTATTTTTTTTTTTCATTTTTTATATATTTTTTTTATATGCCTACTT
This sequence comes from Euryodendron excelsum, assembly GCA_033060915.1. Taxonomy (NCBI): domain Eukaryota; kingdom Viridiplantae; phylum Streptophyta; class Magnoliopsida; order Ericales; family Pentaphylacaceae; genus Euryodendron; species Euryodendron excelsum. Next base: position 23,731,968 of record CM065389.1, on the reverse strand, counting down.
ATTGATACTCTTCTTCTTCTTTTATTTTGCTGACTTCAGGATGACTGATGTTGGAGATGATAATTCCGAGAGGAGGCGTCAGCTCTAGAAAGGGGCTCGTATTGATCAGGATACCGGGGAGGCTAGTCATGGTAGCTCTACTCACACTAATGGCAGTCGCCGATCAGTCAGTAGAGTGACCTCCAACAACAGTCAGATAAAGAGTGTGCCTCCCCTCGAGCTAGAGTCTGACAATGATGTTCAGGGCCCCAAGGACCTCGTGATGGGATATGGGAAGGCGAGTGCCAGGACCAAGAGCACTAACTCTGATTTGGGTGACCTAGATATTCCTAACATTCCTTCACTGGTAGACCTAGCCTACCATCCTAGCATTTACTCGCGTCGTCATTTGATGCCTCCTTGTATCCACACTACTTTCGTGGGGCGATCCATGCTGCTTTGATAGCCATGCAGAGGTTGGCTCAGTCTTATCAGGAGTTCCTCATGGACATTAGCTTTGGATCAGTTAGGACACTATCGACAGATCGCTTGGAATGTAGGCTTGTTAGCGCTTTAGTGGAGAGATGGTTTAGGGAGACGAGGACCCTTCACTTTGTCAATTTTGAGCTTGGCCCGACTCCACTAAACTAGGCGATCATCACAAAACTTTCCTTTATGGGTCAGAGGATCACTTTGAGGCTGGTTACTGTGGCAGATGCTTACATTCTCTTGGACTTGCTGGCCTTTGAGAGTACATCATCTCCTACAGCACTTCTATATCAGGGCCTGACGACCTGTTTTGCTAAGCCCCCTCCTATGCGTAGGGATATCATGAGGCATTGATTAGTGTTGTATATGATTTTTAGTTGCTTTTGCAACAACAACCGGTCGAGGGTCCCTCTTAGCTTAGTGAGCCTGGTAGCAGATTTGGATGCTCTGCATGACTTGGATTGGGAGTTTTTCAACTTTGCCTGCTTTTTTGATAAATGCTTGTGAGGGCTTTCACGCGCTGGGGCAGTGTCATCAGCTTCTGGCTTTTCTTGGTTTGGTGGAGCTACGCCGGCCACGGGTGGAGATGGATGATGCTTATCCCAGGGCTTTGAGGTGGGCCACTCAGGTAGTGTAGCGATTGGAGGTTTTTGATTTTATCTCACTCAAGATGAACCTCGAGCTTTTGTTTCCCGAGGACGTGATATGGAGGCCTTTTACATAGTCCTCGTATTACAAGGCTATAAGGTACCTCATCCTTTTGTCTTTGTCGAGGGTCTCCTTTGTCGGTGTTGAGTCTTTGGAGTCATATTTGAGAGAGAAGACACTGGTGCCAGTTTCATCAGGATTTTTGTGCCACTAGAGATCCCCTTATATATATGTACGAGATTCCTTCTGAGGGAGTTGACATACCGCTCTTAATGCCTCAGCTGGGCACTGCCTCTTTACTTTAGCTAGACGTCGACTATACTACCCACTTTAATGCGAGATCTATTGGGGCCTTTACTTCTTTGGAGGTAGTAGTAGGAGGTGTAGCTATGGGCCAGGAGGTTGTCGACCTATGGGATTTTACTTTTTTGATCTTGGGTTGCTTGTCTTTCTTGTAGGGACCATATGATGTAGAGGCTTTCAATAGTCAACCGCCTCCTTATGAGTCGTTCTTTGGAGATTTTGACCCAGATGACGATGCAAGCTTGTGACAGGCTTTGGTGGGCTTATTTCTTTCCTTCGTAGTTACCACCTGGATTTGGCGTAGATTTTGCTTGAGGTTTTCTTTTTCATGCTTTTATTCTAGGAGCCGTGGGTCAGCTCATGGACATTTTAAACCTTTTTAATCTTTAAACATGATGAATGTTTATACATGAATGGATAGTTACATGAATGTATTCACAGGGGATGTACATACAAGTTATAGATATATTCATAGGTGATTGTGATGGATATATGCACATGTGATTGTGATGATTGTGACATGTGTGCAGGTTGAGCCCGAAACTCCCATGGATGGCCCAAGTTTATACTCTTGAAACAGTATGCCCTTCTTCAAGATCCTTCTTCCTTTTTCTTTTATCCCATCTTGGTCGGAGTGTGGTAGCATTTTGCACCATTCTAAATAGTCCTAATCTTCTTGATCTGGGTAATTGTGCTCTTGCTATTGCCTTCCATGGGGTCAGTGTTTGAGATTATCTGGTTGGTAATAGAACTCTTGACTCTCCTAGATATAGCTTGAGCAACAACTTTCATGGCCTTAGCATTGCGATAGATGGCTAGGCTTCCTAATTCGAGGAGGCTTTTTTGAAGACCATAGCGTAGGTTATGTTCGGGGGTGGTATGAAATGGAAGGGCATGCAGGCTTAGATTTTTATCTCTAGCAAAAGTTTTATGAACCAAAACCACCTGTTGCAAGAAGTGAATTTTGCCACAGTATTTATTATTCTTTCTAGGTGTTGCTATTTTTTTATCCAAGCTTATTTAGACTAAGCAATTTTCCTTAATCTGAGAGGGCTTTTATTTGGACCGTAGTGTGGGTAAGGTTATGGGAGTTTTGAAAGGAAGGATAAAGGCTCAAACCTATTACATTTGCTAGGTTCCTGAAGACCCATGATCACCTTTGGCAAGCAGCTCTTGTTTTTCCAGGGTTTTTCTCTTTGCCAGGAGGATTGCTTTTGTGTCATCCCTTCCTTGCCTTTTTTTTTTTTGGGAAACCCTTACTCATTAATTCGGCTCAGAAAAAGGCTTCTTTTCCACCTTTGAACCTTTGCTGGTAGTTTTCTACTGAGTATGCCATTAATGTTGTGCCCCTTTGGAGATTGCTAACGTGATTCGTTCCCTGTTTACTCATGCATTCATGGTTTCTCCTTAACCCAGTATAGGAGGTGACTCCTGGGTTTTTTTTTTTTTAAAGAAATGTAACCAGCTCAAACAGGTATTGCAAAGGTTATTTTTGATTGTATGATAGAAGAATTAAGGGCCTCTCTTCATTTCAAGAGAAATTGCTTAGTCTATAAAGCTCTTTTTCAAAATCTTAGCAACATCTTAAAAATGGTAAACGTTAGTCTGTGGATTCATTCCTTGCATAAGTTTGCCCTAGTGTGGGGGGGGGGGGTAGCTCCTGGTTTGGGTTTTCTAAATAAGAATCATCTGTGGCGCTAGTGGGTTGTACAATGGGGAATATTCTGTTGTTTAAAGGAGAACATAAAAATGGCTTCTCTTCCTCTTGATAGCTCAGATATCCATCGCTTAGCTCTGATGTCATTTAAGTGCTGCATTTAGGTAACCTCCCTACTCTTGGATTGGCTCTTCCCTCTTTATTCTTGTCAAGAAGCTTTGGCCATTTAGCGAATAGACAACTAGTGCTATCACACCCACCGAGCTGGGTCATTCACAGGATGAAAAGGGATCCCCTAAAAGCATTTCACCATCCATATGAGTATAAGATGATAAGGGATAAACTGGAAATTACTTCTTTTTTATTTTACTTTTGAATTGATCTTTCATTACATGTAACGTTCTTGAATAAAATATGAAAACTGGGGAATTAAAAATAGGAAATAGAAGGATAGAAAGAAAATGGATGAATTTTGGTGAAACATCCCTTTCTTATGAGCTCTTTTATTAAAACCTTCAATAGGGTTTAGGAATTATGCCAACCTATTTTGTGCTCCATTCACCAGGTGTATCATCCGCCGATGTCGAGCGGATTAACAGATCTTTTGGAGAATTGTTGAGGATGGTACATCTATTGATCTCAGTCCTTCCTTGCTTTTTTTGACCTCCTTGGCCATACCTAAGCTACATCCAAGGACTTACAGTTGTTCTTTCTTATCTTCTTTCATTTCAGCTTCCCCCTTGACCCCCTTCTGGTCATACTCAATAAATAAATTGGTGAGCTCGCCCTTTTCGCATTCAAACTGGATTATTGGTACTTTTGGCTCCTTATGGCCCCAGCTCATGTCTTCACAGTCAGACTTAGTCTTCAACAGAATGGGTCCAGTTACGATGGGTACAAGGTGTAGGAATTTGTTTCCCCATCCGTTAGAGATCACGTCCTTCATGAGAATCCCCTTTGCAGGTAGGGGTCATTCTATAGGCCAATCAAAGGAGTCAACCACTTCATTTTGGTCATAAAAATAGATTGGGCATGGCGGGAGCTCTCCTTCCCAGTCACTTTCCTCATCGATATCCCACTGACCTTCAATGTACTCTGGAGCTATGATTCCCTCTAGGTTCACTTTATCTTCCATGATTATGTTCATAGTGTGATCTGACAGGGGGTTTATGGTGACATTGGGGACATGAGCGGGGTTTATTGATTGTGTGTTGATGACCTTATTGTTGATCAAATCTTATATTTTGTACTTCAGAGCAAAACAACTTTCTGTGTCATGCCCCTGCCCCCTGAATGGTATTCGCATATGAGGGCCTTATTAAAAGTAGGTGGTAAAAGGCTTGATAGTGGACGTGTGGCTATAGGACTTAGCAAGTTACTTTTCAGGAGGTTGTGGTATGCTTCTGTTTGGGTATAGGCTAAGGTAGTGAAAGTGCGGTTGCGCATACTTGCCAATTGGGATTATAGTTGGGGTGTGCCCTAGCTGGGGCAAGAGTAGGTGCTTGGATAACTGGTGCAGTGGGCACGCTGGGGGTAGGAATAGTTAGTAATGGTTGGGGCTGATACTGTGGGTGGTATTGTTGAGTCAAAAGGGGCAGCATGGAGGACACTTCGCCCTTTTTCTTGCTTACCCCTTTTATTGTGGCCACCTTCTTGGCTGCACTTGCAGGACTTTCTTCGGTTTTGGGGTAAGGGTCAATGATCCTTCAAGTTTTCAGGCCGTTTTCTATTATTTCCCATTGTATGATCAATTCTGAGAAGCTTTTCCCTATGCTTATGCAGAGCTTCTCGTAATATAGCCCCCAAAAGGTTTATACGAATAACTGCATATACTCTTTCTCTTCCAGCGGGGGATTGACTTGTGCTGTGGACTCCCTCCATCTCAAGGCATAGGTCTTAAGACCCTCTTTCTCTCCCTTAGTCATTAGCATGAGGGCTAGTGGTCGCTGGTCAAATCGTTATTGTGTCGGTAATAGGTTTTGAATGCCATTACTAACTCCCCCAACTCATAATTTTTCTTAGATCCAAGCGTGCAAACCATTGAAGAGCAAAACCCGTTAGGCTGTCTTGAAATAGTTGCATGAGGAGTTTTGGGTCTTTCCCATAACCACTGAGTGCCCCAGCATAGAGATGCAGATGGGTTATGGGATCACCGGTGCCATTATACTTTTGGAAGTCGGGCATTTTGAACTTGGCAAGTTGTGGGTGGTCTGGGAAGAAACAAAGTTCATCATATGAAGTCAGATCAAAGGTGTCATGCCCATGGAGGCTACGTAGAGACTCCTCTAAACCTTGTATTTTTAGGCTGAGTGGGTTTGGGGAAGCCTTCTTCTTGGTGGGTGTTAGCAATATGGTTTCTTCCTCTTCTTCTTCGATGTTTACCACCTTGGGGTCCTCCTTGTTCTTGCCAGTGTTATCAAAGCGGAGCACGACTCTAGGTAGGCAAGTTCTAGTTCTTTAGGAGGTGGTGTAGATGAGGAAGGAGCTGAGGCAAGGTCTTTGGAGGCTATCGATTGTATCAGTTTGAACATCTCACCCATCTGGGCTCTCATCTCATTGATCTCTTCTCGGGATACCATGTCTTAAGGACATGGTTTAGTGATGTCGATCTTGGAGATTTCTATGCGATACATGTCTTAGGGGTGCTCTTGAGGGGGGGTCTAAACATGGTGCTTGAGCTCATATGTGGAGATAGGGGTTTGCCTCTATATAAAATACCATACTTGTGCCTGTAGTCATTCATTCATATATACATTTATTCATTCAGGAAGTGTAAGTGATAATTTTATTAAACTGAGTTCCTTTTGTACATGAAATTTTAAAAGTACATTAAAAGGGGAGGGGAAAACACTTTTCCTAGGACTTTCACCTATCTACTTTTACATCTGAAATCCTAAATTACTCTTGAATCTTCAGATTTGCCTTTTCTAATGGAGGTCGGTGAGAGACCTTGCTTTCGGGTTGCCCCTAATCTTCTTTGCATCCTTATCTCCATGAGCAAAGAGGGATTGCAGCCCCTCTTTATTAGATAATCTCGATGCATGCCATGAGTCCTTAGGGTCACTTGGTATCCTTAGGAATTTAGGTAAGTTTTGAGTGAGTAAGATTGACTTCTGTGCCACTCTCCGAGGGTTGATCATATACATAAAATGCAGTGACTTTATTTACTTTGAAACTCTTATCTTGAAATGGACAATGGATGCATGTGCATTATGATGATAGTGAATGCATGAGCATAGAATGTTTGCACAATAATAGAAAATGTGTGGGCAGCATAACATCAAGAATCAAGCAGTTAAACTGGGCATAAATTAAAGAAAAGTAAAGCGGTTGCCCTTTCCTCCTTGATTGTGAAATCAACGTGTGACTTAAATCCAGTAGAGATTCGGCTTTGCATGGAGTATTACATGAACATGAGGTTGGGGGTTATTAATGCTTCCTAAAAAGCTTGGTTCTTGAACCTTCAAACCTCCAACGTCCATCCCTGAAAGGGTGAATCACCATCTCTGGTTGGTGGTTTGAGCAAGGGGACCATCATGAGGTCGTAGGCTAGGAAATTGACACAGCATCATCTCCACAACCAAAGTACCATCCCCCTTTCTAACTAGAAGGGTGGTAACAAGGTAATAATGCAATTATGCAAATTCAAGTGATTGTGTGTGCACAGAATTCTTTAAAATAGAGGAAAGGGCCCAATAACTCTCATCTATATTGTTCATTCATTTCATGTATGACAGTTAATATAAGACAGAAAAGTAGAAGGTGTGTACCTACAAAGCAAATACACAGATTTAGTATCTTTATGAAAAACCTAATGCAAGATAGAGATGAATAATAGATGTAATAACATAAGATGATATGCATGGATGCAAGCGATGACATTTTTTCGAAAACATTTTGAAAATTTTTGAAAGTTGGACAAGGGAACCAGAGATTTTGGGTGAGTGATGGCTGAAGAGACATGACAATGGCTTAACACTCCAAGCATTCCCCGGTGGAAGAAAGCACGATACTCTCTCATGTTAGAACTTATCTTAAAAAGGACAAGTGCGACGAGGTTTGAACTTGAAATACATTTGATTAAGGGCTTTTGGAAAAACGTTTGAAGTCATCTCCTAACATGGTTAAGGGTGTGTTAAGTCACCCAAAACTGAGTGTAACCCGAGGATTAAAGTTAGGTTTTTGAAAATGATTTGAAAATGTCCTCTAGAGAGGTGTTTTGGAAAATAGGGTTGTTTAGTAACCATTGAAAATGTTTAAAACTTTTTTAGAAAATAACTCAGTTTTGGTCTTTGAAAATAGTGATTCTAGGTTCGGATGTTGGTTACGTGTAAGGAAGATAACCGAAGATTATTACCCTACCCCGTCCTTACGGTACCTACATGTCCTATTAGCCTATATTCACTCACTTGAATATCCAATTCCTAATTGTCCAGCTATGTTCACTTAAAAAAGACTTCGAAAAAGGATTTTGTCATCATTTTTGGGATGAATGAATGCATGATGCAATTTGAAAAAGAGTTTGAAAGAAACTTGGGGTTGGATTTTGAAAATGGGCATTTGAGTTTGAAAAGGGGTTGTGACCGCACGTATAAAGGTTACATACGTATCTTGTTTGCTGAGAATTAAGCAGTCGTAGTTCAGACAAGGGTCTGATTGAAAATAGGCACATTGGGGCCTTGGAATGTTTTGAAGACTCTTTGGGGTCTTGTTTTGAAAAAAAGAACCTGAGAGTTTTTGACTTGAAATTTGGGCATGACTCATGAGAGTTTTGATTTGAAATTGGAATGTTGGAACATCTTTGAAATACGATTTGAGGGTTTTTGAAAATGAGAGTTGGATTTAGAAAAACTCCCTTGGATTTGTCATGAAAATAGTTTTGAAATAGTTTAGGGTTTACTGACCCTAATGTGAACCATATACGTTGTATTTAATATATCACCTTTCTTAGGGAATCCTAACCATGAGGGGCTAGGATCACCTAAGGGTTGTGAGTTTTGAAAGTGTTTTTGAAGGAAGGTTTTGAAAAGATTTTTGAAAAAGGGCCTTAGCATTGAAGTGTTGAAGCCACCTAACGTTGGTTGGGCAAACTAGAGTTAGGTTGACCTAGGGTTTGGACCACCAAATGTTTGGTTGATCTAAGGTTGGCAGTTGGATTAAGGGTTAGGGTTTGACCCTAATGGTTTAGGTAACCTAAAGTTTTAGGCAACCTAGGTTTTGAGATAACTTGGGGAGGTGGCTATATGCATGCACTTGAAATAGAAACTTTGAAAACTATGATTTTATTTAAGAAAAAGAAAGATATGATTTGAAATTGAAAAAGGAAAGCTTTATTTTTAGAAAGTTTTGAAAAATGAAAGTTTTGTTTTAGGAAAGTTATGAAAAAGGAAATTTTTGAATTTTGTTTTTAAAAATAGAGAATTGGATTTTGTTTCAAAAAGTAGAAGATTTGTTTTGCTTTCCAAAAATAGAAGATTTGATTTGTTTCCAAAAATAGAAGCTATGATGATGTTTCCAAAAATAAACGATTGAATTTTGTTTCCAAAATGGAAAGATTTGATTTGAAAATCTTATGATTTCATATGAAATATTTTAAGATTTTATGTGGCATTTTTTTAAAAACAACTCAGGAGAGTTATGCACTTTTGAAAACACAATGCAACAAGGGTTTTAAAAGCGATTTTGATGTAATGGATGCAGGGATGGAAAATGAGGTTTAGGGGACAAGATGGGACTTCCTAAGACATGGATTCCTAGGTCTTCAAGAAAACAACTCTTGGTCCAATTTTTGAAAAACATTTGAACATGCAATATAAAGAGTTTTGAAAGCTAGATTTTGAAAGAGGTGTTTTAGGGCTTAAAACCCTAATGTGGCCTTTGGAGGCCTTTTTTAATATCCCACTTTCCTAAAGCGATCATAACCATGAAAGGGCTAGAATCACCCTAAGGTTGTGGTTTTGAAAATAAGTTAGGGCTTGAAACCCTAGTGTGGACCTTAGTGGCCACTTTGAATATGTCACTTTCCTAGAGAAATCCTTGCCATAAGAAGGTTAGAATCACCCTAGGGCTGTGAGCTTCAAAATAAGAACAATGCATAAGCACGGCAAATATAATGCATAGAGGTTGTGAACATACAAGGTTGAAGGCTTCACCACATTGTAAGGGGCCTTAAGACCATACTATGATTAGTTAGGCTAAAGGTAGATTCCCAACACGGTGATCTTCCCAAAGCTTCCCCTAGGCATAGGCCTAAGATCCTCTTGTTTTAATCATTCAAGAAGAGGAGGGTTGAAGATGGGGGTTAAAATCGAAGAATAGTCCAAGTGGACTAGGAGGGAGAAGAGAGATAGAGGGGGATTGCAGAAGAGTAAATAGAACCCTAACTTGTCTTCTTGTTAGCTTAAATGCATCAATGGAGAACTTGCTTGAACAATGAAATGGCCTTCAAGAGTTTCCAAGGGCTGAACTCGATCTTCAATGGAGTCAGGAGGTTTTAGTGTTTAGGGCTACAAGGGGCTAGGGCTTGAGAGAGCCTTGAGAGAATTAGGGTTTTTGGTGGAATTCGAGGGCTATTTCGAGAGAGGCATCATTTCTTTGCAAATATTTTGACCTGGAATATGCTAGCGGGTGGTTTGTATTTACAAGCAAAAATTTTGAGGAGGTGGCACCACCTTGGAATGGCAATGATTCTGAAGATTTGATTCAACTTGGGCTGCAAGGCAAAGATCTGGGTGCCACTTCTAGTAGTTGCAAGCCATTTTTTTTTTATCCTGGCTCCATTGTGAGTGGCTTCAGTTTGATCTGTAAAGCTGTTAGGCTGCGAGGCCCAGTTGGAAAAGAGATAAAGGACCTGGGACCGCCCTGGGAGTTGCCGGTTTGATATCCAGAGCTGGAATGGTTGTAAAAGATGATCGATCCACCCAGGGTAAAATGGTTATTTGAACCGAGAAGCATCGAAATTGGTTTAAAGTTGATCAGGATGGGATTTGAAGGTTGAGAGCACCATTAAGAGTGTCTTAGGGGATTACCAATTTGATACCTAGAGTCGGTGTAGTTGAAAATGATGACCGACCCACTAAAAAGGTCATTTTAACCGGGAAACACCAGAACGGATCCAGAATTGATTGGAAAGGGATTTGGAGGTTGGGGATACTCGTGGGAGTACCCTTAGAGGTTTGCCGGTTTGATACTGCAGAGCCGGTGTGGTTGACGAGGGCGATCAAGGCTCCTAGGGGTAAAATGGTCATTTTGACCAGAAACCACCGGAATGGGTCTGGAATTGGTTCGAATGGCATTCTGAGCATGTTGAATTTTTTGGGACAATCTTAGAAGGGGTGAACTTATCGCTCTAAAGACTTAGATACCTTCTTAAAGAGCGTGCCGAATTGAATTATACTAGAATGATGCCTTAGGGGTATTTTGGTCAGTTGGCTTCAAGTGAGCCTGATGAGCCTAGGAAACGACTAGTTGACTGGACTGGAGTTTGGAAGCCCGGTTCAAGTTTGAGCGTGTTGTGGCATTTGAAAGTGGGTTTGGTCAAGCCGGAGATTGCCGAGCGTGCAAAAATGGGGTACTTACAAGCCGGTTACATTCTTTCAAAAAATCGGCCTAGTGATCACTACCCCGTCGAGACAGAGTAAATAGGAAAAGGGAAATAGAGAGCAAATATAGGTTTAAGGCGTGCCCAAAAGAGAAAGCAAAAGAAGAGAAAGGAAATCCTGAACTCTTCATTGCTTAAAAGAGGAAAGTCAGCACTACAACAGAGAGAATACCGATCTTCATAGAAATAGTAGAAAATAATCATAAATAGCATGACCTCGAGGACACAGTGAAAACCCGAAAGGGCATTGTGGGTAAAAAGGTAGAGGCATGGCAAGATACAAGGACTGTCGACCTGGTGAAAATTTATAAAAACACCATGGTGCAAAAGTAATAAATCTGGGATCATTGAAAAAAGAAAAAGAAAAAAAGATACAGTTTAATCTAAGAGAGATAGAATCTAGCAAAAGGAAACACAAGATGTCGAGGTATGTTTAAACCCAAAAACAGAAGAGAAAAAAAAAAAAAAAGGTGGGAATAAAGAGCGAGCAGCAATAAGAGAAAGAGTCTAGCAGTCCAAAGGTGATCATAGGTCTTAAAAAGCCAAATAAAAGCAAAATGTTTTGAGCCCTTATCCATTCCTTTTAAATATCCCATAACCAAGCCCATATTACGGTCCAAAAATAAAGATCTTTCACATCGTCATTGCTATCATTGCTCTTCAAAAGAAGATGATTATACTAGAAAATGCTCTATCCAGCGGAAATTCCAACTCAACTTTAGGCTCAATATCAAAAGTAACATCAACAGTCTTCAACCAAAGCAGCGACTTCAGCCAATAACAGCTTTCATCATCAATCATCCTTTCAAACCTAAGCGCTTAACATTTCTGTTCTTATTAAGCAACGAGTCGTCTTCATTAGCATCACCGAGAGAAATCAAGAGAAAAAGCATGGCTTGAGGACACCGGGGTGCTACGGGTAAAAGAGTCGGGTCATGGAAAGATACAAAACTACTGACATAGTAAAAATCCAAAAACGGGCACTAATGCATAAAAATGGTAAAACCGGCATCCTTGAAAATCCGCAAGGGCACAGATGGAAAAAATGAGAACAAATCTTTCCTTTTGGAAACAAAATCTAATTTTCTATTTTTGAAAATAAAATCCAATCTTCCCCTTTTGGAAACAAAATCTAATTTTCTATTTCTGGAAATAAAATCCAATCTTCTATTTTTGGAAACAAAATCGAATCTTTCCATTTTGGAAACAAATCAAATCTTCTATTTTTAGAAACAAAATCAAATCTTCTATTTTTGAAAATAAAATAAAATCTTCCATTTTAGAAATAAAATCATATATTTCCATTTTATTTCAAATCACATCTTTCCGTTTCACATAAAATCATAGATCTTCAAAGTTCTCATTTCAATCGCATGCACCTACTTTCCTTCCCAAGACATCTCTAAACCCTAGGTTGCCCAAGCTCTAGGTTACGTAAACCCTAGGTTGTCCAATTCAACTTTAGGTCAAACCAAACCCTAGCTAGTTTAACCTTAGGTCAACCAAACCCTATGAGGGCCAAGCCTAGGTCAACCTAACCTTTGTTTGCCCTACTAAGGTTAGATGACTTCAAGACTCCAACTCTAGACCTTTTTTTCAAAATATCTTTTGAACTAAAATGATTTTTTCCAAACATATTTTCAAAAGCTCTCTCAAGCTTGTCTCAATTCAAAATGGCTAGACCCTTACCATTTTTTAAAAACTACTGTCAAAAATAATTTCAAAAAGTCACAACCCTAAGGTGATCCTAACCCTTTTATGGTTCGGGTTTCTTAAGGAAAGTGATACATCAAATGAAACGTACATGGTTCATATTAGGGTTTCAAACCCTAAATGTTTTACAAAATCTCTTTCCAAAAACTATTTTCAAACATCGTATTCTTGAAACAACTCTGGGCCTTCTATGGTTAGGGTTGTCTAAGATTGAGTGAGATATTCAAATAAAAGAAGTTTCTAGCCCCTTTTTCTAAAATATTTTTTAAAACTCATAGCCTCAAAGCAATTTAGTTCCTATGTTACTAACCTCTCAAAGGTAATGGAACATCGACATACCTTTCATAAGGTACATAAAAACTATTTCCAAAAACCTTTTCGAGACAAGTTCACAAGAGCTTTTAAAAATCTAACCTCCCAACTTTCCTTCAAATTCTTTCTCGAAGTTGCATTATGTATCATTATTTCCATAAGTAATGACAAAACTCTTTTCAAAACCTTTTCAAGTAGTGGACTATTAGGAATCGAAGATTCAAGTGAGTAAACCCAAGGGTGAATAGACATGTAGGTACTACAGGGGCGGGGCAGATATCTTCCCTCTACATAACCAACTCCCGGACCATAGATCTCTATTTCAAATACCAAAACTGGAGTCATTTTTTAAAAGGGCTTAAAACATTTTCAAATGTTGCCAAACAACCCTTTTTTTTTTTTTAAAATACCTTCAAGAGGACATTTTCAAATCATTTTAAAAAACCTGAGTTTAATCCTTTGATTACACTTAGTTTTAGGTGACTTAACACAACCTTAACCATGTTAGGTGGTGACTCCAAACGTTTTTTTTTTCAAAAGCCCTTAATCAAATGCATTTCAATTTTAAACCCCATTGTACTTGTCATTCTTGGGATAAGTTCTAATATGAGACAGCACCATGTTTTCTTCCCTCGAGTCACAAAGACTTGGAGTGCAAAAACGAGGGCGACACAGGCAACCTTCAAATAGGTGCAGTCATAATTTTATTTTCAAGTCAAATACCCTTTTCAAAACTCTCCAACTTATGAAAAAGTTAACTCTCAAATCTTTTTAATCTCTTCTAAAACTTGAACCATTGCATCATTCATCCAAAAAGTAACGACCAAATCTCGTCTTAAAAACTTTTCTTAGTGGATATAAGTAGCTGGTGATTCAAGTAAATGAACTAAGGGTGATTAGACATATAGGTACCAAAAGGGCAAGGTAGGGCGATGATCTTACGATATCTTCCCTACACGTAACCAATCCTTGAACCACAGATTTTTATTTCTACGACCAAAATCAGAGTCACATTTTTCAAAAGGGCTTTAAAAACATGTTCAAAGGATGCTAAAGAACCTCTTTTCTAAAAACTTTCTTAAGAAGGACATTTTCAAAATATTTTCAAAAAACCTAAGTTTAATCTTCGGATTACACTTAGATTCAGGTGACCTAGCACATCTTTAACTATGTTAGGTGGCGACTTCAAAATTTTCCAAAAGCGCTTATTCAAACTCAAAAACCATTTTTGAAGTTCATCCCCGGTCACACTTGTTCTTATAAAAGGGTAAGTTCTAACAGAGAAAGTACCGTACTTTTCCCGAGTCAAGAGGCTTAGGTAAAAATCGGGGCGCGACATGTTTGATTTATTGGAAAATAAAAAAATAGAAATTTTGAAAAACACAAAAAGATTTTTTGTTGTTGTTCATGCTCAATCATTAGTTCAAATATTCATTTATAAGTAGATTGATTTGCATGCCTATTTGAGATTAAATCTTGTGTGCATAATTACTTGCATGAATGTGAGTCAATAGTTTTGGTGATCTCTATCATATTAGTGACTCATGTTCAATTGAAAACACACTTTTTGAGACGTCTTAGAATTTGAAATCCGCCTTTATGATCTTTTCAATTTGTTAATGCCATTGTTGAATAATTGTGGATTATTTCATGCCTAAATTGATCTTTTGTTGATTTCCTCACTCATTATCTTATGTTTTCTATAGAAAGGGCTACCAGTGAGTCTGAGTGCAGCTATTATTGTTATGTGACAAGAGGAAAAGGCTACATGCTCATGTGTGTGAAAGCCACCAAATCTTTATGTCTCAATGTTATCATTCATGGAGAGATATGGTTGGAATTTCATAGCAAAGATTGAGGGGGAGTACCTAAAAAATTGAGAGAATGAGATGAGACCAGTTTGACCTCCAAGTGTGTTGATCTGCAAGTTATTTATAAATGGTACAACATTCTAGATCACACTTACGATCTAAATTCTCATTGGTCTCTATGAAGTTCATACATACACCACTATATTGTCATTGATATGCTCTTAATCATCTTATGACCAATTGTGCTTGTTTTTGTGTAGTTGTATGCATATTTGATGTTGATTTTTTCACGCTTAATCATATCTTGATATTCATGAGTCTATATTTGCTTAGCTTTGATTGATCATGTCTATCTAGACTCCAAAGTTTGAAAAGTTTAGTGTTTTACCAAAAATTTCCTAAATTGGGCTTCCTTGACCTTTGTTGGTGGTCATGCTGATGTTTAGACATTTTTGTTTTTGTTTTCTTACTTAGCCTTATTTTGTTATGTTTATGCTTACAACTAGTGGTTGACATTTGTCGCGCCCAGTTTTTTTGCACTCGAGGAATACACACAAAAGTGAAAAAAACACTGTACTCTCTCGTTAGAACTCACCCTCCTAGAAGAATGAGTGCGACTAAGTTTGAATTGAAAATTGGTTTGAATAAAGGACTTTTGGAAAAATAATTTGGAGTCGCCACCTAACTTGATTAAGGTGAGTTAGGTCACCTAAAAACTAAGCATAATCTGAAGACTACCCTTAGGATTTTTAGAAAATGATTTTGAAAACGTCCTCAAGGGAGGGTTTTTAAGAAAACAGGTTGTTTGGCAACCTTTGAAAAACATTTAAGCCCTTTTTAGAAAATAAACTCCATTTTGGTAATTGAAAACAGTGATCCTAGGTTCGAAGGTTGGTTACATGTAGAGAAGATGCACTAAGCCATCACCCTACCCCGCCCTTGAGTTACCTACATGTCTATTTACCCTAAATTCACCTATGAAAGTCTTCAACTAACAAATGTTCAATCCTATCTACTTTATAAAAGAATTTTTGAAAAGAAACTAACATGATGTATGATATGCAAATGCAATAGAAAGAGAAAGTTTAAAATTGGAAAGAAAGTTTTGGAGATTGGAAATAGAGATTTAGAAATTGAAATTTGGAATTGGAAGTCTGAAATAGATCATGGAATTTGAGATTTGGAAAAGGTGGTGACCGCACCGATGAGGGTTGCCTACATATCCCTTTGGAGGAATCAGGTCATTCGTAGCTCAGACAAGAGTTCGATAAAAGATAGAAGGTTGGATTGGAAGAAAAAGACTTTGATTAGAAAAAGGATTTGATTTGAACTTAGAATACAAGATTGGAATTGAAATTTGGAATTGAAAGGATTAGACTTTGATTGAGAAAGATAGAACTTAGAAGAAAGATTTGGACTTGTTTTGGAAAGATTGAGGTTTAGAAAACCTAGACTTAGGAAAGAGAGGAGACATAGGAAAGAGTTGACTTGGAACGGTTTAAGAAAGATTCGACTCGACTTGGAAAAGTTTTGAGAAAAGATTTGACTTTAATATTGGACTCGGAAGATTAGGAAAGATTGGATTTAGGAAAAATTCAGATTGGGGAAGTTTCGTTTTAGGAAAGTTTCATTTTAGAAAAGTTTCGAATTAGGAAAGGTACAAATTAGGAAAGTTTCAAAATGGGAAAGTTTTGGAATCAGGAAAGCGTCACTTTAAGAAAGGTTTTGAAATAGAAAATTTTGAAATAGGAAAGTTTAAGATTTTGGAATGTTTTGAAATTAGGAAAATTTTGATTTAAGAAAGTTTTGAGTTTAGAAAGTTTTAGGAAAGTTAGATTTGAAGTTTAGGAAAGTTTAGAATTTTAGAAGGATTCAAAGTTTGAGTTTTAAAATTCTTGAAATTAGGAAAGGTTTGAGTTAGGAAGGATTTGGAAGTTTAAAGTTCAAGGAAAGATTTAAAAATTTAGGTTTAGCAAACTTATGGTTTAGGAAGGTAAGAGATAGCAAGGATTTGAATTAGGAAAGATTTGGTGTTGGAAGGATTGAGATTCGTATTTCCTAAAACGAAGGATTAGATTTTGTTTCTAAAAAGAGATGTTTTGATTTTGTTTCAAAAAACGGAGTATTGGATCTAGTTTCCTAAAGAGAAGATTAGATTTGGCATAGATTTGGGAAGGGAAAGTTTTAGAAACCCTAGATTTGGAAGACTATAGTTTTAACGTAGAAAATAGGTTTTGGAAATATATATAATTTTGATGTAGAAAACAAGAGGTTTTGGAAACTTAGATTTTGAGGCAAGATTAAAAATCATGTTTTTGGTAAGAAAACTAGGGTTTGCTAATCATTGGCTCTAGGGCGTAACATGGGCTCTAAGAAAAGAGATTTTCGGAGAGTGAGTTTTTGGAAAGGGAGATTTTTGGAAAGTGAATTTGAGAGGAGTTTTAGAAAGAAAACTTTGGAAGAAGCTTTTAGGAAAGAGTTTTTTAGGAAAGAGATTTAGGGAGAAAGTTTTTCTAAGAAGGAAACCTAGGGAGTGTTTTTAGGAAAGGAATTTCAAGGAGAGTGTTTTTGGAAAGGAGTTTTTAGACAGCAAAACTTTGAGAGAGTTTTTGGAAAGAGATTGAAAAGAAGTTTTTGAAAAATAGATTCTTGGAGGGAGCTTTTGAAAACAATTATGGAAAGGAATTGGGAAGAGTTTTTAGAAAATATATTGAAAAAGTGGTTTTTCAAAAAAGAGAGTTTTAGAAAGCTTATAAAAATATCTCACTTTCCTAAAGCGATTCTAACCATAAGAAGACTAGAACTACTTTAAGAAAGGGGTTTTGAAAACAACAAGGATTTGAAAATATAGACCATATTTGTCACTTTAAATGTAATACTTCCCTAAAGCAACCCTAGCCATGGAAAGGCTAGAATCACCCTAGAATTGTGATGTTGAAAACAAGTTTTGGAAAAGAAGATTTTGATGTAATTTTGAAAACAAGTTTAAAGCAAGTTTTGAAAATGAGTTTGAAAACCAATTTTAGAAGAATACAAGATCATGATATGCACAATGCAAATTGGGGGTCGTGAACATACAAGGTTAAGGCTTCACCACATAATTAAGGGGGCCGAACCCACATGGTCTTCGGTTAGACTAAAAGAAAGCCCTCGCCACGGTGACCTTCCAAAAGCTTAATCCTGCAGATGAACCGGGAATCCCCATGTTTCAAGCATGCAAAGAAAGGGGGGAAGAGGATGGGGGATTAAAATAGAAGAAAACCCAAGTGGGTTAGGAGAGAGAAGAGAGAGGGGGAAGTGCAGAAACTTATAGAGAAAGCCTACAGTATGTCTTGTTTATTTTACTTTGCTTTGCGTGCCTTGCTTTTCTTTGATCTTTGCTTCACTTCAGTCTTCGTCTTGCTCCTCGGGAACTCTTCTTCAATCTTCGGGAGCTTCGAGTTGCAGTACTTCAAGTCTTCAATGGAGGGTTGAGGTTAGTGTATAAGTGTATGAGAGTGTGTATAAGTGTACAGGAGGCTAGGGTTTGTGTATGGTGGCTAGGGTTTAGAACACCTAAAGAAGCTAGGGTTTAGAGAGGCTACGAGCTCTGTGTATCAAAAAGTAGGGTTTTCAGACTGAGTTTGCGAACCTCTTTCACGTTGGAGGAGGCTTTGTATTTATAGAGATGGGATAGACCTGGCGCCTGCTGTAGTGGCGCCATGCAAAATTTCCTCTTAGCGCCACTAGGAGTGGTGTCAGGCCATTTTTTTGGCTTAGCGCCACTTAGGAAAGTTTGTAAGTTGGCAAGCAACGTATCTTGAGAAGATTTGGGCACCTGTACTAGTGACTACCATGCAATTTTTAGCCTGGCTTCACTAGGAGTGACTCCGGAAAGTTTGGGAAGGACTTAAGGGACCGGGAATGGCCCAAAAGGCCGAAAAAGGACAGGATTGGTTACCAGTTTGATACTTAGAGCCGGTGAGGTTCCCGGGGTGTTCGGATACCTAGGGGCAAAATGGTCATCTTGACCAAAAAGTTTCAGAATTGACCCGAAACTGACTGAAAGCCACCTAATCATGTCGGATTGTCTTTGGGACGATATTGGAAGGGTGGACTTAACATTCTGAGGACTTAAGTGTGCTCTCGAGAAATGTGCCAGAAATGACCCTAAGGGCAGTTTGGTCATTTTTCACTGAAATCGGCTAGCTGGCATTGGTGTTGACCTGGGTTTTGAGTGTTTCTGCCACTCTGAGGGCGGTCCCGTGATACAGGAGTTTGTTGGCAATTCCCTGTATCAGCTTATTTACGAGTATTTTCGCTACTCTGATGGTTGCGATGTTTGCGAGTACTTTCGCTACTCTGACGGTTCGCGATTATTCTCGAGACTGTCTGATCTCGAAAAGCTGCTAAAGGGACTTAGTGCTTGAGAAGTCAACTTTCTTGGAAGGCGTGCCGAAACTGTCATTTCTGCATTGGTGGGCTAGCAGGCACCAAAGGTGGATCGTTCTACCATCTAGGGGACTTGGGGTCTTGTCCTGGTTGACAAGTTTGAAGGGACTTACCATTCCGAAGAGACTTTCTTTAGAAAATGTGCCGGAAGGATAGACTTACCGTCTCGAGGAATGAAGTTTCTCGAGAGAGGGATTGGAATTGGAATTGGAAAATGGGGACTTACCGTCTTCGGAAAGACGTGCCTGATTTGGAATTGGACCAAACAATGCCCCCAAGAGCATTTTGGTCATTTTGCCTCTCTTTGGGCCCAGCGGGCCCGCGAAGCGATGGATAGACGGGATTAGACTTGAAAAGTTACTTTGACTTAAAAAATGTCCACATTGACTTGAATACAAGTCTGGATGGACCGTAGACTGCCGAGCGGTAAAAAATGGGGTGATTACAGCTGCCCCTATTTTTCTGTCTTTGCTCGTCGAAGACAGAAAACGAGAAAATAAGAGTCCTATGTTGACCGTGAAGCGGTCGAAAGGACGAACTTTGGACATTTTTCAACAACGGGTGTTCGAAAATGGATAGTGGGCCCAAAAGGCCTTCGAAAATGAGTTTTGGCTGGAAAAAGGGCAAAGCTGCCCAGAATTGGCAACTGGCGCCACTAGTAGTGGCACCTTTGGAAGAAAAGGCTTGGCGCCTCTGCTAGTGGCACCAGGCTTAGAAATAAAACCAGAAACATTTTTTGTTCAACATTACTATGGGTTTCGAAAGTTTTTCGCAAAATCGAGAGACATTGCAAGGCTTAGAAATAAGACTTGGACATTGAAGGAGCACCTCTTGGAGACCACGGGTGATTACCGGAAGGAGACCACATCGCCAGAAAAGTCGCCGGAAGAGAAAATTTCACCGGAGAACTCCAAAAAGTGAGTTTTCAATTTTCTGTTGATTTTGATGTGTAGAATTCTGTTTAAGTCTTGTGAATAGTGGAAATAGATGTTTTGATATGTTTTGAACATTATGGTAATGTTATTTTTGCATTTTGGTGCCTGTTGGATTGAATTTAAGTGATTTTATGTGATTATGTGAAAAGGGTTTTCTGTAGGAATTGGGGGTTTGTTCCTACAGGCTTGGACATTGGGTTTTTTGGCTAGGTTTTTATGCCATGTGCCTTAGAAAAATGTGTTTAACAACTATGTGGAGTTTCGTGATTTTTGAAAACTTAGCAAATTTTTTATCTTTTGAAAAATAGAAAAATACTTAGAAAATTAGGAAAATGGGAAAACTTAAGAAATTGATGGAATTAATGGAGTTTGAAATTGGAAAAAATTAGGAAAATTTTTAGAAAAAATTTGAAATAATTTTGAGGAATTTTAGGACATTTTTGAAAATCATTGATTTATTGAAAAAATAAAACATGTGTTTTGAAAATTTTGAAACATTGAAAAGTGTGCGCGGGTGTTGATGTTATGTGATTTTAACGTTGTGAAGTGCACGGTTTGTGTTTTGTGTTGATGTTATGGGTGTTGTCGGGTCCATTTTTAAATGAAACTTCGTCAAAATTTTTAGAAATCAGGGAAAGAGTTAGAAAAATTTTAGAAATAAAATCTTTTTGAAAGAAAAAGACAGAAAACCTTTGAGATTTGACTTTGAAGTTGGAAAATGAAAAGGGATAGGAAATTCGTTTTGACTTATTATTTGAAATCTATTTATTATTTATTTATTTATGTTTTGTATAGTAACACCTCTTACCTTGGCTTACCTTTCCAGGATGGCAGATGTGGGTGATGATGGTTCTTAAAGGAGACGCCGCTCAAGGAAGGCGGCTCGGACAGATTCCACCAGTGGCTCTAGTCGGTCTAGGGGTAGCCGACGGTGTACTGGGCAGATGTCATCTAGTCAGAGTAGTCAGTGGAGTAGGTCACCTGTCAACCTCTTTCCTCCGGTTGAGCAGCCCTTCGTAGAGGAGATTGGTGCAAAGGAGAAGGTACCGGGTCTGGGCAACCAAGTCACTGGCTATGGAAGAGCCTCCTCTAGACACAGGAAGATGGATGCTGACTTGGGAGATTTGCAGATACCGGATGTCCCACCACTTGGGGATCTTACTTATCACCCCAGTGTGTACTCTAGACAGCATTTGCTCCCTCCGCGGGTACACATAGCTTTTAGAGGGGCTGTTCATTAGGTCTTCGTGACTATACAGCAAGCTGCTCCGTCATATCGTGCCTTCCTGGTTGAGATCGGATTCAAAGCCTTCATGGGATTACAGGCTAACCGCCTGAACCGACATCTAGTGTTGGCACTGATTGGGCGGTGGTTTGAAGAGACAGGGACCTTCCATTTCGTTGGCTTTGAGTTGGGTCCCACCCCCTTGGATTGGGTGATCATCACAGGGCTTTCCTTTGTCGGTCGGCGGATCACCCTGCAGTCAGTCAGTAGAGACGAGGCCTGCCTTCTGCTAGACTTGCCCCCTCTTGAGCGTTCTGCCTTCCCAGTCTCTTGGATCAGTCAGGATGACCGTACCTTTGCTGCTGAGCCATCGCCTGCCAGGCGGGACATTATGAGATGGCGACTTATTTTATACATCATCTTTAGCTACTTCTGCAACAACAACAAGTTGCTTGTGCCTTTTCTGTTGGTGAGTGTAGTAGTTGATCTTGGAACTCTGTCTGAGCTGGATTGGGGGTCCTTCTCTTTTGGCTGTTTCCTTCAGTCGATACAGGTTCGGACTTCCTCCCGTTGGGGCAACATGACTAGTTTTTGGCCTTTTCTTGTTTGGTAGAGCTATGAGTACCTGCCTGTTTGTCATTCTGCAGTTGTCAGGACGACCTGTATCCACGTGCTTTGAGGTGGGCTAGTGATCAGGTGGCCCAGCGATTGGAGATTACTAACTTTGTGACGCTACGAGCGAACCTAGAGTTGATTGAGGCGAGAGATGTGACTTGACGGCCCTTCATTGGATCAGTTCATTATGAGACGGTCCGGTACTTGGTCCCGTTGTCCCTGTCGAGGGCTGCTTTTCTCAGTGATGATACTTGGGAGTCCTATCTAGGAGAGCGACACTGATGGCAGTTTCATGAGGAGTTCTGATCAACAGGAGCTCCGCCGAAGTATATGTTTGGAGCCTTGGTGGCAGGAGTGCCTATCCCCTACCAGGAGCGTCATCCGGGTGTCGAGTTCTTACTTCCTCCAGACACAGATTACGCTGCACACTTTGGGGCTCATTTGGTTGGTGCCTTCACCCAATTTGAGGTAGTAGTCGGCGGGTATGCTGTGGGCTAGGAGCTGGTTGACTTGTGGCGCCGTGCCGGAGGATATATGCCCCTGGCTGAGTTTACTTCTGTGAGAGACTAGAGGGATCAATACCAAATGGAGCGGGATCAGTACCAGGCCGAGGTAGCTTCCCTGACGGCTCGGTTATCTCAGCTGGGTGGTGGCGGGGTATGTTGTTCTTTCTCTGCTTCTTCTGTTCACTCTGCTGTTGTCTAGTTTTTTTTTCTTATATGGCTAATTTCGGTTCTGTCTTCTCTGCAGGACGTTGGTGCTTCGAGTAGCTATCCGCCTCCTTCGATGCCGGGTTTCGGGGATTTCGATCCAGATGACATCGACTTTGACCCATGACAGATGCCCCTTGTGGAAACTCCGATCTTCTTTTGCCCCTTATCCCTGAGATGTATTTATGTTAGATAGTTTTATTTTGTAAGCTCTGTACAAAGATGGATATTTATGGTATTTAGATGCATGGATAGGCGGAGACATTTATGATTGATTTTTTTTCAGCTAAGTATCTGATCAGATGCATGTGATGGATGATGATGTTATATATCTATTACATGAGTTGATGTTGGTGACTTCTGTTTTTACATGGAGTTATGTTCTATGCGAAGCTCATGCAATTTTTTTTTGGAAATGTATGCACGTATTAGAGATACATTAACTAATAGAATGACAAGGGGTGCTATCGAACTCAATATCTTTGGAATGGTAACTCCTTCCGTTTCAGGGGTCTAACCTCTCCTCTAGCTCAATCTTACCTTGATTGGATTATAGCACTTCGAACCTTTCTCAATCTTTTGATCGCTTCCGACTCTCTACCTCGGGGTTAGTGTATATGATTACTGGGCTGAAACTCTCAACTCTCAGGGTTTTAGCAAAAGCTTACCTGACCTTTAGTAGAGCAATAAGTGGCCAGTCCTTTCGATCCGAGGAAACTTTGTTTAGGACCGTAATGTAGGCTAGGTTATGGGGTTTCGGAAATAACGGGATATGTAGGCTCAAATTTAATGTTATTTTCAGCAGGGTTTAGATCTGTACCATCTTTGACTCTCTTTCTCAATAGGGCTAGCATCCTTCCTTAGATTCGGCAGCATATCTAGCTCATTTAGATCAAGCAATTTGTTTTCAATCAGAGTGGACTTTAGTAAGGTTATCATGTAAGCCAGGGTTTTGGGGTTTTGCAAGAAAGGATAAAGGCTCGAACTTATTATTTTTACTGGGTTTCTTTGTAACCTAGGATCACCTTTGAATTTCCTTCTTACTTTTTACATGACTTCTCAGGGTGAAAATGAATCTTCTCTTTCACCCTTTCCATATGCTTTTTTAGAGAAACATGACTCTCCTCTCTTTCGATCTTCTTATTATTCTTTTGAAGATGACTCAATCATGGTTTTTTTCAGGCCTTTCCTTAAAGATTTCTTTTTTTTTGGCCTCTTCTCCCTTGGCAACTCTTTTCCTTCATTTTGTCCTTTCTTTTCTTTTATGAAACGAATAATTCTTCAACCCTTTTTCCTTAGACCTTTTCCTTAGCAATCTAACCCAATGTGGGCGGTGATCCCTAGGTTAGGGTTTTCTCAGAAAGATAAATGGCTCAACGGGTTTGGCAAGGGGTTGCTTATGACTGTATGGGAAATGAAATGAAGACTTCTCTTCACTTTGAACTAGATTGCTTGATCTATAGACGCTTTAATGCTGCCTTAGCACAGTGGGGGTGGATACCATTCCTAGAGTTCTCAAATATTGTTTGCCCCAGTGTGGGGAGGACAGTCTTGGATCGGGGTTGACAAGGAAAATTTTTGCTTGTTGCAAGGCTCTAAGGGTTAAACAAAGGGAATATAAGCACATTTGTTTATTATTTAGTTATTTATTCTTTTATTTATATGTGGGGAAGTGAAAAATGGCTCCTCTTCATTTTGATAAACTGACCACACATCGCTTAGCTTCAGTGTCTTGTAAGTGTTGCCTTTAGGTAGTATCCTCACTCATCCTTATCCTCTCTCTCTCTGGAAAGCTGATCATTTGGTGAGTGGTTAACTCATGCTATCATCCCTTCAAGTCAAATCATTCCGTGAGACAGACCATGCACCTTTGCATAGGAAGTTGCTATCATTCCCAAGAGACATATAAGATAACAACAGAGAATAAAAAGACTTAATCATTCTATAATATCAGTGAAAAGCATATAGTTCTTGTTTGAAAGAAAAAGAGATGTAGATATTAATTTAAGACGAAAAGGTAAAGGGATAGAAAGAAAGTGGATGAAAACACCCCTCTCTTACACGCTTTTGAAGGGAACCCATTTCAGTAAGGCTTTGGGACAATGCCCACTTCTTCGATACTCCATTCGCGACCCAGATCTTTGGCCAAGGCGAGACAGGCAAAGGCTTCCCTTAGAGCTTCGAAGATGTTGACGCTGCTAGTACGATTGTTAGCCTCCTTTTTTGTTCTTTGCAACAGGTTCTTTTGTAAACAGGGTGACTAGTTCACCCCCTTCCAACTCAAACGGTTCTGTCTGTGCTCTTGGCTTCTCTAACCCCCAGCTCATTTCTTCATAGTCGTACTTAGTTGTGGGCCAAGAGTTCTCTAGTAAGTGACGTTCCGCCACGGCATACTTTGGATGTAGAAACTCAGCGGCCCATCCATCAACAGCCATATTCTCAGCAAGCTTATCTTCCAGAAACATTGGCTCCTCAACGGGCCAGTTAGAAGCATTAGGCACCTCATTAGGGTTATAGAGATAAATCGAGCATAATGGGAGATCTTCCTCCCAGTCATCTTCTTCATCGGTCTCCCAATTGTCCTTATAACCTTCGGCTCCAAGCTCGTTGAACTCTCGCTTGCCTTCCATTTCTACTAGTATCATGTTGACGATGTGATCCGGCAGAGGGTTGGTGGTCACATTGGGAGTAGGAGCGGGTTTTACCGGCTGTAGATCAATGGTCTTATTGTCGATCAAGTATTGGATTTTGTGTTTGAGAACGAAGCAGCTTTCGATGTCCTGCCCTTGGCCACCCGAATAGTACTCACATGTAAGGGCGACATTAAAGGTTGGGGGTAGAGGGCTTGGCAAAGGACGAGCAGGTATGGGCTTCAAAATGTTATTTTTCAAAAGGCTATGGTAAACCTCGGTTTGGGTGCAGGCTAAGGTATCAAAGGTACGAGTGTGTCGGGCAGCTCTATTGAAGTTAGGTTGTGCCCCAGCAGGGCCGTAGTTAGGGGTTGGAGTAGGCCTGGCTAAAGTGGGTAAGGGAAGGACATGGGGTGATTATGGTGCGGTCGGTATTGGGGTAATTGGCCAGGCAAGACAGTATATTGAGAGGATTGGCCAGGCAGGATGGCAAACACCTCACTTTCCTTCTTGATCGTGCCCCTTGTAATAGCCACCTTCTTGACTATGTTGGCGGTATACTCTCCGGTCTTGGCGTAGGGGTCCGTAATCCTCCCTGTCTTAAGGCCATTTTCTATCATTTCTCCTTGCATGATGAGCTCAGAGAAGTTTTTCCCTACACTTGTGCAGAGCTTCTCGTAGTATATACCTTGAAAAGTATGTACGAACAGTTGTATATACTCCTTCTCTTCCAGCGGCAGATTAACTTGTGCAGTAGCCTCCCTCCATCTTAGGGCATACCCTTTAAAGTTTTCCTTCTCACCTTTGCTCGTAGTCATCAGGGACCATCGATCGGAAGTGAGGTTGATGTTGTGACGGTATTGGGCTTTGAATGCAATGACCAGCTCGATCCAAGTTGTGATCTTCCTTAGGTCTAGACGAGCGAACCATTGTACAGCAGACCCCGTGAAGCTGTGTTGGAATAGCTGTATAAGGAGTTTTGGATCGTTGTCGTGACCACTTAGCACTCCAGAATAGAGATGAAGATGAGCAACGGGGTTACCAGTGTCATCATACTTCTGGAAGTCAGGCATTTTGAACCTAGCAGGTCTCGGGTGGTTTGGAAAGAAACATAACTCGTTATAGGCAGTGAACCCGTAGGCATCATGGCCATGGAGATTTCACAGTGAATCCTCTAGCCCTTGGATTTTCAGATTGAGAGGGTCTAGGTGGGCCTTCTTTATGATAGGTGAAAGTAATATGGTCTCCTTTTCTTCAGCGTTGACCCCTTTGGCATCTTCCTTAGTCCTCCCAACATTGTCAGACTGAAGCACGATCCTTGGGTTAACAGGTTCAGGGTCTTTAGATGAAGTCATAGATGATGATGGGACTGCAGCAACATCCTTCATAGCCATAGTTTGAATGAGTTTGAGCATCTCATCCTGAGAGACTTGAGAGGATTCTTTAGGGTTAGCAGCCATCAGTGATGCTCTTTGCCGGGTGATAATGGGATCCCTAGGTGGATGTTGCCCCTTCTTAGGAACAATGTTAACTCAGTGCAGGGCGATCTCTGTAAAAGAAACAGAAGGAAGCAGAAACATAAAGACATAAAATGCAAGTTAGTTTTTGGTTTTCAAGGATTCTATGCAATGCATGCCCTAAGAATGCCCCTACTCGAGAGGGAAACTAATCATGATGTGTTCGGCTCACTTTTGGAGATAGAGAATTTGCCCCTGTATGTAGATACCTTACCGTCAAGTGGGAACCTTTAGCCATCCACGCATTCATTCGCAAAAGTAAAGATGTACATTGAGTTTTGGGTTTAAAATACAAAAGAATTGAAATTCATTTTAACAGGGGGGAAAGGGTAACATTTTCCTTTGGACTTCCACCTATCTAATTTTATAAAGGAAAAACCTAAACTACTCTTGACTCTTCAAATTTGCCTTCTTTGGATTTGATGTCGGGGAGGTCGTTGAGAGACCTTGTTGATCGATTGCCGCTTGTCTTTATGGCAATCCTATCTCCGTGAGCATAGAAGGATTGGGGCCCCTCTTATGGGATGACTTAAAAATGCATGCAATGATTCCTTAGGGTTACATGGGAACCCTTAGGGTTTGGGTAGGTTTAATGCACGAGAGAGTGACCTTAGTGTCACTTTCAATGGGTTGATCATATACATGAGAATGCAGTGACTTGAGTTACTTGGAACTCTTATCTTGACATGGGATATTGAATGCATGAACATAGATATGCAAAGAGTATAATGAAAGAGAATACAGTTGAAGTACATATGCATGTATAAGCAGTTAGACAAGCATAATAACAGTAAGAATACAATCATTATAACAACAGGAATAGACAGGTATAAATGAAAATAAGAGCAGTCGCCCTTTCCTCCATAGTTTTGGAAAACAGCACACGTGTCTTAAATCTGGCAGAGGTTCGGCTATGCAAGGTGTCTATATGAGCATGAAGTTGAGGGTTGACTAATGCGTCCTAAAAAGGCTTGGTCCCCGGATCTTTAAACCTAGGCCCACTCTCCGAGGTGGTGCTATGATCGGTTGATGATCCGAGCGGGGGAACCATCAAGAAGTCGTAGGCGAAGAAACTGACACAGCATCTTATCCACAACCAATATACCGTTCCCCCTTTCTAACTAGAAGGGTCATATCATGGTAAAAATGCAAGTATGCAGAATGCAGGTATACATGCAGTGTGTGTGTGATTTTTGAAAGCGGAGGAAAGAGCCCAACAACTCTCATCCATCATGTTCATCACATTCATGCATGACAGTTAAATAAAATTTAAACAAAAAGCGCGGCTACAAAAGAAAGATGCAAGAGTTAGTATGCGGATGACAAACTTAATACAAAATAATATGAATGAAATTTAAATGCATGTTTTTTTAGAACAATTTTGAAAATTTAAAGTGAATAGGATTGAACAAGTTAATTGAAGACTTTACATGGGTGAAGGGTAAAGGGATATGACTACGGCCTAACCCTCTAAGTGTCCCCAGTGGAGTCGCCAGCTGTCGCGCCCAGATTTTTAGCACTCGAGGAATACACACACAAGCGAAAAAAACATTGTACTCTCTCGTTAGAACTCATCCTCCTAGAAGAATGAGTGCAACTAGGTTTGAATTGAAAATTGGTTTGAATAAAAGGCTTTTGAAAAAATAATTTGGAATTGCCACCTAACTTGATTAAGGTGAGTTAGGTCACCTAAAAACTAAGCATAATCCGAAGACTACTCTTAGGATTTTTAGAAAACGATTTTGAAAACGTCCTCAAGATAGGGTTTTTAAGAAAACAGGTTGTTTGGCAACCTTTGAAAAACATTTAAGCCCTTTTTAGAAAATAAACTCCATTTTGATCTTTGAAAACAGTGATCCTAGGTTCAGAGGTTGGTTACGTGTAGGGAAGATGCACTAAGCCATCACCCTACCCCGCCCTTGCGGTACCTACATGTCTATTTACCCTCAATTCACCTATGTGAGTCTTCAACTAACAAATGTCCAATTCTATCCACTTTATAAAAGAATTTTTGAAAATAAACTAACATGATGCATGATATGCAAATGCAATAGAAAGAGAAAGTTTAGAAAATAGATTTGGAAAAGAGGAATTGAAGTTTGAAATTGGAAATAAAGTTTTGGAGATTGGAAATAGAGATTTGGAAACTGAAATTTGGAATTTGAAGTTTGAAATAGATCATGGAATTTGAGATTTGAAAAAAGGGGTGACCGCACCCAGGAGGGTTGCTTACGTATCCCTTTGGAGAAATCAGGTTAGTCGTAGTTCGGATAAGAGTCCGATAGAAGATAGAAGGTTGGATTGGAAGAAAAAGATTTTGATTAGAAAAATGATTTGATTTGAACTTAGAATAGGAGATTGGAATTTGAAATTTGTAATTGAAAGGATTAGACTTTGATTGAGAAAGATAGAACTTGGAAGAAAGATTTGGACTTGTTTTGGAAAGATTGAGGTTTAGGAAACATAGACTTAGGAAAGAGAGAAGACTTAGGAAAGATTTGACTTGGAAGGGTTTAAGAAAGATTCGACTCGACTTGGAAAAGTTTTGAGAAAAGATTTGACTCGAATATTGGACTCGGAAGATTAGAAAAGATTGGATTTAGGAAAAATTCGAATTGGGAAAGTTTCAACATAGGGAAGTTTCATTTTAGGAAAGTTTCGAATTAGGAAAGGTTCAAATTAGGAAAGTTTCAAAATGGGAAAGTTTTGGAATTAGGAAAGTGTCACTTTAAGAAATGTTTTGAAATAGAAAATTTTGAAATAGGAAAGTTTAAGATTTTGGAATGTTTTGAAATTAGGAAAGTTTTGATTTAAGAAAGTTTTGATTTTAGAAAGTTTTAGGAAAGTTAGATTTGCAGTTTAGGAAAGTTTAGAATTTTATAAGGATTCAAAGTTTGAGTTTTAGAAATTCTTGAAATTAGGAAATGTTTGAGTTAGGAAGGATTTGGAAGTTTAAAGTTTAAGGAAAGATTTAAAAGTTTAGGTTTAGGAAACTTATGGTTTAGGAAGGTAAGAGATAGGAAGCATTTGAATTAGAAAAGATTTGGTGTTGGAAGGATTGAGATTCATATTTCCTAAAACAAATGATTAGATTTTGTTTCTAAAAAGAGATGTTTTAATTTTGTTTCCAAAAATGGAGGATTGGATCTAGTTTCCTAAATGGGAGATTGGATTTGGTTTCCTAAAGAGAAGATTAGATTTAGGCATAGATTTGGGAAGGGAAAGTTTTAGAAACCCAAGATTTGGAAGACTATAGTTTTAATGTAGAAAATAGGTTTTGGAAATATATATAATTTTGATGTTGAAAACAAGAGGTTTTGGAAACCTAGATTTTGAGGCAAGATCGAAAATCATTTTTTTGATAAGAAAACTAGGGTTTCCTAATCATTGGCTCTAGGGCGTAACTTGGGCTCTAAGAAAAGAGATTTTTGGAGAGTGAGTTTTTGGAAAGGGAGATTTTCGGAAGGAAATCCTAGAGAGGAGTTTTTGGAAAGTGAATTTGAGAGGAGTTTTAGAAAGAAGACTTTGGAAGAAGCTTTTAGGAAAGAGTTTTTTGAGAAAGAGATTTAGGGAGAGAGTTTTCTAAGAAGGAAACCTAGGGAGTGTTTTTAGGAAAGGAATTTCAAGGAGAGTGTTTTTGGAAAGGAGTTTTTGGACAGCAAAACTTTGAGAGAGTTTTTGGAAAGAGATTGAAAAAAAAGTTTTTAAAAAATAGATTCTTGGAGGGAGCTTTTGAAAATAATTTTGGATGGGAATTGGGAAGAGTTTTTAGAAAATATATTGAAAAAGAGGTTTTTCGAAATAGAGAGTTTTTAGAAAGCTTATAAAATATCTCAATTTCCTGAAGCGATTCTAACCATAAGAAGACTAGAACCACTTTACGAAAGGGGTTCTGAAAACAACAAGGATTTAAAAATATGGACCATATTGGTTACTTTAAATGTAACACTTTCCTAAAGTAACCCTAGCCATGAAAAGGCTAGAATCACCCTAGAATTGTGATTTTGAAAACAAGTTTTGGAAAAGAAGATTTTGATGCAATTTTGAAAACAAGTTTAATGCAAGTTTTGAAAACGTATTTGAAAACAAATTTTAGGAGAATGCAAGATCATGATATGCACAATGCAAATTGGGGGTCGTGAGCATACAAGGTTAGGGCTTCACCACATAATCAAGGGGGCCGAACCCACATGGTCTTCGGTTAGACTAAAAGAAAACCCTCAACACAGTGACCTTCCAAAAGCCTAATCCTACAGATGGACCGGGAATCCCCATGTTTCAAGCATGCAAAGAAAGGGAGGAAGAAGATGGGGGATTAAAATAGAAGAAAACCCAAGTGGATTAGGATAGAGAAGAGAGAGGGGGAAGTGCAGAAACTTATAGAGAAAGCCTACCATATGTCTTGTTTATTTCACTCTGCTTTGCGTGCCTTGCTTTTCTTCGATCTTTGCTTCACTTCAGTCTTCATCTTGCTCCTCGGGAACTCTTCTTCAATCTTCGGGAGCTTTGAGTTGCAGTACTTCAAGTCTTCAATGGAGGGTTGAGGCTAGTGTGTAAGTGTATGAGAATGTGTATAAGTGTATAGGAGGCTAGGGTTTAGAAAACCGAGGGAAGCTAGAGGTTAGGGAGGCTACGAGCTCTGTGTATCAAAAAGTAGGATTTTCAGACTGAGTTTGCGAACCTCTTTCACACTGGAGGAGGCTCTGTATTTATAGAGATGGGATAAACCTAGCGCCTGCAGCAGTGGCGCCAGGCAAAATTACCTCTTGATGCTACTAAGAGTGGTGACATGCCATTTTTTGGCTTGACGCCACTACTAGTGGTGCCAGCCACTTAGGAAAGTTTGTAAGTTGGCAAACAACGTATCTTGAGAAGATTTGGGGCCCTGTACCAGTGACTACCATGCAATTTTTAGCCTAACTTCACTAGGAGTGACTCTGGAAAGTCTGGGAAGGACTTAAGGGAAAGTCTGGGAAGGACTTAAGGGACCGGGAATGGCCCAAAAGGCCGGAAAAGGATAGGAACACTTGAAATAGTGTCCCAGAGGTAGTAGACTTGAAAAAGGATGACAAGATTTGTCGGAAGGGTTGACTGAGCCTTTAGGGGCAAAACGGTCAATCGAGCCAGAAAGCTACCGGAACGGACTCAGGATATCTCGAAAGAAGACTTGAGATTTAGAAACATTATTTAGAATGTTCCCAAAGGCTACCGGTTTGATTCCTAGAGCCGGTGTGGTCGGAAAAGGGCAATCGACCCACCAGGGGTAAAACGGTCATTTTGCATCGGGTTTGCCGGAATTGACTCGGAATGATCCGGAAAGATAAAGGAAGGTTGAGAATACTATAAAAAGCATTCTCAAGAGGTTACCGGTTTGATACCCAGAGCCGGTGTGGTTCCCGGGGCATTTAGATGCCTAGGGGCAAAATGGTCATCTTGACCGAAAAGTTTCGGAATTGACCCAAAACTGACTGGAGGGCACCTAATCATGCCAGATCATCTCTGGGATGATCTTGGAAGGGTGGACTTACCATTCTAAGGACTTAAGTGTGCTCTCGAGAAACATGCCGAAAATGGCCCTAGGAGCAGTTTGGTCATTTTTCACCGAAGTGGGCTAGTGGGCACTGGTGTTGACTTGGGTTTTGAGTGTTTCCGCCACTCTGACGGTGGTCCCGTGATACAGGGGTTTGTTGGCAATTCCTTGTATCGACCAGTTTACGAGTATTTCTGTTACTCTGGCAGTTGCGATGTTTGCAAGTACTTCTGCTACTCTGACGGTTGGCGATCATTCCCGAGACTGCCTGGTCTTGGGAAGCTGCTAAAGAGACTTAGTGCCTAGGAAGTCAACTCTCTCGAAAGGCATGCCGAAATGGACATTTCTGTATTGGCGGCCTGGCAGGCGCCAAAGGTGGACCATTCTACCATGTAAGGGACTTGGGGTCTCGTCCCAGTCGACAGGTTTGAAGGGACTTACCGTTCCGAAGAGACTTTCTTTGAAAAACATGCCGGAAGGATATACTTACCATCTCAAGGAATCAACTTTCTCGAGAGAGGGATTGGAATTGGAAAAGAGAATTTACCGTCTTCGGA
Source organism: Euryodendron excelsum (assembly GCA_033060915.1). Lineage (NCBI taxonomy): Eukaryota > Viridiplantae > Streptophyta > Magnoliopsida > Ericales > Pentaphylacaceae > Euryodendron > Euryodendron excelsum. The sequence goes on along the minus strand of CM065389.1, from coordinate 23,699,306 downwards.
AAGACGTGCCTGATTTGGAATTGGACCGAACAATGCCCCCAAGAGCATTTTGGTCATTTTGCCTCTCTCTGGGCTCGGCAGGCCCGGGAAGCTATGGATAGACGGGATTAGACTTGGAAAGTTGATTTGACTTAAAAAATGTCCACATTGACTTGAATACAAGTCTGGACGGACCATAGAATGCCGAGCGGTAAAAAATGGGGTGCTCACAGCTGCCCCTCTTTTTCTATCTTTGCTTGTCGAAGATAGAAAACGATAAAGTCAAAGTCCCATGTTGACCGTGAGGCGGTTAGAGGGACAGACTTTAGACATTTTTCAACAACGGGGGTTTGAAAATGGATAGTGGGCCCAAAAGGCCTTCGAAAACGAGTTTTGATGGAAAAAAGAGCAAAGCTACCCAAAATTGGCAACTGGCGCCACTAGTAGTGGCGCCTTTGGAAGAAAAGGTTTGGCGCCTCTGCTAGTGGCGCTAGGCTTAGAAATAAAACCAAAACCATTTTTGGTTCGACGTTGCTGTGGGTTTCGAAAATTTTTCGCAAAATCGAGAGACATTGCAAGGCAACCGACTTGGAGATTGAAGGAGCACCTCTTGGAGACCACAGGTGATTGTCGGAAGGAGACCACATCGCCAAAAAAGTCGCTGGAAGAGAAGATTTCACCGGAGAACTCTAAAAAGTGAGTTTTCAATTTTCTGTTGATTTTGATGTGTAGAATTCCGTTTAAGTCGTGTGAACAGTGGAAATAGATGTTTTGAAATGTTTTGAACATTATGGTAATGTTATTTTTTCATTTTGGTGCCTGTTGGACTGAATTTGATTGATTTTACGTGATTATGTGAATATGGTTTTCTGCAGAAATTGGGGGTTTGTTCCTACAGGCTTGGACATTGGGGTTTTTTGGCTAGGTTCTTATGCCATGTGCCTTAAAAAAATGTCTCTTAACCAGTGGACCTATCCATTTTTTTATTATTTAGACACTTGGAACAAAATGAGTTTATTTGTTAAACATGCCCTGTTTTTTAGGCTTTATATGGCAGTCACATGATACTATTCATTCATCCATCTCAGTAATCTCTGCTTCATTGAGGTCCTATATATCTTCAAATGCCATTCAACCATCTTGTTTGTTGTTTTTGTTGTCAAATTTTAGAATTCTTCTGTATATCTTTTTTTTTTTGTTAATTATGCATATTGTGAACTGTGAAGTAAATTATTTTGAAAATGAACATTTTCAGTCATTATTTTCATGTCATTAAGCAAATTGTGGACTTGCTTTCAATTTAATGGCTGTTATTATGTGTTGAGGAATGCTAGATCAAGTCAGTTTAATGGTCGTTAAATAATTAGAAAAGGACACAATATTGAGGAATGCTAGATCAAGTCATTGGAGAAGGTTTAAGAAACTGGTTGTTCTCTTGTCTACACATCCAATTAGGTTGTTGGCTTTGACAAATCTCGGGTATTGGTTTCGTCTTCAGTTTCTCTCTATATCTATCTATTTATATATATACGCATGTGTGAATTCGGATTATCTGATCGCCTGGACTTTTTCTTTGAAACTGATTTCGGCATATGTGTTGTTTGTTTGTTTGAAGCAAAAAGGGGCTTAGGCTTTGTTAATCTGCGATTCGATCTTGACCGGTGTTCGTTCCTTTCTCTATATATACATACATAATAAAGGCAGAGATAGATGGCTGATCGATTGACGCGTATAGCCATCGTCATCTCCGACAGGTGCAAGCCTAAAAAGTGTCGACAGGAATGCAAAAAGAGCTGCCCTGGTGTCAAAATTGGTGTACCAAAGAAAAGAAGTTTGATTCTTTTTAGTGTCTTTGTGGTTAAAGTTGTTAATTCCTCTATAAATTGCTACTTTTTATGGTTTTCTCTCACACAATCCATTCATTTTGATGGTTTAGCTGTATTTATTCCTGCCAACGGATCTTTTATGGGTTGAATTTTTTGTATCAATTAAGTGTAATTGGTTAATATCCTTGACTTAATATAAACTAGAGGGTGGGCATACGTGATGCGTGTTCAATTTTCAATTACTGTTGCTGGCGATGATGATAGTCGTCTTCTTGAATCTTCAAAGTTGAGGATTTTATCCATGTCAAATGATGCAGTTCAAAATTTATGAATAACTGAAGCAGTTGTGAGGATAACTACCGGAGTAGTTATGTTGTTTTGTCTTACTTATTTGCCCTTACCGTTATTGAGAAGCAAACTAATTGAAACAACAATAAAATAGATTCAATAGGATAATTTGGAAAAGAAAAAAAGAAGCAATTGCAGTACACAGATTCAAAAAGGGGCAGACACGAAATGGGGTAGACGGCTAGTGTGTTTAGTTCTACATATAAATGATAACTGAAGCAATGTAATACTCCATGGAGGATAATTGAATGACTCTTATGACTATGTTTCCTGCCTCAGTAACTTTGAGTAATACATTTGAGATATATGCATTTCTCGATCAGATTTTTAATGAATCAATAGTGTTGATATTTTATCAGTGGGGCTTCTATTATACATATGAGAATAGTCTTCTAAATTGAGTTCTATGAAATTTTTTTGCAAGTTCTTCCTTTTCTGGATAAGTATAAACATATGTTTCTCTTACCCGTGGTCAGTGCGTATTTGCAGGTAAACTATGTATTGAGGTCACTTCTGCATCTAAAATTGCTTTCATCTCTGAGGAGTTGTGCATTGGATGTGGTATCTGTGTTAAGGTTTGTAAACTAAAGTATTCATTTTTGTTGCATATTCTGTAAACTATGATATTCATTTTTGGAGTATATTCTGTAAGTTACCCTTGAGTTAACATGATGTGCTTATCTTACTATTATTTTATTTGTTCATGAAGAAATGCCCATTTGAAGCTATTCAAATTATCAATCTACCCAAAGATTTGGATAAAGATACGACCCATCGTTATGGCCCCAATACCTTTAAATTACACAAGTTCGTTCACAACTGCAGTTACTGTAGGGTTGTGGTTTCGTAATATTTTTAGTTTCAGAAAGTGTAAAGATTTCAATTACAGGTTACCAGTCCCAAGGCCGGGGCAAGTTCTTGGCTTGGTTGGAAGAAATGGCCTTGGGAAGTCGACCGCTTTTAAAGTTTTGGCTGGGAAATTGAAACCTAATTTGGGCCGTTTCAATGTAATTTGATTATTATATTTTAGTTATTGCAGTTTATTTGCATGTGGGTTCATGTTGTTTATCTATGTGGATGCTTCTTTTGTAGAACCCTCCAGATTGGCAAGAAATCTTGACATATTTTCGGGGATCTGAACTGCAGAATTATTTCACCCGTATTCTGGAAGATAATTTGAAGGTGCCACCTAAATTAAATGTGTTTGTCATTTGTGTTATTTTTTCTGTTTGTTGAAGGTCTATTACTTGTTTGGTAGAGTTATTGTCATGTCTCATTTGGGGTGGTTAAATGGCACCTCCCTTCAAATGTGGCGTCGCAGCATCTATTAACTCCAAATCACAACTAATCGATAGACAACTTGAACATTCGCAAATAAAAAAAAAGAAAGGAAACAGACCACCGATATGAACTAAAGTCACTTAAGAAGCACGAACATTTCTAAAAAGGTGCTGAGTCGTGCCCTAAAAATAAATGCTTAATTTTGTAAAAACTTTGCATAAAAATCCGTGCCCCCAAAATAAAGCATTTCTAAGAAGGTGCGGCATGAGTCTTTTTATGTTTGTTATGGTAAATTTAGTGGTAGTTTTTTATGTATAATATCAAAATTTTATGCAATTGTTTATGTATTGTATGGAACATGATGAACATTAGGGTCATATTATACATCAAGAAAAATGTTAAAAATACTTTCCAACTTATTTCATTTTACTTCCAAGCTTTTTTCTTTCCTTCATATCTTTGTTTTATTTTTCATACCTCATTTTTGCATTGGACAATTTATCATTTGATGGCAAGCTTTACTAGCCCAACTTACTACATGGGCACTAGGGATAGGACTCACTTTCTTAAAAACCTTAGGCCCCGTTTGGTAACGTTGTCAGTTTTTATTATTTATTGTGTGTTTTTGTTTTGTGTTTTTTGTGATCTGGTGATAGGCATTTGGAGGTTACCGTTGTGCCAACAGTACCAAAGCAATGTTTTGGAAATAGAGAACACACCCATTTTAGTATTTTTTGTTCTCTTTTTCTAAATTTTATAAACAACTAAAAACAAAAAAATTAAACAAACATTAACAAAAACAAAAAAATGTTACCAAACAAGGCCTTAGCTTGCTCCTCATGCTGCTTTTACAATATACAATATAGTTGGGTTTCCCTCTTCCCATATACCCCTATACCCTCACAACATGAAATCATAGCATTTCCTAAGGTGCAAAGATAATCAGTCTAAGCACAGCAAATAATATTAGGACTATAGGGAATAGCAGACAAAACATTTTTATTCTGCTTATTTGGTTATTGGCCCTCTTCCTGCATTTAATGTTGTTTTCATTAACCAGTTTTATGATTATGATGTAACTCATTGTATTTGGTCAAATGGGTTTAATTTTGTTAGGCATTTTATTTATGAGATAATATTTGTTCCTTAGGCCATTATCAAGCCCCAGTATGTTGATCACATCCCAAAAACAGTGCAAGGCAATGTTGGGGAAGTGCTCGACCAGAAAGATGAGAGAGAGATGAAAGCAGAACTTTGTGTCGATCTTGAACTAAATCAAGTGATGGATCGCAATGTAAGGGATTTATCTGGTGGAGAGCTTCAGAGATTTGCTATTGCTGTCATTGCCATACAGAATGCTGAGATATACATGTTTGATGAGCCCTCGAGTTATCTTGATGGAAAACAGAGGCTTAAAGCTGCCCAAGTTGTCAGATCTCTGCTCAGGCCTAACAGGTTTATTTTGTCTCCATTCTTATCGTTCTCATCCTTTCAAAGATTGTAATTGTTGTATTTGAGGCCAAGAAATAAAAACTTTGCATTGTTGACACTTCAAATTTCAGTTATGTAATTGTTGTAGAGCATGATCTCAGCGTCCTAGATTACTTGTCATACTTCATTTGCTGCCTATATGGGAAGCCTAGTGTGCATGGAGTTGTTACTCTTCCCTTCTCTGTCAGAGAAGGAATTAATATATTTTTGGCTGGATTTGTCCCCACAGAAAATCTACGTTTCTAAGATGAATTTCTTACTTTTAAGGTAAAATGGCCAGATTTTTGTTGGTGTAGTGCCCCTTACTAGCAACAGTGGTGTTTACTTTGCTTTTGTTTCCCCAGGTTGCTGAGACTCCACAGGAAAGTGCTAAGGAAATTGAAACATATGCACGCTACAAGTACCCAACCATGACTAAAACTTAGGGCAATTTCAAGCTTCGTGTTGTTGAGGGTGAATTTACTGATTCTCAAATTATTGTAATGCTGGGTAAGAATGGTACAGGGAAAAGAACATTCATCCGCATGCTGGTAACCTTTCTTTTCGTTACTTCAGTTTTCTATTAAATACACAGCTGTATTAGTAGATGAGTTGTTTTACTCGTAAAAAATGCAGGCTGGTCTATTAAAACCTAATATTGTAGAAGGTTCTGATGTGGAGATCCCTGAGTTTAATGTCTCTTACAAGCCCCAAAAGATCAGTCCAAAGTTTCAATCTACAGTCAGGCACTTACTACATCAAAAAATACGTGATTCATATATGCATCCCCAGTTTGTGTCAGATGTGATGAAGCCTCTTATGATTTAGCAATTAATGGATCAAGAAGTTGTGAATCTTTCCGGTGGTGAGTTGCAAAGAGTTGCATTATGTCTATGCCTTGGAAAGGTAAATCTTTCTCATTGTGGTGTGCTTCACTGCTGATATCGCTTTGCCTTATTCTTTCTTTTCCCTTTCTGTAAACTTCTATGTACTATGCGGATCTCAAACTAAACAAAGATGGGAATTAGTTGCTGAACAAGATTTGTCACTTTATTGCTTAGTGATTTCACTCCCTTTTGCCTTAGTTTTTGTCCATCACTTAAATTTTTTATTGGTATTTGAGTGTCAGTTTTCATATTTCCTGAAATTTTGTTATGCTTCTAATAGGAAAATGAGATATTATTCTTCTGCTTTTTGTTCATTTTCTAGACTCTGTATGTTTTGTACATGGCTATATCCTTTAGAGCTAAATTACCTTTTGTTGGATTAGTTCATGATTAGTTCTATTGTAGCTGATTGCCTGGTGATATTCTATCCATGTAAATGAGTGGTGCATTTGTAGGCTATTTATTGCATATGGAAGGGTAATGACAACTCTAAAATGATTTAGACCGTTTAATTGGACAATAGAAAATGCCCATTCTTCTTCTGTGAAGTTCCTTTTCAGTACCTAATATGTTTTGGTAAATTTTATGCTCTTATGTTACTCATCGTCTGTTGTTTCATGACCACTGAGAAAATGATCAAGTGATGATATGTGGAATATTATAGAACACTGTTTTATTTTGCATGCAGTATGTGTCTGCAAAAACTTTCTGATTCCTGATGTCCTTATGGCTAGTATGATATTTAGCCCTTAAGCTGGTGGTAGAGATGAATTATTTGGTAGTCTCTGGCTTTGAGGAGGCAGTGAAGCACTTCATGGCCATTGGATGGAGGTTGGGGTAGTGATGGGGAAATACAAGGGTTGAGGAAAGGCTATAAAATAATTAGAATAAAAAGAGTGTAGGACTGTAGGAGTGTGATCAATGAGCTGGGTAACTACTATTTTGACATTGAATTTGGGATAATTCAGTACTTTGGGAGAGGGTATTATTATTGAATTAGATGTTTTGTTTAAGATAGATAGTCATCCTTGCAGCTTTGTATCCTGAAATCTTGTCATTTAGAATAGAAAAATACTTTTTCTAATTAATTTTTGAATTAAAAAATATGATGATGATGATGATCATTTATTACTATTATGAGTAATCTTCTGTTCACGTGCCTTTCTTTGTAAAAGGTCCAATGGCTTGTACGCTATGAGGGGAAATTATTCTCTAATCCACCAATGAGGCCCTAAAATATAGACTCCTGAAGTCAAAGCATGACTCTAATACCCATCGTGGTGGCATTTGAAGTGCCAAATTTGATGGATTTAGCAGCAAATTGCCCACTCATTATTCCACCACCCCAACACTCTCCTCCCCTCCCCCAACCCGGCGCGGGGGGCCCGCAGGCACCCGTTCCCCTCTCTTTTACTGTCTATTCCCCATCTCTAAATCCCTCATCCCCCACAGCCTATATACACTACCATTATGTCACTTCCTACTTCTTTCTAACTCTCATTCTCCCTTTCCCTAAGCAATATCCATCTCTGTTATATCCCTGCTGAATCACCACTTTTAAGTAGTCAAACTTAAATAACCTTGGCTCTCTCTCTTATCTCATACAAACTAGAAAATGAGAGATGGCAGTGGTGGTGGTGGTGGTGGTGGTAGAATTTCAGATGTTGGTGATGAGTACAAGAGCAATAAATTTTTATTTCCCTTTTTGTGCCTGGGCTATTTTTCTTTTTCAGTTTGCTTTAATTTTTTTTTTTTTTTTTTGGGTGGAGGGTGAAGGGGTTGTTATGGAGCAGTGAGAAATGGTAAGACATGTACGTTGGGTGAAGTCCAGTGGTTGAGAGAGGGTGGTGAGAGATTGTATGATGTTTTGTTGGTGCATGGCAGTGTATGTGGGCTGACAGAAGAGGAGGACGGGGAGGGGGGGAGGGGTTGGTTATGGAGCAGTGAGAGATGGTGAAACAAGTAGGTTGGGTGAAGTGCAATGGTTGAGAGGGTGGTGAGAGAAAGTGAGGGTTGTGGGTAGAGAGATGGTAATATGGCGGTGAGAGTGGGGGTTTATGGTGTTTTCTCGGTGCATGGCAGTATGTGTAACACACAAAATCTTATTGAGTTCACATCTTAAGTCATGAATTGAATTATAGGATTTTCAGTTTACGAACTAAACTATAAATAAAATAGAAATTATGGAAGAAATAAATCATTCTAATAGTTCCCAAGTGGGGGACATTTATCTAGCATGATACAAAGCAAAGTTACCTAAACTGATAAAAGAAAATGGTTGAAATACATGCAAGGGCTTAAGTGAAAGATGAATTAAGGAGGATCAAAAGAAGAAATTTAAGATTAACGGGATTCAAATCAGAATTAGTGGTTGATTGGGATTGGGGCTGGGGCATAGAATGATAAAACCTCAAGGGATGCCCACACAAAGTAAGATTTGTAACCTAACCCTCACACTTGTCAAGACTAGACCTCACCCTCTTGCCTTTAAATTGAAGGCTTTGCCAAGGCTTTTGCCCCCACCATTCTTTAGAAATTCAGCAAAGAAGATAGAACGGAGTTGGAGGAAGAAAGAGAGGGAAGCGCTGGTGGAAATTCTGCCAGAGGGAGAGGGTCGCTAGAGGAAAGAAAAGGAAGAAAGAGAAGGAGAAAAGCTTCGGGTGAAGGGAAAACCAAGGCCAAGGCTACATAATTCAGGTATGAACTCCACCAACTCTATTTTAGTATGAAAAAATCATGCATAAATACATGATCATAGGTTGGAATGACTTGGAATGGAATCATGGTTGGAAACCTTGAATTTTGGTGAGGTTCCAAATTTAAAGAAAACTTTGGACAAATAGAGACCAGAGCATGCCCACAATTTTGGGAGTTTAGGATGATTTTAGAGCAGGAATAGAGGTGTTCTAAGTGGCCAATGCATACCCAGAATGACAGAAATTGAAATGGGATGAGCTTTTTTGGGGGAAAAATTGGCTTACTGGATTCTCACGCATGGGATCATACTTTTTAATACATTTTAATTCCGCGAAAGAGATTGAACAGGTAGTTTTCGGGTTAATTTAGATGTTTTGAGGGTTTGTATGGGCATGGGCATGGGCAATGACAAAAGGTTGAGAAAAATATTGTTGCAAGCCCTCGGGTAAGAGCAGCTCTCATCAGGGACTTTTAGGGCCGATTTGGAGACCCAAATGAAGTCTGATAGGCAACTTGAGACCATGGTTGGATAGAGCTCAAAAAGAGCTTCAGTTTAGGCACAAATTTCATCCAAAAATGTGTAGGAAATAAAAAAGAAAATCGGGTTTGAAGTTAGAGGTGCAAAATCGGGAGAATTGGATGTAGGGGATGATGACAGTGCTTTGTGGCCAAGCCCACGCTCACTGGGTGGCACGTGGGGGTGCGTGCTAGGGGGGTTAGGCTCTCTGATTGGTTGTCGTGTGTCCCTCACTTGCGATATTGTGTTTTTACGCCCTGTATGGTTGAGTCCAACCACTGTAGTTATCTTTCCTATATTTTTCTTTACAAATACCCATAAAATCTTATTTCCCAAATTTGAAAAATTCTTCAAAATTTATTTTAGCCTATTTTAAATATTTTAAACACTATGGTAAGAGTTGGAAAAGAATAAATTTTTTTTTTGCTATTTATTCTATTTTGCGCTAAACGTAGCCAAAAATTACCTGTTTTACAAAAAAAAATTGAATTTTTATGAAATGGAGACGAAATCTATTTTTCAAAATTTGTTTTGGACCTAAAAATGGTAAATTTAAGGTATTCAACCAAACAAGACTAGACTCTCTTAATGGAATGGTGGGATCTACGGGAGATCAAATAAATAATTTTGCAAGCACGTGCATGGATTAGATAAGGACCCAAGGTTGATAAATCTATAATTGTGTTTTGACAGAAGTCGCAGTGACGAACGATCTAATTGGACAACGTATCAGGTGGGGGTAGGTAGGCGTACCAATCATGCTCCTTCAATTCAAATATTTTTGTCATGAATATTATTTTCTACTGTGGAATTAAACTGTTTAATTTGCAAAGCATGAGTTATGGTTTTGAAACCATTATTTCAAAATATTGATGAGATTGCTGAAATTATTATATAAATTGTTTTGCAGGTTGAATGTGAAGTGATTGGGCTTGGAAGGGTGTTGCCATCACTTGTGGGCTCGAGAGGGCTGATGCCAGTTAAAAGTGGTTGAGCTCGAAAAGGGAGATGCCATCACTTGAGATTGGGTGAAGTGATTGGACTCGAAAGGGGTGATGTCACTGTTATGAAAGTGATTAGGCTCGAAAGGAGTGATTTCATCACTGAAAGGTTATTGGCTTAAAAGGTGATGCCAAATATATTATATTAATTTGGCTTTATGCAAGGAATTTGATTTCAAAAGATAAATATTATTTTGCTGGCTATATTATCGGAATATAGGCAAATGAGAATTTTATCAAATTTGTGATTTAATTGTTGCTGTCTCATTTCGTAATTGTTTTATTTACAAATGAAAACTTATTGTGTTATTATATTTTGCTATTCAGCTTCATAGCTTACCCTGTATCACGGAAAAATATTTCAAATGGATGATTGGCAAATTCTATGGATATGACTGCAGTACCACAAATTTCAAAGACATATTTATTAGATGGATGTAAGTTATCCATAAACAATGGACGTATACTTTTAGGAGGGATTAAATGAAATGTTACCTTTTATTTAGAGGTGTTTGATGCATTGTACATTAGTCGTCGTTCTGTTGTTATCACTGCATCACGTCTCGGGTTGTCCAAGAAATAGAAATCCGAGTCGTGTCAGTGTGCTAGTAGAGGAAAGAGGAGAATGGAGAGAAGGAAAGGAAGAAAAAAGTCTATACGCTATGTTAAATGGACTCCTCTAAAATGAATTAAATACTCTTGTCAGACACTCGACATTTGCATAAGTGTACGAGTATAGATGTATGCACATGTATTATTGGACATTCACCTAACAAAAATGTTTAGTAATTTGAGTTTACCATATAAATATGCATAAAACTCCCATATTTTTGTCTAGTCGGCAGTTTTAAACTCTATCTTTACCATTGATAACTTAGGGAAGCGAGGCAAGATGCTTTCGAATTGGTGCATTATGTGTCGTCACACAGAAGAATCCATTGATGATCTCCTTCTACATTGCAATGTGGCATGGCAATTATGGAGTTTGGTGCTATCCATCTTTGGGATCCACTGGGTGATGCCTCTCTCAGTTGCCTCTTTGTTTGATTCCTGGCCTAAGGGACATGGTGACAGTTTTGTTGAGAAGGCATGGAAGGTCGTTCCTTTAGTATTATGTGGTGCATTTGGAAAGAAGGTAATCGGAGGACTTTTGAGAAAGATGTGATGCCTGTTCATTGACTCAAAGCCTGTTTGCTACATACGTTACACTTTTGGTTGAAAGAAAACTTTTGTGAGTCTTCTTTAATTGTACTAGACTTTATAGGAGACCTTAAATTTGAGGGAGGGTTGTAATGCTCTTTTTTACTTTCTTTGTACAGTGGTGGCACCCTTCTTGGCGTTCTTTTGTGATTAATATACTTTTATTTACCTATCCAAAAAAGAACCTTGTAAACACTATTTTATTCTAAAAAATAAAAAAATTATATTAAAAAATATGAATATTTTGTCATGTTTCTATGTTTGTGGATATGAGAATTAGACAAATTCGACACTTAGACATATACCTACTCCCGACATTGAACCTGAGTCCATGTAACATAGCTTATACTTAAGTCCATCTAACCATGTAAACTGGATGATGTTCAAGTGCATGAATTGTTGTATGATTATTTCTTGATGATTTGCATGGTGGGGTTGGTGTTCAGTTTGAGCCTTTAGGCTTTGACATACCTCCTCTATTTAGATTAATGTTTTGTTTGCTTTTTGTTTTTCCCTGCTTTGTCTCACCTGTTTTACATTTTTTGTTCTTTTTCAATGGAGATTGGTTTAGTTCTAAAATAAACTCACGTCTTTACCTTAATATGCTTGCATTCCGGTCAAATTGTGTGTTGTTTACACTTTTTCAGACACATATTTGTGTTTCTATTATAGTTTTTTCTTATTGTCGGTTTGTTTTGTGAGCAATCTTTGGTTTAAGACTCTTTGTGGAGTATTCTTTGCAATTTGTATGCACACAATCAATGAAATATGTGATTAAGTTGATGTAACTGTGATTTAAATGGAAGGACTACGTTCTTCAGAAAAATATGCCTGAGAATCCCATTTTGTTAGCGTTTGTATGCCGGTTTCTAGATATTAATTTTATTCGATATGTTGTGTATTGCATTCCTTGCAGCCTGCAGACATATACCTGATAGACGAACCAAGTGCATATCTTGACTATAAGCAGCGTATTGTTGCCTCAAAAGTTATCAAGAGATTCATCCTTCATGCGAAGAAGACTGCATTTGTGGTCAAGCATGATTTTATAATGGCTACTTATCTGGCAGATAGGGTCATTGTATATGAGGGGAAGGCATCAGTGGATTGTATTGCAAATGCACCTCAGTCACTGTTGACTGGGATGAATCTTTTCTTATCTATAAGCCTCGCTAACGTTTTTTTAATGTTTTTGTCTTTCAAATTTGACCCAATCTGGAGGAAGAAAAGATATATTAGTAAATTAGATCCATTCTTTTTTGAATTTTGCATTATGAGCTAGAGAAAATTTCCGCTGCTCACTGTTGGGTGACAGATTTTATGCTTGTTTCTTTTGATATCTTATTATTACTAATCTTCTCATGTATACATTCTGTTGCATTTTATGTAGCATATGGACATCACATTTAGGCGGGACCCCACAAATTATCGCCCGAGAATCAACAAATTGGAGTCTACCAAGGACAGCGAGCAAAAATCTGTTGGGTCCTATTATTACCTAGATGATTGACTTTATTATGAACAAGTAGCGCGAACACACACATACACTCTCTCTCTCTCTCTCTCTCTCTCTCTCTCTCTCTCTCTCTCTCTCTCTCTCGCGTACCACGTTTTGTCCTTTGCAGCTAGGTTATCAAAAGATGAAGGGCATCAATATCTACTATTTACAGGAGCTTTGCCATACAATTTTGACATTTTGATCAGCAAGAGGCCATTTTCTGCATACTGGTCATGTTCAGTGCAAAGCAGACGAGTAAATTTGGAGTAATTTATTAATTTTTCTTTAGTATATTTCTTCTATAGTATGCTTAATGGTCACTGGTTTTGGCCATATTGGGCGAGTGAGAGGTTTGTTTATGTACTTGTCTTTTTGATTATCAAGTGGTTTATATCACTAGATATTATGTGAAAATTAGGAGCCAGATACCAGAATGAACGTCAAACTAATTTGCTTTGAACATGCATGCATGGGGTTTCTAATGTAGTAACTTAATAACTAGAAAACGTGGGTAAAATGGGAATTCTGGAATTTTAAATTATAATTTGTGGTTGAAAAGAATGTTCTGCTTTCTTTGTATTTTTAATGCTCTGGTAATTGAAAGAGAGAACAAAGATGTGTGAAGGTTAAGGTTGAGTTGGGGATCTACTCAGTTGCAATTGTGTTGATGGCAATTAGTTACTTTTTTGATTAGTTGATGGTGAGGCCATGGTGGTTTGGGGTCCTTGCGGTCGGCTCACTAATCATGTCTGGGGTTTGATCTCCTGGCACCTACCTCTACTGACATTATTACAATCTTTCTGGAAGGGACTAGAAAGTAGAAACCCAAAAAAAAAAAAAAAAAAAAAAAGAGAAAAGAAAGCATGGCATTTACTACAGATCGGTGTCTTAGTTACCACAAAATGCGACCCAAAAGTAAGTTTCCCATTTTATTTTAACTGGTAGATTGTGCAGTAAATTTATTTCAGCCGTTGATTGGTTTTTAAAATAATTACTTTTGCATCGCATTTTGTTACAACTGTTATCACATTAGGTAATAATTGTGATCACATGATGCATTAAGTAATAGCATTGAAGTTGTAACTTTTCACTCAGTATTTTTCACTTTTTGTTTTTTTGTTTTTTGGTTACGAGCACCTTGAATCTAGCTAGCAATGATTTTGCAAAGAATCTCATTTGAAGGGGTTGTGGTTTTGCAAGCTACTAGTCTCCAAAATCACTAAATCACTGTTGGGTATCCAAGAATTTTTACCGATGTATTTATGTTTTTCTATAGAGAGAGTGAGAGAGAGAGATTCTCTACTATATAGTTTGAAGAGGGTTGGTGCTATCGCAGCAGGGGATGCATTTCATACTTGTGGAATAGACAGACAGCAATCCCAAGAATCAAAAAGCAAAAGCGGATCAATGTTGTTGTTGCTGCTACAAGGTTATAAACCAACTAGTGCTATCTATCTCTGCCCAATGAAGCTTCAATACTAACGATGGCGGACTTCATTCGTAATCTCTCCTTACATTCAAACTTCACATGCGCATTCAAACCCAAATTGACCTTCTCAAATCTAGTCAAGTCAACTGGTCGCTTTCCAGGTTTGCCAGGCCTACTCAAAGTCAAATGACCAAAATCTCCCTAAGGCATCATAAGTTTAATTTCATTTGGCACGCTCTTTGAGAAGATACCTAAGTTCTCAGTGTTGGGAATTTATTCTAAAAGACATGCTTTGTGTAATGGCTTTAGTATTTATTAATAAATTAGTTATTCCATTTTAATGAGAATCTGTGTGAGAAATGTTTTCATTGCGTTATTTATTTAATGATTATGCATGTGTGTCTCTTATTCTATATAGTAGATGATTTGGTGTGTAGAATACAACTTACACACGGAAGATCAGATCATCAGTTCTTATAGAATATAAGTTTATCGTTCACAGTCTTAGATGGAAATGGACACACCATCAGTAGGTCTGTAGTACAAGATTTTAATAGGTCTGTCTTGACTATGGGGAACGGTATAATTCCAACTCCTTGCACTAGTACACTTTGTGTGTATTGAACAAGACCGTGTTGAAGTAATTGTTTTTATAATGACTATATAAAACAATTAATACCTCATGATTATTATGAGTGCTTATACTCTTAATCCTAACATAATAAATAGACACGTGCATGTAGTATTTATTGTTTTGATTCACAGAAGAGTGAGATTCTTTGTGGGTCAATAAACTCAGTGAGTTGGACAATAACATTATGTGTATGGTGAATATTTATTATTTATGGAATCCACGTCCCCGTATAGGGATTGATAATACCCCCTTGAGGAAGCTTATAAGTTTTGATTATGTCAAACCCTACAGGTGGATTATGAATCCGACATATCAAATAAGTTAAGTGAAAGGTCTCAAGGAATTAAATAAGTCTATTAAATTTAATTGTCAGTAATTTAATTTAATTGACGGGTATCTGTAATCTTAACGTGGGGAGATAAATAAGCATTTAATAATATGGAGCTCGAAATATAATTTCTAGTATAACAGAGAGTGCAATTATAATTTGTTAGTGGTATAAATTATAATTTACGTAAATAAGGATTAATCCTAGTTAGATTAGGAGTCCTTATTTGCGTAGGAAGCCCTAGTTATACTAATCCTATGGTCCCTGTTGTATCCTCTATATATACGCGCTCTAAGAGCTGCTAGGGTTACACACTTTACACATAATTGAGAGATACACGTTTTTATGAGGAAGAGAAACCTTAACAGCGGCGAGCCCACTCTCTGTAGAGCAAGGCATGTACGAAGAATACAGCAGAAGTCTAAAGGTTTAGTTCGAGCGGTTGCTTCGTGCTTAGTGCTGATTCTTGTTATTTGGGATCAAACCAGAGAGATCTCGAAGGTATGATTCTAATCATGTAGATTAGGCTATGCTAATCAGATCAAAATTTTTGGTAGTATGCATATACACTATAGCCAGGTCGTGGAAAATTCCGCAGTCCCCAACACTCAGTGCGATAAGTTCGCCTCTTCTAGGATTTTTCCAAACAATTCGGCATGCCTAAGTGTCATTCGAACCAAATTCAGACTTATTCCGGCGATTTTCAAGCAAAATGACCATTTTACCCCCGGGTGCCTGATTGCCCTCGTCAACCACGCCGGCTCTGGATATCAAATCGGTAAGTCCCCAGGGTATTGCCACGAGTATCCCTGATCTCCAAATCTCATTCCAATCAATTCCAGGCTTGTTTCGAGGTCGCCCGGTTCAAATGACTGTTTTGCCCTTGGTGGGCCGATCATCCTTTTCAACAGCTCTGGCTCTGGGTATTAAATCGGTAATCTTCCAAAATACTCTTAATAGAGTTTCCAACCTCTGAATGCTATCCCAGACCATCCCGGGCCAATTTCGGTACGTTTTGGTCTAAATGACCATTTTACCTCTGGTGGACAGGTCACATTTTTCAATCATTTTGGCTCTGGGTATCAAACCGGCAACCACTGAGGAACTCCTGGGTGTCTTTATCTCTTTTTTAGTTGGGCCCCACAGCCCGCCAACTTTCCAGATCAAGCCGAAGCCAATCACGGAGGAACTAGGCAAAAAAATGGCTTAAAGCCACTAGGAATGGCGCCCAAATCTTCGCCTTGTGGCCCAAGCCAAATCAAATCTTCAGAATCATTGTCATACCAAGGTGGCACCACTCCTAGTGGTGCCTGGCCAGAATTTGGCATGATGCCACTGCTAGCTAATCTAGTGCCGCTACCTCCTCAAAGTTTTACCTATAAATACAGGCAACCCCCCAACATATTCTAGGTCTAAAAACTCATAAAGAAATGTTGTCTCTCTTAAGACAGCCCCTGAAATCGTCCAACCAATTTCTCTCAAGGCTCTCTCAAGCCCTAGCCCCCTCTAGCTCTAGACACTAAAACCTTAGTTTCCTCACTCTATTGAAGATCAAGTCCAGCCCTTGAAAGCGCTTAAATGTTGCGCCCAGACTTTTCGCACTCGGGGAATACACACACAAGCGGAAAAAATGTTGTACTCTCTCGTTAGAACTCACCCTCCTAGAAGAATGAGTGCGACTAGGTTTGAATTGAAAATTGGTTTGAATAAAGGGCTTTTAGAAAAAGTTTGGAGTCGCCACCTAACTTGATTAAGGTAAGTTAGGTTACCTAAAAACTAAGCATAATCCGAAAACTACACTTAGGGTTTTGAAAAATGATTTCAAAAATATCTCCTCAAGAGAGGGTTTTTAAGAAAAACAGATCGTTTGGCAACCTTTGGAAAATATTTAGCCCTTTTTGAAAAACAACTCCTTTTTGGTCTTTGAAATCAGTGATTCTAGGTTCATAGATTGGTTACGTGTAGGGAAGACGCACAAAGCCATCACCCTACCCCGCCCTTTCAGTACCTACATGTCAATCTACCCTAGATTCACCTATGAGAGTCTTAACTAACTATTGTCCAATCCTATCTATTTTGAAAAATAATGTTTGAAAAGAAGCTAACATGGTGCATGATGTACAGATGCAAGAAAAGAGAGTTGATTTGGAAATAGATTTAAAAAGAAAAACTTGATTTGATTTCGGAAGAAAGATTTGAAAGGATAGATTTGAAATTGGAAAGTTTGAAAAATTAGAAATAGAGATTTGGAAATAGAAATTTGAAATTGGAAGTTTGAAAATGGATTGGAGATTTGAAAAGATTGTGGAATTTGAGATTTGAAAAATGTTGTGGAATTTGAAATTTGAAAAATGTTATGACCGCACCCATGAGGGTTGCCTACGTATCCTTTTGGAGGAATCAGGTCAGTCGTAGTTCGGAAAAGAGTCCGATTGAAAATATAAGAGTTGATTGGAAGAAAGAGACTGAATTGGAAATTGGATTGGAAGATTGAGAGAATGAACTTTGAATAGAAGATTGAAAATTGGAATTTAGAATTTTGGAATTGAAGAGATTGGATTTTGATTTGAAAAGGTAGAATTTGGAAGAAAGATTTAGACTTATTTTAGAAAGGTGAAGGTTTAAGAAACCTAGACTTAGGAAAGATTTGACTCGACTTGGAAGGTTAAGGAGATTATGAGAGATTAGATTTAGGAAATGTTTGAATTAGGAAAGGTCCGATTTAGGAAAGTTTTGAATTAAGAAAGTTTTCAATTAGGAAAGTTTTCAATTAGGGAAGTTTTCAAATTAAGAAAGTTTCAACTTAGGAAAGTTTCATTTTTGGAAAGATTTGAATTAAGAAAGTTTCAACTTAGGAAAGTTTTGAATTTGGAATGTTTTGAAATAGGGAAGTTTTGAAAATTGGAAAGTTTAGAAAACAGGGAAGTTTTGAAAATAAGAAAGCTTTGAGTTTAGAAAGTTTTGAAATTTGGAAAGATTTGAAGTTTTAGGAAAGTTTAGAGTTTTAGAAAAATTTAGGAAGTTCAAAAAGATTTAATTTAAGAAAGTTTTGAAGTAAGAAAGATTTGAAATTTAGAGAGTTTAAGATTTAGAAAGTTTTAGAGTTTTAGAAAATCTTGAGATTAAGAAAGGTTTGAGTTTAGGAAAGGTTTGAAAACTTAGATTTGAAAAGTTAAGATTTGGAAAGAGATAGAGATCGGAAAGGGTTGAATTAGGAAAGATTTGAAAGCTTAATGTTTAAGGAAAGATTTGAAAGTTTTAGGAAACTTATGGTTTAGGAAGGTAGGAGATTAGGAGAGAGTTGAATTATGAAAGATTTAGATTAAGAAGGGATTGGATTTTGTTTCTAAAAGAGAATGTTTGATTTCGTTTCCAAAAACGAAGGATTGGATTTGGTTTCCTAAACAGGTAGCTTTGATTTGGTTTCCTAAAGGGAAGATAGGATTTGGCAAGGGAGATTTTAGAAACCCTAAATTTGGAAGACTATAGTTTTCACGTAGAAAATAGGTTTTGAAAATATGTATAGTTTTGATGTAGAAAACAAGAGGTTTTGGAAACCTAGATTTGGGGCAAAGTTTGAAAATCATATTTTTGGGAAGAAAATTAGGGTTTCCTAATGGTTAGCTCTAGGGCTTGACTTGGGCTCTAAGGAAAGCGTTTTTGAAAAGTGCGTTTTTGGAAACGAAGGTTTTAGAAAATAATCCTAG
Organism: Euryodendron excelsum; assembly: GCA_033060915.1. Taxonomy (NCBI): domain Eukaryota; kingdom Viridiplantae; phylum Streptophyta; class Magnoliopsida; order Ericales; family Pentaphylacaceae; genus Euryodendron; species Euryodendron excelsum. The sequence goes on along the minus strand of CM065389.1, from coordinate 23,680,504 downwards.
GGACGAGTTTTTGGAAAGTGAATTTGAAGAGAGAGTTTTTTAAAAGAGATTTTAAAGAGAAGGAATTTTTGGAAAGTGTGTTTTTGGAAACAAAGATTTTAGAAGGAAAATCCCAGGGGGGAATTTCTAGAAGAGAGATTTTGAAAAGAGAGTTTTTGAAAAGATTTTTGGAGAGAGTTTTTCTAAGAAAGAGACCTAGGGAACGTTTTTGGAAAGTGGACTTTGAAAAGAGCGTTTTGGAAAAGAGTTGAAAAAGGGAGTTTGGAAAAATAGATTTTTTGAGGGAGTTTTTGAAAACAATTTTGGAAAGAAGAGTTTTAGGGAAGTATGTTGAAAAAGAGATTTTTAGGAAGAGATTTTTGAAAAGAGAGCTTTTTGGAAATTATAAAAACATCTCACTTTCCTAAAGCGATTCTAACTATAAGAAGGCTAGAACCACTTTAAGAAAGTGGTTTTGAAAACAACAAGATTTGAAAATATGGACCACGAGAGTCACTTTTAATGTAACACTTTCCTAAAGCAACCCTAGCCATGAAAAGGCTAGAACCACCCTAGGATTGTGATTTTAAAAACAAGTTTTGAAAAAGAAGATTTTGATGTAATTTTGAAAACAAGTTTCAAAACGATTTTGAAAACAACTTTGAAAACGACTTTTGGAAGATGCAAGATCATGATATGCACAATGCAAGTTTGGGCTTGTAAACATACAAGGTTAAGGCTTCACCACATAATCAAAACGGCCAAACCCACGTGGTCTCCAGTTAGCCTAAAGGAAAGCCCCCGACACGGTGACCCTCCAATAGTCAAATCCTACACATGGATCGGGAGTCCCCTTATTTCAAGCATGCAAAGAAAGGAGGGAAAGAGATGGGGGATTAAAATAGAGAGAACCCAAGTGGATTAGGAGAGAGAAGAGAGAAGGGGGAAGTGGGAAAATTTAAAGAGAAAGCCTACCGTACGTCTTGTTTATTTTGCGCGCCTTGCTTGTCTTCGGTCTTCGTCTTAATCTTAGTCTTCAATCTTCAAGAGTTGTCTTCAAACTTCAGATTGTAGCTCTTCAAGTCTTCAAACGAGGGTTGGAGGCTAGTGTATAAGTGTATGGGGGTGTGTATGAGTGTATAGGAGGCTAGAGTTTGGAAAACCTAGAGAAGCTAGGGTTTAGGAGTGTTCGAGCTCTGTATATCGAATATTGGTGTTTTTAGACTGAGTTTGCGGACCTCTTTCACGTTGAAAGAGGCTCTGTATTTATTGAGAGAGAAATGCACTGGCGCTTGTTGCAGTGGCGCCAGGCCAAAAATTACACTGGCGCCACTCCAGGCCATTTTTTGGCTTGGCGCCACTCCTAGTGGCATCATCCATTTAGGAAATGTTTAAGGTCGGCAAACAACATATCTTTGACTAGATTTGGGTGCCTGTATTAGTGACTACCATGCAATTTTTAGCCTGGCTTCACTAGGAGTGACTCCGGAAAGTCCGGGAATGATTTGAAGAGGCCGAGAATGACTCGGAAGGCCAGAAAAGAGCAGGAACACTTAGAATAGTGTCCCGGAGGTATTTGACTTGAAAAGTGAGGATAAGATGTGTCGGAAGGGTTGACCGGGCCTTTAGAGGCAAAACAGTCAATCGGATTGGAAAGCTACCGGGACGAACTCGGACTGTCCCGGAAGAAGACTTGAGATTTGGAAACATTATTCAGAATGTTCCCAAAGGTTTCCGATTTGATACCCAGAGCCGGTGTGGTCAGAAAAGGTGACCGGCCTACCAGGGGCAAAACGGTCATTTCGCACCGAGTTTGCCGGAACTGACTCAGAATGATTCGAAAAGATAAAGAAGGTTTGAGAGTACTATAAAAAGCATTCTTGGGAAGTTACTGATTTGATACCTAGAGCCGGCGTGGTCGGAAAAGGTGACCGGCCCACTAGGGGCAAAATGATCATTTTGTACTGGGTTGGCCGGAACTAACTCGGAGTGATCCTAAAAGATAGAGGAAGGTCGGGAATACTATAAGAAGTATTCTCAGGAGGTTACCGGTTTGATACCCAGAGTCGGTGTGGTTCCTGAGGCATTCGGATGCCTAGGGGCAAAATAGTCATCTTGACCGGAAAGTCTCAGAAAAGTTCTAAGGGGCAGTTTGGTCATTTTGCACCGAAGTGGGATAGCAGGCACTGGTATTGACCTAGGTTTTAAGTGTTTCCGCCACTCTAACGGCGGTCATCGTGATACAGGGGTTTGTTGGCAATTCCCTATATCGACCTGTTTACGAGTATTTCCGCTACTCTGACGGTTCGCGATCATTCCTGAGACTGCCTGATCTCAGGAAGCTGCTAAAGGGGACCTAGCGCCTGAGAAGTCAACTTTCTCAGAAAGCGTGCCTAAACGGACATTTCTGCAATGGCGGGCTAGCAGGCACCAAAGGAGGACCGTTCTACCATCTAGGGGACTTGGGGTCTCATCCCGGTCGACAGGTTTAAAGGGACTTACCGCTTCGAAGAGATTTTTTTTGAAAAACATGTCGGACCGTCTCGAGGAATAAACTGTCTCGAGAGAGGGATTAGAATTGGAAAGAGGTCTTATCGTCTTTGGAAAGACGTGCCTGATTTGGAACCGTCTCGAGGAATAAACTGTCTCGAGAAATGGATTGGAATTGGAAAGGGGTCTTATCGTCTTCGGAAAGACGTGCTTGATTTGGAACTGTTTCGAGAAATAAACTGTCTCGAGAGAAGGATTGGAATTGGAAAGGGGACTTACCGTCTTCAGAAAAACGCGCCTGATTTGGAACCGTCTCGAGGAATAAATTGTCTCGAGAGAGGGATTGGAATTGGAAAGGGGTCTTATCGTTTTCGGAAAGACGTGCTTGATTTGGAACCGTCTCGAGGAATAAACTGTCTCGAGAGAGGGGTTGGAATTGGAAAGAGATTTATCGTCTTCAGAAAGACGTGCCTAATTTGGAATAGATTTACCGTCTCGAGGAATCAACTGTCTCGAGAGAGGGGTTGGAATTGGGAAGGACAATGCCCCTAAGGGCATTTTGGTCATTTTGCCTCTATTTGAGCTTGGTGGGCCCGCGAAGCGATAAACAGACGGGATTTGGACTTAGAAAGTTGGTTTCGATTGGAATATGCCCACAATGACTTGAACACAAGTTTGGACGGAGTGTAGACTGCCGAGCGGTCAAAAATGGGGTGCTTACATTAAAGACCATTGCAATGTTCGAACAAGTCCTCCATTGAAGCATTCAAGCTAACAAGAAGACAATGTACGGTTCTATCTACTTTTTTCTAATCCCCCACTATCTCTTCTCCCTCCTAGTCCACTTGGACAATTCTATCTTTTAATCCCCATCTTCTATCCCTTATTCTTGCATGCTTGAAACATGAGGACTTTAGGTCCATGCTTAGGGAAAGCTTTCGGGAGATCACTGTGACAGGGGTCTTCCTTTAGCCTAACCAATTATGGTATGTTCTTAGGCCCCTTGCAATGTGGTAAAGCCTTCAACCTTATGTGTTCATGTCTTCATTGCATTATAACTGTCATGCTCATGCATTGTTCATCACCATCATGTTTTCAAAGCTGCCTTCAAAAGCGTTTTCCAAAACTACACCCCAAAATTGCTTTCAAAGCTATTTTAAACTTGTTTTTTCACAAAATCACAACCCTAGGGCAATTCTAGCCTTTTCATGGTTAGGGTTTCCCTAGGAATATGACACATTCAAATTGGCCACTAAGCTCCACATTAGGGTTTCAAGCACTAACTTGTTTTCAAAATCACCACGCTAAAGAGGATTTTCCAAATTAGGATTTTAGGGTTGCTTTAGGAAAATGACATATTCAAAGAGGCCTTCAAAGGCCACATTAGGGTTTTAAGTCTTAAAACCTTTCTTTCAAACTTTAGTTTCCAAACTCTTTTAAATTCCATGTTCAAAAGGCTTTTTTCCAAAATTGGTCATAGAGTTGCTTTTCTTGAAACTTAGGCTAAAACCCTAGATTTCCATGCCTTAGGAGGCCCTCCTTAAGCCCCCTAATCTCCATTTTGCATTCTTGCAACTTTCTACCTTCATTACATCAAAACGATTTTCCAAATCCTTGTGACATCACGTTTCAAAGTGCATAACTCTCTTGAGTGGTTTTCAAAAGTGCCGCATAAAATCATAAGATCTTCAAAATTAAATATTTCCTTTTTTAAACCAAATCTTTCCTTTTTAAAACCAAATCTTCTATTTTTTGGAACAAAATCCAATCTCTCTATTTTTGAAAATAAAATCCAATCTTCTATTTTTGGAAACAAAATCAAATCAATCTATTTTTTAAAATAGTTCAAATCTTTCCAAAGGTCAAACCTTTCCTTTCTCAAGAAGATTTTCTTTCTCAAAACTTTTCTAAAACGAAACTTTCCTAAATTGAAACTTTCCTTTTTTCAAAACTTTTCTTTTTTAACTAAAAATCATTTTTTTTTTTTCATATTGCACTAAGTCAAATCTTTTCTACCTCAAGGCATTCTTCCTAAACCCTAAGTTACTTATATCACAATTCACTTTCAACCTTAAGTTGCCTAAAACCTAGTTGGTCAACCCTTAGTCAATCCAACCTTAGGTCAACCCAACCCTAGTTGGTCAACCCTAGGTCAATCCAACCTTAGGTTAATGCAACTTTAGTTGGTCAACCTAACCCTAGTTGTTCAACTTTAGGCGGTCCAACCCTAGGTCAACCTAACCCTTAGTTACCTTAACCCTAATTCCCCCAACCTAGGTTAGGAGGCTTCAAAATGGTAACTTTGGGACCTTTTTCCAAACTCCAATTCCAACCAAAAAAAAAAATTTTCAAAAGCTCTCTCAAACTTGTCTTAATCTCAAAATGAGTAGACACTTACCATTTTTCAAAAACTACTTTCCAAAACGATTTCAAAAACTCACAACCCTAAGGTGATCTTAGCCCTTTCACAGTTAGGGTTCCCTAAGGAAAGTGATACATCAAGTGAAACCTATGTAGTTCATATTAGAGTTCCGAACCCTAAATGTTTTGCAACACTTCCTTTCCATAAACTATTTTCAAACATCATATCCTTGAAACAACCCTAGGCTTTCTATGGTTAGGGTTGTCTAAGATCAAGTGAGATATTCAAATAAGGAAAGCTTCTAGCCCCTTTATGTAAAAATGTTTTCCAAAGCTCACAGCCTTGAAAGGGTTTAGCTCCCACATAGCTAATCTTTCAAAGACAATGAAACATCAACATGCCTTTTATAAGATACATAAAAACTATTTTTAAAAATCTTTTCAAGACAAATTCACAAGAACTTTTCCAAATCCAAATCTCACTTTACAATCCCTAATCAAGTTTTCAAAATTTTCAAAACTCTCTTGGGTTATGTTCAAAAACATTTCAAATCCCATTTCAAAAGCACTTCCAAAAACCTTCAAGTTCTATTTCAAAAACACTCCAACATCTGATTTCAAATTAAAACTATTTTGAGTTGAAGTTTTAAAACATTCCAAGACTCCCACTAGTCTTTTTCAATCGGACCCTTATCTGAACTAGAACTGACCTAATTCTCATCAAGCGAGATATGTAAGCAACCTTCATCAATGCGGTCATAACCCTCTTTTCAACTAAAATACCCCTTTTTTAAAAAATCCAACCCCAATTTCTTTTAAACTCTTTTCAAAACCTGTGTCTGTATCATTCATCCTAAAAGTGATGATAAATTTTTTTTCAAAATCTTTTCAAAGTGGACATAAATGGACATTTAAGAATTGGAGATTCAAGTGAGTGAAACCTAGGGTGAATAGACCTGTAGGTACCACAAGGGTGGGGTAGAGTGATGATCCTCGAATATATTCCCTATATGTAACCAACCCCCAGACCATAGATTTATGTTCAAAGACCAAAACCGGAGTCATTTTTCTAAAAAGGTTTAAACATTCTCCAAAGGTTGCCAACCAACCTGTTTTTTCAAAAACCCTCTCTAAAGGACATTTTAAATCATTTTCAAAAACTCTAAGTTTGACCTTCAGATTACACTTAGTTTTAGGTGACCTAACACACCTTCATCAAAATTAGGTGATGACTCCAAATCTTTTTTACAAAGTCTTTGATTAAATGCATTTCAAGTTCAAAATCCGTCGCACTAGTCCTTTTAGGAGGGTGAGTCATAACAGACAGAGTATCGGGTTTCGCTCAAGTCAAGACCTAGTCTCGAGGCCAAAAACCAGGGTGCGACAACATGTTTAAAGATTTCTTGTTTTTTTTTTAACACCAAGGTCTCTAAACTCTTTTTCAAAAATAGCTTTCTAAAAGCTTTATTTCAAACCTCCTATTTTCAAAATATTTTAAAAATATATGTCATGCATTATTCATCCCCAAAGTGATGATAAAACTATACTTTGCAAAAATATATTCATATGAGTAGATATTTAGTAACCGAAGATTCGTGAGAAGAATAGGGGTGTAGAGACATGTAGGTACCGATTTTTATCAGGCGGAGTAGGGTGGTGATCTTTTGACACCTTAACGATAAGTAACCAACCTTGGACTAAAGATTTCTAGTACGAAGACCATTTCAGAGTCACGTTTTCAAAAGAATTTTAAAATGTTACAAAAGATTGTTAAAAATCTTATTTTTATAAGAGCCTTCTTTAGAAGGTATTTTCTAAACCATTTTCAAAAAAATTTAAATTTAATCTTAGAATTATACTTAGTTTTAGGTGACCTAATACATTTTTAATCATATAAAGTGGTGACTCTGAAATTTTCTAAAAAGTCCTTACTAAAATTAATTTCAAAAATTAAATTCCTATCGCACTTGTCCTTTTTTAAAAGGATAAGTTTTATCCAAAAGAGTCTCAAATTTTCCCGAGTTAAGAGACGCTCGGTAAAAATCAGAGTGCGACAGTTAACTATGGATGTTTTATAATTTATAATTATTATTTTTGTTTATGTTGCCAATAAATATAAATATATTTAGTCGTATATAACATGGGTTTACTACTAGTTAATAATATGCAAATATTAATGTTCACATTATTGAGATGAAAACTAGTTACTAGAATCTCTAGAAGAAGATCTTCAATAGAATCATGATCAGTACTTAATTGCTAATGAAATTGACATAATTAGCACATAAGAAGTAATTTATTTTTGGCGAAACATGCACCACTTTTTTCAGAATGGGTCTTGATTAACTTACATCATGTAGATGAGGAACCCATCTCATTCGACATCAACTAATCTCTTTGCTCAACATATAATCTTTGAAAAATCTTTGTTTCATCTTATCTCATAAAAGTAATAACTCTCATCGTTGAAATCTCTGGTATCAAAAAGCTAATAAATTGTCAAAATATCTATACTATATATTATAGTAAAACGTTGGGAAGTTTTTTTATTTTCAAAGTCTCAATCCATTTTTCTCAATTTTTTGAGTTTAAAAAATACAAAAATATAAATATCATAAAGTCATTGATTCTTTAATTAATATAGTAATTTTTTACTTTTTGTTTTGTAACCCTTCCAATGTGAAAACTTTAAAAGTCATTAGAGATAAAAACAAATATTAAAACTAAATATATCATAGATTCTTTATAATCAATACCTATACTATATCTTTACTATATTTTACATCCATCCGTTAGGAGGTATTTGAGCTTCAAAATGTTGATTTATTTTTCTTAATTTTTTGAATTTAAAAAATATAAAAATATAAATGTTATAAAGTCATTATTCTTTAATTAATATAGTAATATTTTTTGAATTGTCACCCGTTCAATATGAAAAAACTTTAAAAGTCATTAACGATAAAAATATATTAAAACTAAATATATCATAGATTTTTTTTATAATCAATATGGTAACAAAATCTAACAATCTATATAAATTTCTATAAATAATTAATGCTTTTTTCAAAGCAATTTAAAAATTCTTAAATATTTGTGATTTTTTTTTGTGGGTTGGATTTACTCAAACTCAATAAAGATGACATCAAAGAAGGTTAATAAGCTTATAAAATAATAATTAATGAAGAAGATAAATAGCTTTTACTTTGTCCATTATGATATTTTAGGTGTATGATGTCATATGCTTAAGATCCTGTATATAGGCTTAAATACGGGTTCATTTTAATGAAACCACTATATAGACCCTTTAAATAACAAAAATAAATCTATATAAGACATACGTGTTGGCTTATGGGGGCCAACAATTGGCCTTTGACTTAAGGGGGTCTTATGGGGGACCTGTATGGAATACGTGACTGGCCAACCCATGGCACTTAAATGGTGTAGACCCTCATGCCCACCTGCCACTTGGTGCAGGGCTCTACGCTGCTACGGCATAAGGAAATAAAGTTACACCTTAGCTAATAGCAATTATTTTTGGTGCCGTGGTAAGCGTCTGATCCTAAACCTGGTATTAAAACGAGATCACAAGTTCGAGTCTTAGAGTCATTGTTAGGGGGGAGATTGTTGGCTTATGGGGGCCAACAATCAGCTTTTGACTCGAAAGGGTCTTATAAGGGACCTGCATGGAGTACGCAACTAGCTAACCAGTGACGCTTACATGGCGCAAACACTCATGCCCACCTGCCATTTAGTGTGGGACTCTATGCTACTAAGATATAAGGAAATAAAGTTATGTCTTGGCTAATAGCAATTACTTTTGGCGCAATGATAAAGCGCTTGATCATATGCCTTAATTTTGATGATAACAAAATATTGTATTAGTGATCTAATGACTTTACTTAGTGTGCAAATTATCCTGTATCGTTAATCTCCATTAGAATTATAACTTGAAGCTTGATATATTGGAGATCTTGAAGATTTTAATGGTATCTTGAAGATTAGAAGACCTGAAAGTCTTATTAGATCATTTGAAAAAGACACTAAAGTTTTTGAAGCCATTTGCCTAAGTAGAAAATGAGAGATCTGCAGAAAAGATGGTCGGCAACAAGTATTGACACATTTTACAATGTGACATGAGGATTGGTAAAGAAGGAGGTTAGCAGCAAGTACTGACACCTTCTATAATGCGGCATGAGAAGATTTAGAGATCTGCAGAAAAGGAGATCGACAGGAAGTGTTGACACATTGGTGGAATGAGTTGTCACATTGATGGAAGACCTTTCAACAAAATTATGTTCATAATCTCATCTAAAAGAGATTGAAGATGTTTAAAGATGATGAAGATTAGTTCAAGAGAAGATCACAAGACTTCGAAGTTCTTTTGAAGATTTATTAAAGTCTTGGATGAATGGAAGAAGTCATGTTGATTGAAGAGTCCTAGAGGAAATCAAATTGGAATGATTCCATATCGAAAAAATTAAAAGTGTTCTTGAAGATCAACATGCATTAGAGAGGTCATTTTAAGCCCTAAAAGCCTTAGTTGAATGATAGTTGAAGTGTTTGAAGACTTTAAAGAAGATTGAAGAAGACAAGCAAAAATTAAAGTCTCTAAGCAAAACAAAAAAGGTCGATCCCATGATTCTTAGGAGTTGACACATCAGGATAGAGCCTTGTTGAAGTTTGGTAAAAATAAAAATAAAAAAAAGGTCGATTCCTAGTTTTTAGGGTTGACACAGTTGGATCAAAGGTTGAGGATGCTGGCACCAAAACAAAAAGAGTCGCCTCATTCAGAAAAAGGGTCAACACATTGATTGCAACAACTAGTGATTTGAATGTTTTGGTAGCGCACTCCCAACCACCACCAACAGCTAGAATTAATGCAAGGTTATATATACAAGATCCCCATAGCATTTATACACAAGAATCCAAGGATTTAAATGCTGAATCTAAGATTGAAAGCTGAAATTCCTAAGCATCACTGTTATATTCTCTTTGTTGAGTGATTGGGGTTATTCATTAAGCTATACCTGCTTATCTACTCTTGTTAAGAGTTATCCATTGTATAATCTTCATTTATTTCACTTGAGTGGGTTTGTAAACCTATGAGTTTAAGTGTTCTTGGTAAAAACACTTGTAAGTTTGAGTGAAGTTTGGACAAAATTACTTATGTCTTTGAGAGCTTAGAAAGAGCACTTGTAAAAAGTGAGCTAGGCACATGAGCAACTAGCACCTGCTGTGTAAAAGAGTTTTTGCATAGTGGAAGGCTTTCAAGGGAATATTGAGGGTGAGGACGTATGTCATACATTGTGGTTGAACCTTGGAAAATCCTAATGTTGATTTGTGCTCTGTTTTTCTTCCTAGCACTTTATCACCTGCTTATGTTACTCATACTTTGTTTAGCTACAGTTCCATTGATTATTTAGTTTTTAATTGCATTATTTGCTATTATATTTGAGAAACCCAATTCACTCTCCCTCTGGGGTTGCATATTCGGGCCAAAATTTGGTATTAGAGCTAATGCTCTATTTTAAAGGCTTAACATCCTTAGAGTTGATCCACGCCAACCATTATTGGAAGCTCTCTAGGTGAAGGTCAATCCACCGATGGACCTCCAATATTCAATGGGACTAACTACAGTTATTGGAATAATAGAATGAGGATATATATCCAATCTGTTGACTATGAGTTATGGAAATCCATTGTGAATGGTCCTAAGACTCTTACCAAGACCATTGAAAGGATAAAAATCCCCAAACCTGAAAGTGAGTGAGATGAGAATGACTTAAAACTTTTGCAATATAATGCTAAAGCCATGAACATCTTATATTATGCCTTAGACCCAAATGAATTCAATAGAATCTCCACGTGTGGATCTGCCAAGAAGATATGAGATAGACTTAAAGTGACTCGTGAAGGGACCAATCGGGTCAAAGAGTCCAAGATTAACATTCTTATGCATAGTTATGAACTATTTAAAATGAAATATGATGAGTTTATTACTAAAATATTCACTTGATTCACTGACATTATTAATGGTTTAAAGTTTCTTGAAAAAGTGTATCTTAACAGTGAACATGTGAGAAGGTCCTTAGATTTTTGTCCAAGACATAAGAAGCCAAGGTAATAGTGATACAAGAAGATAAAAACCTCAACACCTTACCACTTGAAGAGCTTCTTGGATTTCTTATAACCTATAAGTTGACTCAAAAACAAAATGCTTAAAAAGAGAAAGAAGACTATTGCATTCAGGTCTTCCACTCCAGAAGATGATTCTAGAAGTGAAGAGGAGAATGAGAAAGAACTTGTTCTCATTACAAGGAAGTTCAAGAAGTTTATGAGGAGAAAGTGAAAAGAAGGAAAGAAGCCTGAACTTAAGGGTGAATTTAGCAACAAGGATTCAACCATCATCTGCTTTGAATGGAAGAAGACAGGACATATGAAAGTTGAATATCCTATGCTAAAGAAGAAAGGAAAGAAAGGTAAAGGAAAAGAGCTTTAGCTGCCACCATTTAAAGTGAAGAAGAGTGATCAAGCTTTAATGAAGAAGCTAAATCTCAACAGGTTGGAAACCTCTATCTCATGGCACAAGAAAAATAAACAAAGGTATCATCATTTAAACCCTATAATTTTTCATTTGATGAGTTATAAGATGCCTTCGATGACTTACTTGATGAGTTAAAAGATGGGCATAAAAAATACTCTTCTCAAAAATATGGCTTCCACTCTCATAAAGAAAATTAAGGATTTACAAAATGCCAACGAAGTTTTAAAATAGAAAAATTCTATTTTAAAAAAAAAGGTAAGGGATTTAGAAAAATTTCTTGCAAAATGTGTTGAAGGGAAAGAGAAGCTAGATACTATTCTTGGAAAACAAAGATGCTATCTTGACAAGGCTGGAATTGGACACAAATTCAAGGCCCCACTTTATAAGGTCAGTGAGGGACCTTGCTTTCGGATTGCCCCTTTTCTTCTTGGTAGCCCTATCTCCGTGAGCGGAGAGGAACTGGGGCCCCTCTTTATAAGATGATCTTGATGCATGCCATAAGTCCTTAGGGTCACTTGGTACCTTTAAGATTTTAGGTATGCTTTAAATGAGCGAGTCTAGCTTCGGGCCACTCTTGATCATATGTATAGAATGCAGTGACTGGAGTTACTTTGGAACTCTTATCTTGAGATGAGCATGGATGTATGAGCAACATGACAGTTGTATAGTAGTGAAGAATACATGAGCAGTATAGCAGCAGGAACTAAGCAGTTTAATCTGGAAATAAAATAAGGAGAAGTAAAGCGGTTGCCTTTTCCTCCTTGGTTTTGAAATTGACGCATGTGTCTTAAATTCGGCAGAGGTTCGGGTATGGATGGGGTACTACATAAGCATGAGGTTAGGGGTTACTAATGGTTTCTAAAAAGCTCAGTTCCTAATCCTTCAAACCTCCGACGTCCACCCTTAGAAGGGTGAACTCCATCTTTGGTTGGTGGTTTGAGCAGGGGAACTATGAAGAGACCGTCAAATGAGGAACCAATCGACATCTGCTGACAACCAATATTTTATTCCTCCTTCTAATTAGAAGGGTAGTAACTAGGAAATTATGCAGGGATGTGAATGCTAGTGAACGAACTAAGTGTGTGTGAAATTTTTAAAGTGAGGGAAAGGGCCCAACAACACACATCACATCCTATTCATTCATTCATACATGCATAGTAGCTAATATGACATAAAATAAATTGTAAAAAAGGGTCCACCTACAAAAGAGATGCAAAGAGTTAGTACTTTTATGAAAAAGCCAATGCAAGATAAAAAGGGATAATAGATGCAAGAGCATAAGATAATATGCATAGATGTAAGTGATGACATTTTTTAGAAAACTTTTGAATTTTTTTTTGAAAATAATGTTTGAGTCTATGTTTTGACTCGAACAAAACCTGATACTCTCTCTGTTACAACTCACCCTCCTAATAGGATGAGTGCGACGGGGTTTGAACTTGAAATTGATATGATTAAGGGCTTTTTTGAAAAAGGTTTAGAGTCACCACTTAACATGGTTAAAGGTGTGTTAGGTCACCTAAAACTATGTGTAATCCAAAGATTAAACTTAGATTTTTTGAAAAATGTTCTCTTACAAGGTATTTTGGAAAATATGGTTGTTTGGCAACCTTTGAAAATGTTTAAAGTGCTTTTGAAAATGTGATTTCGATTTTGGTCTTTGAAACAGATATCTATGGTCAAAGGGTTGGTTACGTGTAGAGAAGATATCCTAAGATCATCACTCTACTCTACCCTTGTAGTGCCTACATATCTATTCACCCTATATTCACTCACTAGAATCTCCGGTTTCTAAATGTCCACTTATATCCAATTGAAAAAGTTATGAAGAGGGGTTTGTCATCACTTTTTGAATATATGAATGCATGATGCAATTTACAAAAAAGTTTGAAAGAAACTTGAGGTTGGATTTTGAAAAGGAGTTATGACCGCACCTATGAAGGTTGCTTATCTATCTCATTTGCTGAGAATTAAGTCAGTCGTAGTTCAGACTCAATGTTCGATTGAAAACAGGTACATTGTGGCCTTTAGAAAATTTTAAAAACTCATTGGGATCTTGTTTTGAAAAAGAGAACTTGAAAGTTTTTTACTCGAAATAACTCAAGAGAGTTTTGATTTGAAATTGGATGTTGGAGTGTTTTTGAAATATAACTTGAGATTTTTTGAAAGCGTCATTGAAAAGTGAGTTTTGGAGGTGGGATTTGGACTTGTAAAATCTCTTATGAACTTGTCTTGAAAAAGGTTTTTGGAAATAGTTTTTGAACACCTTAAGAAAGGTGTGTTGATGTTTCATTACCTTTAAGAGATTAGTTAATTGGGAACCAAGCTCCTTTAATGCTATGATTTTTGAAAAACATTTTCAAAAAAGGGCCTAAACACTTCCCTTAGAGTTTTGGATTTTAAGGTTATGAAACCTTTGTTTGCATTTCTCACTTTACCTTGAGTAATCCTAACCATAGGAAGGCTTAGGATTGCTTCAAGAGTGTGATGTTTGAAAGTAGTTTCTGGAAAGAGGCTTTGCAAAACATTTAGGGTTTGGAACCCTAATATGAACCTTATAGGTTTCATTTGATGTATTACTTTCCTGACGAAATCCTAACCATGAAAGGGTTAAGCACCTTAGGGTTTTAAGTTTTTGAAATCATTTTTTAAAGTAATTTTTGAAAAATGGTAACTGTATAGCCATTTTGGATTGAGACAAGTTCAAAAGAGCTTTTGAAAACATTTTAGTGAAGTGGAGGAGTATTTTGAAAAGACTCTTGGATTTAGGGTTATTGGAAACTTAAAAGAGTGAAAGGTTTTTTAAAATATATTTTTAAAAAATCGTTTGAGTTGAAATAATCCTTTAAAAAGAGGTTTAGAGTTAGAGTCTTGAAGCCATCTAACTTTGGTTAAGGTGAACTAGGGTTAAGGTAACTTAATGTCGACTAGGGTTAGGTTAATCTTAGGGTTGGATGGACGAGGGTTAATTAACTAGGGTTAAGTTAACTAGGGTTTGGTAGACCTAGAGTTTTGGAAAGTGGTTTTGAAAAATGGTTTAGGGTTAAGGTTTGGCCCTAGTGGTTTTGGAAAGGTTTAATGCATGCACTTGAAAAGATATTTTGAAAAATCTATGATGTTATGTGAGAAAAGGAAAGATATGATTTGAAATTGAAAAAGGAAAGATTTAATGTTAAAAAAAATGAATGATTTGATTTTGTTTCCAAAAATGAAAGATTCAATTTTGTTTCCAAAAAATGAAAGATTTGATTTGGCTTTCAAAAGGGAAAGATTTGATTTTGTTTCTAAAATGGAAAGATTTAATTTTGTTTCTAAAATGGAATGGTTTGAAAAATCTATAATTTTATGTACAAATCTTTCATGATTTTATATGAAGTCTTTTTTATGGAAAACTTATGATTTTCTGTAACACTTTTTGAAGCCAACTCAAGAGAGTTATGCAATTTTGAAAGACATGATGTAACAAGAATTTAACTCATCCTCCCAGAAGAACGAGTGCAACTAGTTTTGAATTAAAAATTGATTTGATTAAGGGCTTTTTGAAAAAGTTTGGAGTCACTACTTAACTTGATTAAGGTGAGTTAGGTCACCTAAAACTAAGTACAATCCAAAGATTAAACTTAGGATTTTTGAATAAGTTTTCAAAAACTTCCTCAAGAGAGGATTTTTAAGAAAATAGGTTATTTGGCAACCTTTGAAAGATTTAAGCCCTTTTTGAAAATAACTTCGTTTTTGGTATTTGAAAATAGTGATTCTAGATTTGGAGGTTGGTTGCGTATAAGGAAGATGCATTAGGCTATCACCCTATCCCACTTT
This sequence comes from Euryodendron excelsum, assembly GCA_033060915.1. Classification (NCBI taxonomy): domain Eukaryota; kingdom Viridiplantae; phylum Streptophyta; class Magnoliopsida; order Ericales; family Pentaphylacaceae; genus Euryodendron; species Euryodendron excelsum. The sequence continues at coordinate 23,665,314 of CM065389.1, read as the reverse complement.
TGTGGTACCTACATGTCTATTCATCCTAGGTTCACTCATTTAGAATCTTCGATTATCCATTGTTCAATTATATCCACTTTAAAAAGAATTTTTAGAAAGAGGTTTACTATGATGCATGACATGCACGTACAAGAAAAAGGTTTTAGTTTGAAAATATATTTGAAGAAAAGATTAAAAGTTTGAAAAAGGTTGTAGAATTAGAAACTTGAAAAAGATTGTGATCGCACCAATGAGGGTTGCCTACATATCCCTTGGTTGGAAATCAAGTCAGTCGTAGTTCGGACAAAAGTTTGATTGAAAATAGAAGATTTGATTTGAAAAGACACTTTGAGGCCTTCAGAAAGTTTGACTTGAAAAGAGTTTAATTTGAATTTGATTGTATGGCTGTTTAGAGGCTTGTGTTTGAGTGTATGAAGAGTGTATAGGCTAGGGTTTGAGTGTATGGAGGCTAGGACTTGAAGAGGCTTGAGAGAATTAGGGTTTGAAGAGACTTCGAACTCTGTTTTCAGAGAGACAGTATTTCTGGACTGAGATTGTGGACCCTTTTTACGCAAGGGGGAGGGTATGTATTTATAGGCAATTAAAACCGCCTCAGCGCCTGTTGCAGTGGGGTCATGGTAGGCGCCAGGCCATTTATTGGCTTAGTGGTGCCAGCCACTTAGGAAAGTTTTTAGGGTAACAAGAAACATATCTTCCACCCTTGATATGCAAGGTAGAAAATTTGGGCGCCCGTCCTAATGACTACCATGCAATTTTTTGCTTGGCTCCACTAGGAGTGACTCCGGAAGGTTCGGGAATGATTCAGAAGGCTGGGAATGGACAAAAACTCTTGAAAGAGTTTCGCAGGAGCAACGGGCTTGGGAAATAGTGTTGGGATATTTAAAAAGGTCGACCTGCCCACTAGGGGCAAAACGGTCATTTAGACTAAAAAAAACACCACAATGGACCCTAAACGACCCGTGAGAAGGCTTGAAGGTTGGAAACACTATTGAGAGTGTTCTAAGGGGGTTGCCGATTGATACCTAGAGCCGGCATTGTTGGCAAAGGCGACCAGCCCACTAAGGACAAAACGGTCATTCTGCGCTAAACTTGCCAAAATAGACTCGGAATGATTTGGAAAAATGTTGGAAGGTCAGGAATACTATTAAAAGCATCCCCGGAAGGTTACCGGTTTGATACCCAAAGCTGGAGTGGTTCCTCAGAGGCGATCAAATGCCTAGGGGCAAAATAATCATTTTGAGCAGATGGTCTCGGAATTGATTCAAAACCGACTAGAAGGCATTGAACATGCCGGATTGTCTTTGGGACAATCTTGGAAATATGGACTTATCACTATGAAGACTTAGGTACTTTCTCAAAAAGCATATCAAAAAGGCCTAAGGGGCAGTTTGGTTATTTTTCACCGGAGTGGACTAGCAAACACTAGTGTTGACCTGGATTTTGAGTGTTTTTGTCACTGTGACGGTGTGTAACGAGTTGGTTTCCAAAGGTATCCCATCCTTCAGTAAACGTGTCAAAGCCAAAAAGCGTGTTCGATCCCATGACATAGGGGTTTTGTTAGCAATTTTTAATGTCGACCTATTTGCGAGTGTTTCTGCCACTCTAATAGTTACAATGTTTGTGAGTGTTTTCATCATTCTGACAATGTGCGTTCATTCTAGAGACTGCCTAATCTCAGGAAGCTACTAGGTGGTCTTACCGTCTGAGGAATCAATTTTCCTAAAAGACGTGCTGAATAATGGACATTCTACATTGGCGGGCTAGCAGGCACCAAACGTGAACCGTTCTACCATCTCAAAAACTTGGATTTCGTCCCAGTCGACAGGTTTGAAGGGAGTTACAGTTCCAAGGAGTTTTCTCGATAAATGTACCAGGCTGGATGGACTTATCGTCTAAGGGATCAACTTTCTCGAAAGACATAGTGAATTTGAGCTTAATTGGTCTGGACTAGAATTAGATTTGAGATTAAAATAGGGACTTATCGTCTTTAGGAAAATGCGCCAATCGAAATTGGACCGAGCAATGCTGTAAGGGCATTTTGGTTATTTTGCCTCTATTGTACCGCCTGTGAAGCAATTGATTGACTGGATTGACTCTAGAAAGCCAATCTGGGCTTGAATTTGTCTGTGTCGGTTTGAATGTGAATTTGGTTGAACTGGAGATTGCCGAGCGAGCAAAAATTGGGTGCTTACAATCTTCTACCCCAACTTCTTGTATACTTGAAAAAAGTGTGCTCCATAGCCATGCCTAGATGAAAGCCTATGAAAACCGTAGTGTCTGGGGACCTTTCACGGGCCTAATTGTAAATGGTATGGCCTTAGAGCACCTTGCAATGTGGAGTAGCCTAAACCTTGTACGTTCATGACCCTTGCATTCTAATTGTTATAATGCTCATGTTATACTTGCAATGGCCTTATTTTGTGTTTAAAACCTTTTTCAAGTTACCATTGATTCCATCCTCAAAGGCTTTCTAAAGTTCATGCCAAAATGATTTTCAAAATGTGCTTTTAAAGTTCTTCAAATTGGATTTTCTTAAAGGTTAAGCCAAGAACCCTAGGTTTCCATGCCTTACGATGCCTCCTAAAACCCTAATCTCTACCTTGCATCATTTCATATGGCTCTCTTGAGCTTTGCATAAAAATGATTTCTAAAATCACCCTCATTAGAGTGGTTTTCAAAAGTTGGACTCTTTTGATTTTTCACAAAATGGTTTTCGAAACAACCCACTCTAAGAGTGATTTTCAATTTTTTTACTCTCTTAAGTTTGTAATTGGAATGGTTCTAAGGAAACCCTCTCTTAAGTTGTTTGTAAGTATCAATTATATGAATCACTTTCTCATTCGATTGGTTTTTCAAGTTCTAAAAGGGTTTTCAAAACCACCTTTATAAAGAGGTTTTCTATGTTTTGTTCTATTGAGTTTGTGATTGGAATGGTCTCAAGAAAACCCTCTCTTGAGTGGTTTTTAAAAATCTACCATATGAATCACACTCTCATTTAAGTGGTTTTCAAGCTTTCAAATGGTTTTCAAAACAGCCCTCCCTAGAGGGGTTTTCAAATGTTCAAATGATTCTCCAAACAATCCTCTCTAGAATGATTTTCAATGTTTTGCTCTCTAGTTTGGGATTGAAATGGTTCTAAGGTAACCATCTATTGAGTGGTTTTCCAAAATTAACCATATGAATCCCATGCTTACTTAAGTGATTTTGTTAAAATGATTTTTGAAGCTCACAACTCTCTTGAGTTGGTTTTCCAAAATGTCTTAGATTAACTCATAACATCCTTACATGACATGACACTTTCCTAAACATTTGTTTAAGGTTTTCACATGAAATCATGGTTTTCTTAAAAAAAAAACCCCTTTTAAGTCTTTTTGCATAAACAACACTAGGTTCAAAACCCTAGTTCAAAACCACCTTTCAAAACGACTAGTTTCCAACTAGTTCAAACCCCCTTTGAAAACCACTAGTTTACAAACCCTAGTTCAAAACCCCTTTCCAAAGCCCTAGGTCAACCTAACTCTAGTTATCCAACCCTAGGTTAATCCAACCCAAGTTAGTTAACCCTAGGTCAACTTAACCCTAGTTGTCTAACTCTAGGTTAACCTAACCTAAGTTAGTTAACCTTAGGTCAACCTAATCAAAGTTAATTAACCTCAAGGCTCCAATTTCAACCCCTTTTTTTTTAAAAAAAAAAAATCATCCTTCAATTCAAAACTATTTTCAAAATTTGTTTTCAAAAACTTCTTACTCTCTTAGGTTTTCCATGACCATCTTTATAAAACCTTCCTTGAAACAACTTCAACTTCTCAAAATGTTTTCAAAAATTCTCTTGGGCTTGTCTTAATAAAAAATGGCTAGAGACTTAACATCAAAACCTATTTTTCAAAATATTTTTTAAAAACTCACAACCCTAAGGATGATCCTAACCATCTCATGGTTACGGTATACAAAGGAAAGTGATATATTAAACGAAACCTTCAAGGTTCATAGTAGGGTTCCAAACCCTAAGTGTTTTCAAAAATAATTTTTAATAGTCACATCATTAAAACAATCTTAGTCTTTTGATAATTATGGTTTCCTAAGGAAAGTGAGATATCGAGTAAGGTTTTATAACCCTAAAATTTTCAAAACCCTAAAAGAAATGTCTAATCCCTTTTCTAAAATTGTTTTTCTAAAAATCGTAACCCTAAAGGAGTTTAGTTTGATTAATAACTAATCTCTTAAGGATGATGAGATATTTCAGCATACCTTTCATAAGATATACAAAAAATGATTTTCAAAAACTTTTCAAAGACAAGTTCACAAGAGCTCTTACCTTGTTCCAATCCAAACTTTATTTTTAAAAATCCCTAATCAAGTTTTCAAAATATTCTAAAACTCTTTTGAGTTGATTTCAAAACTTTCTGAAGCCCTCTCTCAAGTTGATTTCAAAACATTCCAAAACTCTCTTGAGTTGATTTCAAAATCATTTCAAAACTTTCTCAAGTTCTATTTCAAGTCAAAACTCTCTTGAGTTCAAAATTCCAAAACCTCTAAGGCTCTCTTGAGTCCATTTTTAAATCATGCTCTTGCACGAACTACGAATGACCTGATTCTCGCCAAATGAAATACGTAAGTAACCTTCATAGGTGCAGTCGTAACCTTTATTTCAAGTCAAATGTCCTTTCTCAAAACTTTCCTCCAATCAAAACTTCTATATCAAATCAAATTCCTTATTCTTTCAAAAAATATGCATTATGCGTTATTTATTCCAAGAGTAATGACCAAATATCGTTTTCAAAACTTTAAAGTGGATTTAAGTGGATGTTAAGTAACCGATAATTTAAGTGAGTGAATTAAGAGTGAATAGACATGTAGGTAACGAAAGGGCATTGTAGGGTAATGATCTTAAAATATCTTTCCTACACATAACTAACTCCAAGACTATAGATTTATATTGCGAAAACTAATTTAGAGTTATATTTTCAAAAGGGCTTTAAACTGTTTTCAAAAGGTTGTTAAAAACCTTTTTTTTAAAAAACCTTCTTAAGAGGGCATTTTCAAAATATTTTCAAAAAACTTAAGTTTAGTCTTCGGATTATGCTTAGTTTTAGGTGACTCAGCAAAACTTTAACTATGTTAGGTGGGGACTGCAAATTTTTTCAGAAAACCCTTGTTCAAAATCATTTTCAAGTTCAAACCCCTGTTGCAATTATCCTTTTAGAAGGGTAGTTTCTAACAGAGAGAATATCGAGCTTTTTCTCGAGCCAATAGGGCTCACGGCGAAAATCGAGGTGCGACAAGGGAAGTATTCCCTGGAGGATATATAAAGTAGCCTATGTGCATATCCTCTTTTTTCACCAAAAAAAAAATTCATGAAGCATAATCCAAGAATTTGGCATTTATGCACTCCTAGTCAAATGTGGTCTTGAAATTCGAATTTCATGAATTTATATAAGGAGGGATTGTCTATAGTTAGGCCACCATTTTTAGGTGGTAGTAATTATGCCTACTAGAAAGCTCGAATGAGAGCTTTCATTAAGTCCATTGATGAAGGCTTGGTTGTCAGTACTTTATAGTTATAACACTCCCAGTACCACTATAAGAAATGTAATTACTCTTAGGACCTTTGAGTGGTGAGATGCTACTGATTATGTATGCTAATTTCAACTGGAAAAGTAAAACCCTAAATGCTATCTATAGTGCTCTTACCCTCGAAGAATTGGTCAAGTATATAAGTGTGAGAATACTAAAGAAGTTTGGGATATCCTAGAGATCACACATAATGGCACCAATGGAGTACAATTGTCTAAACTTCAAAGGTTGGCAACCTCATTTGAAATATTGAGAATGGAAAATAACAAGACATTTGATGAATTCTATGCCAAAACAGAGTGATATAGTTAACATAAGTTTTAATTGTGGTGATAGAATTTTTTAAAATAGGATTGTTAGGAAAAACTTGAGATTCTACCAAGAGGTTTCAAGCAAAAGTCATAGCCATTGAAGAAAGTAAGAATGTTGACTATGTTCATATAGAAGAGCTTGTAGGATCCTTCTTTATTTTCATCCAAAAATTGACCCCAATTTTTTACTTTGTTCCCATTGCAAAATATTAGATTTCTATTCACACCGTGTCTAGTTTTTTATTTGAAACAAATTATAATTCTCAGTTCTCTACGATATCTATATGATAAATATTTTCAGGAACAAGCAAATCATAATGATTTTTGTCTCTATTTCCAGTTATCCTTTGATGATGTCTTGGGATGGATTCATCAAAATCCTTCTTATCAACATATCTTCGATCTCGGTATCTTTGATTAGTTTGATGCCCACTTTTATGAACTAATGAAATACCTATGGTTTGATACATAATAAACTGTCCACAGGCGAAGTGGTTCGATAATCAATATCCCCCTTTTCATCAATTCTGTAAGAGTTAAATTATTTAGAATTAGCATTTTATCCAAATTAATTTCTACAGACTTTTGAGTTAAACATGCATTAACCCAAGAAGAAGGATAATAATATTGCCTTCAAAACCATTATGGAAGACGCAGATGAATCTAGTGATTAGGAGACCCTAGATGTAAATGTTGACGAGATGACCTGACATTAAAAAATTTTCAAAAAAAAATTAAGAATAAGAAAAAAAATCAACAATGAACATAGTTTTAAAAAAAAAATGTTGATGACAAGTTGAATCACAAAAGGTGGTCATCTGATATTTACTCAAACTACAAGGAATAAATGTAATCACCCTTTATTTTTTGGCTAACTCTTTATTCTTTTAATTTGGTGAATCTTTAGTTTTATTATCTCGTATTTCTATTTTTTCATTTTAATTGGGTAATATTCTACTTTCATAATCTTATAATATTATGCCCCTTCATTCCTACTATTATCATTGGTTCCAATCAAATATGCTAAATATCTAATTTTGTTTTAATTTAAAATTTATGATTTTCATAGTTACTGATCACCTGCATATGTGATTGTTTATAGTCAAATATATTAACAATCGTATTTTCATGCTTTAGTTAATAAATTATATTGTGCTATAAATCTTAAATAAATTAATAGAAACATGCATCTAATTTGACAACTATACCGGCAAGCTAATCAATTTATTTTCTTATTTTTTTAATAATATTTTCCATGTGTCTTAGTTATAAATGAACTAAAAATTAGATAACAATGTAATTGTTATTGAGCACTCGATCATTTTAATCATTTTTTCCTATAGATGAGGCATGGCCAAAAATGAAGATATTAATAAAAGTTGAGTGATTCTCTAATAATTACTACTAACTAAAGGGTCTCGTATTTCTTTCTAATTATCACTAATTTATTATGAAGGGGTGTATGTTTCTCTAATAAAACGGTTGAGTGATTCTCAAATAATTACTACTAATTAAAGGGTTCGGTATTTCTCTCTAATTATTACTAATTTATTAGGAAGGGGCTTATGTTTCTCTCTCTCTCTCTCTCTCTCTCTCTCTCTCTCTCTCTCTCAATATAAAAATATAAATAAAAAAGGCTTATTCTGTTCCTGCTTTATTTTATAGAAGAAGTTACAAGTTTGCATAAGTTTTGTTATTTATTTATAATTACTATCAAGGATATGTATCGCAAGGTCAGTTTAGGTCCATACTAAACAAAAAATATTATTGATCTTGATAGGTTTTAAATTTTAGGTTTTCAGTTTGGATAGACATATGCTGTGTAAAATCTTATTTATTCATTTTTTTTATTTTGAAAAACAGCCTCAATTTTATATCCTTAGTTTCTCAAAAAATTAAAACAGTATACAAACCTAATTATTATATACAAACAATAATTTGAAGACATACATAAAAAATATATATATATATAATATAATTTTGTGACATATAAATAGATTGGTCTTGATTTTGGTTGGGTCCCATCAATTCCGAGTTTCAAAAATACTAACCCATGATCCGAATCCAACTGGTTGGGTTGGTCATTTAAGATCCAAAACTGAATTAAACTCTAAATAGACCCGAACAAAATAAATTAATGAAGATCGGATTGGTTCCATTATCAAGTTATTCGGTTTCTTTTTGAGCATCCTAATAACTATTATTAGCTATGAGAAATATCGCAATTAGTGTTTTGTAATTTTGAAATTTTTATATATCTCTTCTCAACTTTTTCTATGACTTTGTATAATTTTTTAAAAATCAATATTGTTTTCATTTTATTTCTATCACCCTTCATTTTTCACCCCTACTAGAAATTTGAATTAATAATCTTTCTCTCCATCTCACCCTTCCCATTATCCAACCCTACCAATTTATGTTTCCTTAATTTTTAGCTCTCTTACTTTCCCATGAATAGGAACCAACTAAATCTATTCGACATCTAATTCTATTTTTTCATATCTTAAAAATCTCTCACTCACACTTTAGTCAACTAAATTTATTGTCCTTCAAAATATTAATATCTTGTGAACATATCCAAACATTCCTAAATAAATGTTTGGATTGCCTAATTATATATGAACCGTAGAACTAAGTTAGACTATAATTTTTGGAACACTAATCCCAATCACAATTATTAATCAAAGAGTTACCTTAACCTTGTATGTCTTGATTTATTGAAGGCTACCTAATAATCATATTTTGGTTATTTATAAAGTTTTGAATGTAAAGAAAATTAATATTTTAACTTCATTTCATAAGATCTATAAAAAAAAAAAAAACAAAATTTTGGTTGTACACTTAATTCATAAAAAAAAGAATTTATTTCATTTAAATATTTATTTTTTAGTTGAACGCATCAAATTCAAGTTAGTTATCGTAGTTTATTGATAAATAGTTAGTTTCATGGCAATTTTGTGATAAGTTGTTTTTGTAAACTAAAGATGAATAAGTAGTATGGGTTAAAACAAAATAAGAACAAGCAAGCATTCGTTTAAATATTTATGTTCACATACCATGACTTGGTCCAATATAGATAACAACATTTATTATAATCCAATTTTTTTGTACCAATGTAAATCCTTAAAGTTGTTATATATATAATTTAATTTCCACAGTAAATTAGATTAGCTTAAATAAGGACAAATATCATAACAAAATGTATGTTAAAAATAAAGTAAGAATAATTTTATGAATGTCATTAATTTATATATAAAACTATAGTCAAAGATAGATATACATACATATGTTATCATTAAACATATTCATCAAAAAAAAAAATGTTTTGTTAAAATTATTTTATTTATCCCGCACATGTCAATTACTGGTTATATTATAATAAAAAAAATAAATAAACTATATCCAGTATCCGCCAATCTTTTATTGTATTTTCAATTATTTCTGTTATATAAAAGTCGATTGGTATTTTCAATTATTTAAAGCTACAAACATAACCTCGCTCAAGGAAAAATGAGAAAAATAGAAATTGAGAAATCAAGATTAAGAATTTTTTGATAAATACTATGTAAAATTCATAATGAACTCATAAATATAAAAAAATAATAATAATAAAAATCATAAAGAGAACAATAACTAATGCTACCTTCCTTGATATTATGTCCTGTTGTGGGTCGTCTCTGTCTCTCTCTCCCCTCCAACAACGAGGGTAACAAATATCAGATCCCTACTATTCGGGGTTCCTATAAATAAAAGTCAAGTCTTTCCTTTGGCAGATCCTTCTTTCAATCTCCCACGAATCAAACCCAGTCATCTCATCATCACTTCGTCGTCGCACAGAGAAAGAACAAACAGATAGAGAAAGAGAAAGCGATGTTAGTTTCTCAGATCTTACTCTTCTTCATGTGTTTCTTCCAAGCTTTTGATTAGTTCTTGAGCATAACTACGTCTTCTGAGCCCTCGTTTTACATGGTGATGTTTATAATCATTATTTGAACTATTTATTGAAACTTTTTGTTCAGATTTCTTGTGATGATACCCCAAATACTCCTTAGATTCTATCCATTTTTTTGTTTATGTGCTTGTGTGTTGTGGTCCCGAACCATCATTCTTAACGCATTATTATTTTCTCTCAACATTTTAGGATATGGCATTTATGCTTTCCAATTCAATGTGGGCAATTGCGATTCCTGATTGGGCACTAGCTACTGTGTGTTCAAGATAGTTGTTGCAGTTGTAAGGATTTATGGTGAGTTGGGTCATGGATATAATGTACGATTAGATGAAGCTTAGCTAGCATTTCAAGAATTTATTGTGTTTTCTGTAGCTAGAAACTTAACATTACACCGAAGCCCGCCCTTTACACCCATTCAACGTAATTTGGTTGTAGCGAAGTGGAAATTCTAGAACAGTTAAGACTGCACATAGAGGCAGGAAAGATATAGGAGTAATTGATAATTATGTGTTTCCTAGCCCCTCATGGAATGTCACATTTCAAGCTCCAATAATTAGCAATTTTCAATCTATAGGTGGAGGATTGTTATTATTACCAGTAATTGCAAAATCTCTTGAGTACTTATTTTCTGTGGCTTTAAGCAAAAAAGACTATCTTTTAGTGGTGAGAATTCCTTTTTATAGGCAGCCTGTAGCTGCTTCTGGAATAGATAAGGGGCATGACCAAGTTGTGTCACGGCATACACAGGTTATGTGTGAGTCAGGCATGCCCGACTTGGCCCCTAGTCCCCTTGAATTTCTGGGCTTTTAGTATTATTATATCTTTCACCAAACAGTTTGAGTGCTTTCCCTGGTGATGACGGCTTGTGTGATTTTGTTTGATGGGATGGACGAGTTCATTTCTTGTTTAGGAGAACCAATGGAGAGGCAGGAAAATTTCAGAAGAATGTCAGTGGAGTTGCTATTGCTTGACTGTACCTTGTGTTCCTTTGATCGAGTCTTTGGCACCTGAAAGCTTCTGAAGGATGAAGTGGTTGTTGATGCAAACCTAGGATTATTTTATCCAGCTGAGATGATCTTCTAGGGATACTTTTGTTTGACAATATCATGGCTGCATTCATTCAGAACATATTATTTTTTAACTGTATGTAATGGTTGTAATAGTTTGGTGACCCTGAAACGAAAGTTACAAGTTTTTGCTTTCAGAGAAGATATCATCCTTGAATATACGATAAGTTTAGTTCTATGAAGGTAGCAGTCGATTTTTATTTAATGAATCACTGAAATGGGAATATAAAATCGACAATATGGATTTCCTGTTGTTCTCTTAACTTGGTCTACCTATAGTGTTGGAAGGTTAAAGGATACTTTGAAGTGTTTGGGCTTACTAATGGCACAGCAATTTCGCAGATCATTTCCTCTGAGGGAATTTTTTGAAGTTTGATCATATTGGTTTGCACTTAGTTGATTGTTACTTTGATCATATTCCATAAAAAGGAGAAGATGCTACATTTCTCCTTTCTTTTTTTCCTACGAGATGGGGGCTCTGTTAGTTGTTTACAAATAAATAGGCAATTTTAGAATTAGCCCTTAATGTTTGAAAATTATATTTTTTCTATGTAAAACAGTAGGATTTCGGAAAGGGCCAACGAATAATGTTTTGCAGTTTGTGTTTAAGTGAGATAGATTATCAATTTATTACTACACTGTGGGAGATGATGATATCATTGTCTTGACTAGAAGGAACTCAGCAAGTTTTGAAATTAAGGGAGATGATGAAGTGACCCCGTCAAAGGGCAATCTTTTTATTAATCTGGCTACTCCCAGATGGCCCAAACTTCTTGAGTCTATCATAGATCTTTTTTCTAACTTCCTGAGATCTCTTGAATTTCTGAATGCCATCCCCAGTGTAGCAGATTCCATATCTAAATCCTAACGGAGGCACGTTGATATTTCGTTGGCAAAGAAAGACTGACCAAACCATATATGCTTGAGCTTAAATGGTGCTCCCATTGGTAATATGTTAGCTTCTTTAAGATTCCCACGGATTTTGTTTAGCATTAAGATTCCCCGTGGATAAACATATAAATCACTAAGTGTTGCTTGCATAGCTTCTCAAATAAACAGTGGTACAGAGAGTCAAAATAATTTTTAGAATAAGTCTTTGTACTTGCCTGTGCTACAATTCAAAATTTCCATTCATTCCAATTTACTGTACTGACAACTTGTTTTCTGTAGTCACCTTAATTTTTCAACGTATTTTGTGGCTAATAGTTGCCACTTTTGTGCTCTCTCTTTTTGAAAGAGTGAAATATCTTCTATATGAACAGATGGAAAACTTTGTCAAAATTTCCTTTTTCTAGCTCTGGTTGTAAGAGCATCATCTGAGTGCATATTAGGTGGAGCAAAAATGCTTTCTTTTTATGACTTAAAGGTTGCAGATGATGAATTAATTGATGGATTCTTAACAAGGATTAATGATTATGTGCCTACTTCTGTAAAACTAACCATGAAGTCATGATTATCTCTAATTAGCATTCATAGTTGCCTTCGACAATTGGTTTCTTTTTCCTCTCCCTTCTATGTTGTGCATTTGTCAAGTAAATGATACCTGAATCAACTTGTAAAAATAGGAATATTTAATTGTAGTGTCAATAATCTGGTTTGTCTAATAGAGTACTCATTTGAAGCTAGGAATATACAAGGGACATACTTTTTTAATTTTGCTGTGAATCATATTAAGTGCATTTATTGGATGAGTTTTTATATGTATGCATGGCCAACTTTTGGGTGATTTTGATCGAGTCCTACATGAGAAAGTCATGTCCATACCCAAGTCCAAGTCATGTCGTGTAGGAACACGAGGTCCCTCATATTTACAGCCTGTTTGGAACTTGGGGAAAGTAAGGGAAGGGAAGGGAAGGGCGAGGAAAATGACTGTTTGCCATCCTTTTCCTGTTTGATTCTACTTAAAAGAGAAGGGAAGGGAAACGGGAGAAAAAGGAGGAAAAATTTTAAATCAATCTCTTTCGTTCTCTCTATTCTTTCCCTCTATTTTCCTTCCATTTTCTTTGCAAAACCAAACAGGGAAGGGAAACTACTTTTCCTTCATTTTTCCTTTCCTTTCCCTTCCCTTCCCTGGCCTTCCCTTCCCCAAGCTGCAAACAGGCTGTTAGTAACATATGAGTATGAACAATGATTTTGATATACCAAACAATTGTTTTTTGTCAACAGGTGGAAATCCTGAATTTGGGTTCCTAGAATAAAGGTTCAAACGGTCATTTTAGGAGTAGGTGGTGGCAATTTGGGTAATATATTAGTGCTGCATAGCACAAGAGGTAGTTTGACAGACAAGCTCTCTGTTTTCCATTCTCCTTGTCCCTTCCCTTTGAATATAAAGACGATAAGGTTTTCGTGCTTCACAAGTAGTATTTGTCTTTATTAAAGTTACATAAGTCAAACTTGCCAGTTTGCTGTTTAATTTTCTTGACTTTCTTGTATAAAATTTTTAAGTTGGCTATAATGATCCATGCATTTTAAAGTTAACGACATCGTATTAATTACAGGGGTCCTTGTAATTGTTATTGTTAAGGTCGTTTGAGTGGTAGAATAAAGCAAGGCTGCTTCTTATACTTTTCCATAGTACAATATATGCTTGGTTGTAAATTGTTTGTGTGGAGGTAAACATCAATATTTTCTACTGAAACTTTATATAGATAAAGGCATCTTGTAATGTTTTTTACTTTGAAATATTTGAAGCTGTTGGAATTAAAAAGTAGTTGGCTGTTGGGTTGACATTTCATGTCATAGTAAAGATTTGGTCTCATCGTAGTTTGGAAAATATTTGCTTGAATATCAGTAGGTAGGGATGCTACTTGGTTTGGTTGGTGCTAAAGCTAACTAGTAACAAATGGACTTGGTTTTCATGGACTCAATTCTGAAAAATTGACAGGAACAGTGTTTATAATTGTTTTGAGAGCAATTATTAGATCTTTGTACTGTCTCAAAGAATAAGAGGACTGGAAGAAAGCTAAAAGAGAATAGAATTTAAGAAAATGATTTACCCTTGACAGAGAATGAAGATAATTAGTTGATCTAGACAACAAGAATGGAAGTGATGAGTCGATGACCACTGACCAGGAACAAAAGGTAATTTGAGAAGAATAATGAGTTGATGACCAAAGATGGCAGTGTGCTTTAATTGGGTGGTAAACTTTTGACCTCATCGACGAAGGTGTGGGGGACCATAAATGATTTGAGCTGGTGGAACAGGGAAAGTGGGTCAGGAAGTCGGTGCGGATTGCAGTGACTGAGTTGTGGTGGTTGAAGCCTTGCTGCACAAAGGAGGTGATTATTGGTTTTGGTGTTTGTTTTTGGGGGTTGGGGGGGATTGCAAAAGCTGAGAATGGAGGTGGATGGAGGGTGGTGGTTTAGGTGTTTAGGGAGTTTGGCCAGCAATGTTACAGCCAGGGCCTACAAATGTTGTAACCGTGATAAGGAGCTCAAGGACAAAGACTGTGACATTGAAATTGACCCTTCATCTTGTGAAAAGATTCTTGGTGGGTCAATTTGGGAGTTGGGGCTTGCCACTATGGAAAAAGGAGGAGGTGCAGGCATGAGTGGATAAAAAATGGGGTGTTTCTGTAAGCATTCAGGTGACACAGTTAAGTGGGGCTTTTTTTTTCTTTTCCCTTTGCCGGAAGAGGACTAGAGGATCCTGTCGAAGCTTGACTGGAAGATTGGGATGAAGATGCTTTGCTGGAATGGAGGTCATCATTTGGGTACAAACCCTAGACAAGGCCCAAGGAAGTGTGGATTCCTTTGTTGGGGCTCATAGCTCAGCTTTAGGATGGAAGTGAGCTACAGGTATTGGAGACGCATATGGTAAGTTTGAGAGGGTAGATGATGGAACAGCGGCAAAATCCCACCTTTGATGGGCAAGGCTATTGGTTCAGGGAGACAGTAGTGGAGTACCACCTTTCATAACCGTGGGCATTGGGTCGCTGAAGTTTGAGATTCCAGCATGTCTAGAATCTGGCTTCAGATTGCATATAGGGAGAGGTAGGATGAAGAAAGTACAATCATCTATCAAGAAGGCGGTGGCATGTGAGGACGTGCAATAGACACGTCATGGTGAAAGTATGAGAAGCTCTCGGCTTTTGAAGATTGAAAATAAGGATGAGGGGGCAGGTGGGAGAAATATGGCCATTAATGCACCATTTATTCTGGTGGTATTTGGACAGACAATTTCTTGTGATAGGTCAAGTTTGGTCCTAAGAAGGTTCTCTCGGGCCAAGAAGGGGAAGTTGAATATGGGGAAGTTAGAGTTGACCAACATTTTGGGCCTTTTGTCCATAATGCATTGAGTGGAAAGGGGAAGGAAGTTGGGCTGCCCACTAATTTTTTTAAGCATAGTTTTTGGGCTAGTGGCGTTAAGGCTTAGGCCCTCCCCGACATGTGTCCGACACGCGTCCAAATATGTCCTATTACCTGTAATTTTTTTTTAAAACCGGACATGCTTGGGATAGTTGAGATACATGAAAAGTTACAAGTTTGAAGGAAATAACTTGAAATCTAATTATAAAATAAAAATAATGTGTATTTTTATATTAATTGGACGTTTAAGTTATAGAATACATGGTTTTTTTAATTTTAATTAGTATTGTCTTGTAATTTTTCTATTAACTTTGAGTAAAATATATATGTACGAGACATATAAAAATATATATAATACATTTTGCGATGTTTCTTCCGTGTCATTTCCTGCATTTCTTTGAAACTTATTGTGTGGTGCCCGTGTCATGTGTCCATGCTTCTTACTTTAGTTTGCTCCAGGCAAGTATAGTACCAGGCCTATTGGATAAAGCCCCTTTGGAGCTTCTCTACTCCACCCATTTTTCTTTCTACAAACCCCACCCCCCCCCCCAAAAAAAAAAAAAATAAGGCATTCTTATCCCGAATAACGTCATAAAGCTCGGAAAAAGCAATAGAGAGTGGAACATCCTTGCACCACACGTCATGCGAAAACTTGACTCTTCTGCCATCTCTGATAGCATAACAGAGGTTTCTGAAGAAGTCCTATCAGTGTTTTCTCATTCCTTTCCCCATATTAATCCTATATGTTTCGCTTGCCACCCCAGAGGTCCAACCTCCTTTCCCAGTTTCATATTTACACTGGATAACTGTCTTCCACATCCTCCCGTCCTCCATAAAAGGTTTCCACAGCCATTTCCCCCAAAAGGGTCATTTTTGGATTTCTAGATCAGTGATGTCTGCTTTTTCTCTCACTGTTATTACGGACTGTCAATGGAGAGGAGGTCCCTATAGATTGGCAGATAAAGTAGGGGAGTGCAATGCAATTTCAGAAACCACAGAGGAGGTCCCCATAATTGTTAGAAACCTCAGGGGACGTTGGTGTAATTTACCATTTTCTCTCAGGAAAAATATCCACTAAAGGCACCAAAAAGAAAGGTGCAGTCTTTCTATGCTGGGAGCTCTCATGCTGTTGTAGTCTCTGCTAATATTACTGGAAAAGTTATTGATTCCCATGAAATTGTGTTTATTAGTGTGAAGTCCACTTTAGATCTTTTATTGAATTAAGGTGGCTGACGCAAATGCAGCCATCGAATAGGCCATCAGAAATGTGAGTGAAGTCTATTGAAGAATTGCTGAGAGGAGTGGTGGATAAGAAAGGGTGAACGGCACTAGAACTGATGAAGCATTAAAAGGTGGTCAACTGCTTGAATGATATGGACTTTCAATGTGACTATCCAGTGATATGGGAAAATTTTAGTTGCAGATGGAGGACTACAGTTCTCTGGACGTAAATATAGCATTCAGATTTATTTATCCCACCATTCAACTTGTACATTTGAGGAATCATTGTGCAGTGCAAGAATGAACATACCCTTAAGCTTTTTCCCTTTCTAAAGATGCCAGAAAATAAAATAAACTAAGAGGCTGTTTAGATGGTGATCTCCTCTTTGTGGGGAGTGAAGGTAACTCCTCTCAGAATTAGGAGTTTTTCTACACCTGCATTGCATGGCTTTGGGGTCAGTTGAGCATTGTACTAGTAACAGTTGCTACCAGGGTATTCATTTGTTTGCTAAGGGTTGCATATTTATCTTGAGCGTAAAGTGAACTTTGATGAATCAGTATGTTTGCTTGAACAGAAAGTTTTAGCATTTCACATTCATCGGGCGAGTATGAAATTGCAAGAATGTTATTGTAGTACATATCCTATTTTGGAAGATGCATCTAATTTCCAATGAATATGTGCATTCCAAATGATGGTGACATGAGGAAGGTACTCAGGAAGCCATGTTCCTACTATAGGTTTTCCAAGCTGCAGAAATTACAGATGGAATTGTGATTAACCACTGTTCTGAATCTATATACTGAATTATGATGACGAAACAGAAAACTTGGAGCACCGAAATCAGTACAGCATAAAAAGTTTGGTAAGAGAGCCTTCTTCTTCTTAATCTTGGGATCTGATCTAATGCATCTGTATGATTCTTGTCACATTGACCAATCAAAGAGACTGGTTAGCCAATGTCCTCCTGTGCTGTTTTTCATTCCTACCCATTTCCAGGCTTTTGTAAATCATGTGAGACATCTCATATTTCTCATTCATGTTAGAGTCTGTAAGGGTTCTTGGGAGTGATTTAATGTAGTAAAAAGATGGAGTGTGTATATAATCATTATGGAGCTAGGATGTGGTGAGACCCCTGAATATAGCCATTTATGAACTTATGGGATTTAAGGGACTGACCTCGGAACTTACAAAGTTTGTCCAATGGCTGTTAGACTGGAATTTGTTTGGTTAAAGTGATTCATGCCACCATTGGAGTGAGTGTAGAAAATGAAATGAGTTAATTGCCTGGATAATACACAAGTTTTAGGTTATTGGACTTGCAGTGGATGCACATGTGTGACTAGCATTGGGGCAATTAAGGATGGTTTACTGCATAACTATATTTGGACTGATTGAATTTGTTGAATGTCAAAATAAGTCAATATCAATAGCTCATCAAGCCTCCTGGCATCTAATCGAGAGTGCATCATTCAAAACTAAGAGTTCTTGGCCACGAGTTGCTTCCAGTTTGAATGGTTCCCGACTGTGAGTTGCTTCTAGTGTGCGTGAATGTGGCGGCAGTTCTTTTAGTAGCATATCTTAATCTCAATGTTGTGATATACCCTGCCGGATCCTTCAGACTACCACGAATGTTATGTTGGGACAATTTAGAGACTCTGTAATCTTTAGAAAAATGGAAATATATGAAGGATAGGAGAGCTACAGTGAAAAATTGGTAGTACCAAGTCAAATTTTCTGGGATTCTTGTGCATGCCTGTAGATATATAGGATATGATTGTTGTTCCTATCTTTTGTACAGGAATCACCCCCTTTAAGGTGCTGTTTTTATAGTCATATAAAAAAAATTAAAAAATTGAATGGCCCAATGTGGCTTCCCTACCAGAAACCATTGTTTTTTTTATTGTCAATGTTGCACAATCAAAGTTTTTTTCTGCCACAACTGCTGGTTATGTATTATGCGTACACACCAACTATTTGTGTGAATGTTGTCCCACTCACACCACCTCTGTTATATTGGTGATTTTTACACCACTGGGTTTTGCTTTTCCTGGACCTCAAATGAATCAAGCATAAGCAAACCACACAAGTTTTTTACTTAAGCGTGTGTAAGGATGCTCCCATCTTGTAGATTTGATACACATTAGGGACTTCGAACTATATGAATGACGGAAAGTTCTCCCCACTTTTTTGATTTCCTTTTTCTTCGCATATCAATGCAGAATAGTGATGCTGTCATTTGTGTTATCTTTAAGGTTGATGTGTGAAATCCTGTATTCATGACATGAACTTAATTAAAAAGTAAAGGAAATTAATTCATGTGTCTACGCTCTAGTATATTGCTGTTTGTTTGGATATCAACATCCTTACCTGTGACCTGTTACCAGAATTCATGCTTTTTGTATTAAACTTTGCGACAATATGCTTACAGCGGACAAATTTGGATTGAACTGAGAAGGGAAAAAGATATAATGTGTCAACTGGCAGCCGATCTCGTCATCAAATTGAAAGTTTCCGGGTCAGATCCATATTTACTTTAAAACATAGAATAAAAAAAGGGAACCCCACGAGAATTTAGTTTAGTAATTTATGGTAAATATAAGGAAGAGTTTCTAGAGTATAGTTTATTAGCAACAATACAAATATATAATGTGCATTCGAAAATAGTTGAGCCCTAACAGCCTGCTAAAATACCTGATTCCTAGCTCTATGGTTTAATCAGCTGTTCCACACCGGATTTGATTCTTTGACAACTGCCATCTCTTGGATGTTGCTCAGTCTTGTATTCCGTTAAGTACTTCTTTCATTACTTTGCTGGTTCACATATACACACATGCACACATTTGATTACAGCAATTTTCTAGTTGGATTACTTGTTTATTTTTTATTTTTGTATATTCTCTAACTGCTACTTTTAGCATTCACACTTTTCTTTTGGGTTAGTTTGCTAGATGATAAGAATGTAAAAATGTGAAATGTGAACTTGGTAGCCAACTAAAGTATTCTTGTTTATCAATTTATGAACAGTTGCTTAAATCCAGCAAAAAATGTGAATGGGAATTTGATAGCAAATTGAGTAATACTAGATATCAATTTCTAAATATGATACTTGTATTTTCTTCTCTCTCTCTCTCTCTCTCTCTCTCTCTCTCTCTCTCTTCGGTATGTACATTGCAGCGAAGAAATTTCTGTGGCTTGAGACTGATCAAAGACCAAACATGAGCTTGGCATGCCTTGTATGCCACAGTGTAGAAAGTCCTTCGCACTCTTTTAGGAGTTACTCCGTTTCAAGTTCAGACAATGAGGGAAGATGTTCTGCAATCACAAACTGCTTGGCCAGGAAGGTATCTCTTCCACACCCAACAGTGAACACTTCTCTTGGATCATCATCTAAGGTGACTCCACAGCCAAGTATTCCAAATGATGGAGTTGATGGCTCTCCGCGGCTAGTTCGGAGCCGTGCTGTTAGAAGAGACCTCGTGAGAGACTGGAATTTTGATGAAGCCGTGATGGAGCGGTAGTTTGCAAAATTCAGAGTAGGAGAAGAGGACTCTTCTCTTAGGACAGTGTTGCAAGAGAGGGGGGAGGGAAAACTTTGAACTTGCTTCACTTATGTTTTTGGGTGCAGTTGAACTCTGTCCTGTAATGAGAGTTTGGGCATCTGTGAAACTTGTGGAGAGTTGAATTCGAAGCACTTTGTTTATATTCCTTTTATTATGTGTACTTTGGTTGTGTGGGAACCTGAACTTTGAATTGTTTTAGCCCATATAATCAGACTCACATTGACCAGAAGGCCATCTTGATCAATATGCATTTTCTGTGTTGGGTTCTGGCCATCTTGATCAGTATGCTTTTTCTGTGTGTTGGAACCCCCGTTTGATAGAGTCTGATGCAGACAGTTTTCAAAAGATAGTTAAGGGTTTGGGCAATTGATAGTCTTTGACTCTCTACTTTAATTAATTGACTATAGAGTTTTAGGAAAAGAGGTTCTGTGTTGGATCCCCACTCTATAATTGTTTGGTAATGCATGTTACTGGTTGGTTCAGTGAGCAAGAATTTGAATTATTTGGCTTAGTGCTTCGGTTCTAGTCTCAATAACCATTCAATGCTTTCTGGCATCTGTGTGGAATAGTCTATTTGCATATTCATTTGGCAGCTGTGTGGAATAGTCTATATGCATATTCATTTGAAGTACCAAAAAAAAAAATGTTCGGTTATCTGTTTGCTGCCCTTTCTGTTGTGAAGATTTGCCACCTCAAAGCATATGAAACTAGGGTGTGTTTGGTATCGTGAATTCGGGATTGAACAATTTCCATAGGTCAAGTGCATAGATAGAGCCATGATATCAGTGTTTGTACAGCTTTAGACTTCTTTTGGAATTACTTCGCAATTACAAATTCATATTCTGGATTCATAGAGTTATCCTTTGCATAGGAGTCGGGTATTATGATTTCCCATGCCATGTTTGGTGAGGGAGTACTCTCTCTCTCTCTCTCTCTCTCTCTCTCTCTCTCTCTCTCTGTGGAAATTTTAATCAGTTCACCACATTGAGCAATTATAATCTTGAATTTGAGTTTTGTAATGGGGACTCATCTAATACAATGAAATTAAAAATTATAAGGGAAATTTCAAGCCTGGAATCTCTCTTTCTCTCTCCGTTAAACCTAGTCAGTAAAGGCCTATTGAATAACAAAATTAAGTGTTTAAATCTAAACAGATTCAACAACTAAGTGCATCCAAATCCAATAACGCATAATCGCTTAGAACTTCAAATTAAAGATTTACATTGGTTTCAATTTTATGTCAAAATAATTTGAACTATCATTGAATGTGGTACAAGTCTAATGGACTGTTGTTTTAACTTTAATCTTAATCAATAATTTTATTGAACTTTTAATATAACAAATGCAAGGTTTAAATATTTCAACAGCATAAATTTCGTGTTAAAATTTCTGTACTTAATTTTCAATTTTATAACCATCCCCTGTAACCTGTTTCACCAAGTTTGTGTATAGTATGTGAAGTTCTTATATATTGGATGCTGACATGATTTTACTTGCTATTGTTTTGACTTTTGAGTTTGCTTGTTAATAATTTTGCTTTATTTATATATGTTTCTTTAGCTTAATTCTTGACTTTAGGCACACGTGTAAAAATCTTATATGGTTTTATTCAATTGAAAAAGAGCATGAAGTAGGAAAATACTGTTTATGCAATATATGTGCTGAGCTCTAATCCTCTACATTGCATGAATCATTCTAGAAAAGAAACTACTATAGTGATGACAACCATTATAAGGTTCGCTGTATGATACTTGAACGATTCTTATTTTATCCAAAACTATAGATTGTGAGTGTTTACCAACCTCAAAAAAAATTTATTCGCTAGGGTGGATCCAAAAGGATATGCCTTGAACATGTTCTCTCATGTTATAAAACAAATTTGAAATTTATGAAGCCATGTCTAATAATTAGCGTAGACGTTGGTCAAACTTGACCTAAATTTGAAATAATTACTATCAGCCTAAAACTAAATTTCAAGCACACTCATTTAATTCCATTTTTTCTAAATATAATTTTAAGTAACATAAAATCTAATTACGTATATATAAACATATTAGAAGGGTGGCACACACTATATACGTGTGCTATACTAGACCTAATTATTTGTCTGTTTGCTAGTGGTTATCTGGTGGTGTAACCATATAAGTGGTAAGAATGTGTTATACTCAATTATTTCTCTGAATTATCCGGTTGTGTAATCGTATAGAAGATGGGAACGTGAGTTACGTAGTAATTTTTTAAACATTTTAGGACAGTTTAAAAATGTAAAATAGCATAACAAATCCTGACCAAATCTCCGGTTAGCTTTTTATAATAGTATAGATGTATTAGAATGTATAAATATATTATTTTATATATGTTTAGAATTGGACTGAACTTCAAATAAAATTTTAAAACCTGTAGCTTAACATAATCAGGCCTGAAAAAAATTACAAAATTATAAATGATAGGCGGCTAAATGATAGGCGGCTTGAGCAGGCCATCGACCCATGGCCAACGCTACTAATAGTACCAAGTAATGAGTCAATGATCCACCACCAGCTGGGTTAAAAGTACTTGAATCCGATTTCCAAATTTACAGGTCGGGTCAACCATTTAACTAGTAAATTGAGTAAATTACCCTTCTTCCCAATCTGAATCTTCTCAAATCACAAGCCAATGGCACACGAAAGCAGAGAAGATTGAACCAAAATGGCCCCAAAGAAAAACACCACCGCAACCCTGTGCTCTGTCTATTCTCTGTTTCTCTCACTCTCACTCTTCTGCATTCTCTTACTCTCTCTCTTCATCCTTTCCAACACAACCCACCAATCAAAGTCCTTATCATACCCATCTTTACTTTCCCAAACTAGCTCCCTATTCTCCGCCAATTCGATCAAAGTCTATGTCGCAGACCTACCCAGATCTCTCAACTACGCCCTTTTGGAAAAGTACTGGTCTTTGAAGAGCGATTCGAGGCTCGGAAGCGGGGCAGAGAACGAAATTCGATCGACCCGTTTGTGGAAGAAGCTTCAATACCCTCCGTACCCTGAGAACCCATTGATCAAGCAGTACAGTGCGGAGTACTGGATCATGGGTGATCTGATGACCCCTGAGGAACTGAGAACTGGGTCGTTTGCGAGGCGGGTTTTCAACGCCGGTGAGGCCGACGTTGTTTTTGTGCCGTTCTTCGCGACGCTTAGCGCCGAAATGCAGTTGGGTGTGGCCAAGGGGGCGTTTAGGAAAAAGGTGGGGAATGAGGACTATGAGAGGCAGAGGCAGGTGGTGGATTTTGTGAAGAGTACTGAGGTTTGGAAGCGGTCCGGCGGCCGTGATCACGTTTTTGTTCTCACTGGTAAGTTGATATTGTTGAATTTGTTTTGAAATTGGATGATGGTTGTTATGTAACATCGATTGTTGTTTCGTGGGTCGTGACTCTTCTACTATCGTCTTCTGTTTTCTGTCATAATTCTTCAAATCCAATAAACAATGTAGCCTACATTTTATCACTGTGTTATGTGTGCATGTAGACATGCAGCTACTGGATTGATAGTTTGATACTAGGTTTCTATTTCCTATCTCAAATACTCATCTGGGTGAAGATCACAGATTGCTTGGAGTATCCGTGTATGTGAGGCTATTCTTTTAATTTCCAAATATAGGTAGTAGTTATGTGAATAGGAGCTGGATTAGATTTGATTTTGGTGATTAGAGTGGTAAGTGTGCGATAGGTATCTTTGGAGAACAATAATATATCAAAATCTGAAAGCTGAGTATTTCTGAGGTGCCTTGTCAAGTTGATTAGCATCTTGAGAAGTGAAGATTGATCGAAGAGGATTGACTTGGTGCTGAGGTGGCTGATACAGGAAATTTTGTAGGACTCGTGCAAAAAATCACTTCCAATTTTGTTTATTTTTTAGAGAGAATATCATGTCATGGATGTAGAAATTTATGTTAAATGGCAGAAAGCAATGCATATAACCAACCATAAGTTTTGTTGACTTGAGTGGTATGTCATGATCAAGGGGCCCCTTCTGAATCCTACATTCAGAAGAAACAATATGATTGTGAAATCATATTGTACATGGAATCATCCATATAATTTCACTCTCTTGGAGGTTTTTGAAAATCTATGATCTAAGGATTTTTTGAGTTATTTGCCCCCATCTGCAATTTAAATATTAATTCAAGCTGTGTCATTCTTTCTACCCTCATGAACTAGAGGAACCAAAACAGCAGTCAACAAACAGCTAGTAAATATCTTTCCACTACTCTAATTCAGTTAAGCTAGGGAAGTGGCAAGTTGAACGGGACCTTATTGTAATGCTCTGTAACTCAGTTTGCTCTCTTAAGCAAGTGGCAAGTTGAAACCAGCTAAAGTGAGGTACTGAGGTTTTCATGTTAGAGGGGGACCTTATTGTAATGCTTTCTAGTAAACTGCAAAAAAATTAAAAATTGAAGAAAAAAAAAGTGCAAGGTTTGGAACCCTAATTCGCAATATTTCATTCTCGGCTCTTGGATCTTACCCTGTTCCTCTAAGTTTTGCTAATGCTCGGGAATGGGATATAGACCACTCAATGAAGTGTCAGTATTCTAGAAGGTTTGCTTAAAATGATTAGTCCCTTCCCGACTGCCTTTTGGCTGTCTTATGACTCAGGCTTTCTAATTTTTCCGGTCTCTCCTTTCCGGCTAACACTAATGTGGAAGTTTAGGAGAGCAAACTAAGGTATGGAACCCTAGTTGTGCAGTCTTTTCCTAATAATATAACATGAAGAGGTTGGGAGTTTGGAGAATTAAGAAGTCCATTGAATTAAATGGTGTGGAAAATGAAGTCTAAAAATAGCTGAATTTGGCCATGCTGAAGTCAGTGCAGCTAAATAAAGAGGCCAGTTATTGCCTTTAGCTGAGAGCAAACTGGGTATGGAACCCTAGTTTTGCAATCTTTTCCTCATAATATAACATCAAGGTGTTGGGAATTTTGAGAATTAAGAAGTCCGTTGAAATTAAATGGTGTGGAAAAGTGAAGTTCAAAAATGGCTGAATTAGGGCCTTGCTGAAGTAACAATGTAGCTAAATAAAAAGGCCAGTAATGGCCTTTAGCTGAGAGGACTCCTTCCTGTCTACCTTGACCAGGAAGAGGGGGTGATGCGGAATAAAGAGACTAATAATTTTAGTTTCCTTAGAATTAGAGTTTTAGTAGGACTTTATTTTAGGATTTTTATTTCATGCAGAATTCTATTTTATTTTTTATTTTGCATTGCCTATTTATATGGCAAGGTAGGTAAACGAGTGATCAGCTTTGATGATTATTGTTTGAATATTGGATTCTCTCTCCCTATGGATTTTTCTCCCCAGTTCTCTTTCTCTTCTCTTCTACCCATTCTGGTTCTTTCCTCCTTTTCTCTTCTCCCTATTTTATTTTTACGATTCTTTGATTCTATTGTTACTTGTCTTGCATCAATTTGGTATCTGAGCCCAATCTCGATTCGTCTCTATTGTTGGAACATTTACACAAAACCAGTCACATAAACCATCCACGGCCATTGCTGAACGGACCACTACTCATCGTCAATCATTGCAGAGCAAGCATCTCACCCATCATACCAATCACGAACCGTA
Organism: Euryodendron excelsum; assembly: GCA_033060915.1. Lineage (NCBI taxonomy): Eukaryota > Viridiplantae > Streptophyta > Magnoliopsida > Ericales > Pentaphylacaceae > Euryodendron > Euryodendron excelsum. Next base: position 23,639,722 of record CM065389.1, on the reverse strand, counting down.
GCACAAACTAGTGCCAATTGCTTGGTAGTGCATAGCAGAGAACAAAAAAAAAAAAATGGTCCAGTAGACAGCAGGGCCTTGGACATTAAAGTTGTTGCACCAGTCAACCATCATCAACGCCATCGCAACCATTTTCGTAAGCCATCACAAACCCATTGCAGCAGTCGATCGCCCACCGAAGAACTAGAGACACACGAGCTTCGCCGACCAGTCACCTACGTCACTGCAAGTCTCATCGAAAGCGTCACCGGAGTCATCCACCTTGTCAAACCAGATTCACCAAAGCCGTCGTTGCAGAGTTGCTGTGTCGTTCGAAGCCTAGGGCTTCACACTTGAATATCGCAAGGAAGACGACGATTGCTGGAAAAGGTATAAAACATGAACCCTAAACCTGACCCAGTCTGCAACCCAACAATCAACCAACCTACCATATAAGGCCCAATTCTTAAATTAAACCCAAAACAGCCAAACCAATTAAAAACCAAAACAGGCCCAACAGCCCAAAGCAAACAGCTTACTAAACCCAGCCCAACTGACAAAAAAACAAGCCCAGAACCAGGTTTAGACCCAGCATACCTATTTGAGTCCAATCCAATTTAACCCAACTGTTAATCAAACAAACCCAAATTCCTGAAACCCAGACCCCATTCAGCAAGCCCAAAGCTGAATCAGAGAGCTCCAATCAGCCGAAAAAAACAAAAATACAGCAGCACGAAAAAAAAAAGAAAAAGAATGTGGGAAATTTCAAACAACGAAAAAATTGAGAGCTTGAAATCACCATTGGAGCTACAGAACATGCATAGGAGCATCACACTTCAACTTGAGAATCAAATTCAGCTTCCAACAAGGTACAAGTCCTCTTTGAAAACGTGATTAATTTTTGTATCTGTTTTTGAGCCAATAAATATTGCATATTGGTCCATTTACCTCATAATCTCCAATTTGTTTTGCTCCTTATGCCCAAAAAAAAAAAAAAGGTGTCCTTTATAACCCTTTATATCTAGCCATTCAAAAAAAAAAAAAAACCATTTGCACCTTGAGCATGTTTGCTTCAGCATCCCCATTAGAGCATAAATCTACATGGTCTCTTTATTGCAATTCAGTTTTTCTTTGAGCATTTGGTAGGATTATAATTTATGTTATTTAGGGCAATTTGAAACTTATTTTGGCATTCAGAAGAAGGAAAAAAAAAAACTCTTGTCCTTAACCATGAGTCGAATATTACCTCTACATTCTTCAAGGGAATATTCCTATAATCAGCCCATCTATTTTTATGAGAACTTGTGAGATATCGCCAAAAAGATTATTGTAGATGTCTCAAATTTTGATGATAGATCAGACTCTAATACTTTCTTGGATTGGCTTAATGATATAGAGAACTATTTTAGTTGGTATGACATGTTAGATAGCCAGCGAGTTCGTTTTGCTAAAATGAAACTCGAAGGTTCTGCCAAACGGTATTGGTAAGGAGTCCAACTAAATCTAGAGCGTTTAGGAGAAAAATCCATTACCTTATGGGCTAAAATGAAGGAGAAGTTGATAGGTAAGTATCATCCCACCTATCATAAAAGACAATTAGTTGACTGGTGGTTTAATTTGAAACAAATGTCTTTAAGTGTAACTGCTTATCTAGATCAGTTTGAGGACCTTCTAATAAGGTGTAATGTTAGGGAAGATCCTCAGGCTACAACCATTAGATTTGTTAATGGGTTGAACCCAGAAATTAAAAGAGCGGTTAAACTACAATGGCCTAACACATTCGATGAAGCTTACTATACAGCTTTAGAGGTAGAAAAACACCATAAGTCTCTTATCCAGAGGCAAATGGTTTCTTGAGTTGGAGAGTACCAACATTCTACCTTAGCCTCTTTTAACAGGTCGATTAAGTTTTCAGAGTCCAGTCCAGTTGCTTCCAAGAAGAGCAACAATGTCAATTCAAGAGTTGATAGCACCAAGTGCAAGGAAACTTCTCCTTTTAGTTCTCATTTAAAGGTCTCATTAACTGTTTGTTATCGTTGTCATGAGAAGGGACACATTGATTCTCTGTATCCATATAGTACATTGGCTATCGAGCATACGTGACTATCGAGCATACGTTAAAGGACGCTATAGAAAAGGGTGTTGACCATTCAAAGGAGGCTAAGCTAGTGCGACCTATAATAGAGGGCGTTGACCAAATAGTTGAACCTTTCGATGAACCCTTCGAGTCTGACGACGAAAGTCTGGAAGTGTCAGAACATGGCCACGTCTCCACTCCTAGCGATGACACTTGTGATGTCATCATTGATAATAGGAGAACCACGAATGTGGTTCCTAAAATGGATTGCCCTATGATCGGCTTACAGCTTGTGCCACCTTTCAACCATTCAAGGTTGCAAATTATGTGTTTAAGTACGATGATGAGACGTTCATGTTAAACCTTGTTTAAAACGTTGATGCATTTCCTTTGCTTCTTGATACTTGTCCTTCTAAGTCACTTGTCCAACACAATCTTGACCTACATGCTGATAGTAGGAGGATAATTGCTTCGAGTAATGAAAATTATAAACTCATACCTGATATGCATTATGGGAACTTAAATGGGTAATATTGGGATCTATGTCATGGTTTGTGCATGCTTTGAGTCTTATACTCACATTTCATTTTGCTAATACTTCTCTCCCAAGCCACTAAATCATTTCATATCATTCATGAGATTGGACCTAATGCAAATTTATTTGACTTTCCATCAAATATGAATATTAATTCTGTTTCACTGTAGAGGAGTTGTTTTCTTATTCAGTCATCTTTGAGCCTTCTCTATTGCTATCAACCTTGTCTACAGGTGGTGATCCTTTTATTGTTGTTCGAGCACATATCTCTAGTCTTCCACCACTGTTGCCACAACATGAGGATTGTCGTCAGGATATTCTTGAGATTCAGATTGTTCATTCTTCACTTGATGATTTTTGGAGATATCTCGTTCATTCATGCAGAATTTTATTTTATTTTTTATTTTGCATTGCCTATTTATATGGCAAGGTAGGTAAACGAGTGATCAGCTTTGATGATTATTGTTTGCATATTGGATTCTCTCTCCGTGTGGATTTTTCTCCCCAGTTCTCTTCCTCTTCTTTTCTACCCATTTTGGTTCTTTTCTCCTTTTCTCTTCTACCTATTCTATTTCTACGATTCTTTGGTTCTATTGTTACTTGTCCTGCATCAGGGGGAGGCTTCCGTAGAAGCCCTGCTGCATTGCTCTTTTCTTGAGCATCTTTCACATTGAGGATTCTTGTCTTCTCAGACTCATAACAGACTGCTAGGAACAAGAAGAGTTTTTTAGTCTCTGTTATTGCAGACCCTAATTCCTCCACTGAGAAGCCACCTTCTTTTCGTGTTATTGTTAGCACATCACAAAATCATGAGGAAGCTCTAACGACCTAGAAGTTAGAAAGAGAATGATGCCTAGCTGTGAATAGCCTTTTTTGGGCTTTCTAGAGGAATAGTAGGTTCTTGGGTTGGTAGTGTTCCCCTCTTATGAACTGGAAAGACTAAAAAGCTTGATACTATAAGGCTTCTAAACTCCTATCCCAGGACATTTGTGCTGCATGGGTCCTGGACTTGAGCTACTAATGCAAATTGAGGTGGTTGATGGCCATTTAATTGCATACTTGAGTATAAAATTTTGTAATTAATTTTTAACTATAAAAATTAATTGTTTCATATAGTTAATGGAAAGTGGTAAAAATGAAGCATTTCAGATAAAGCTTTTTTGAGTTGGGCTTGGTTAATTTTTCAAAATCCAAGTAGTTCTCAAGAATCACTACTCGAATACCCAAAGAGTTGGGCTTGGTTAATTTTTTTTTTTTTTTACATGTCCAATCCCCAAAAAGTTCATTCAAATTGGACTTATCTCCATAAGTTGAGACTGTGTCACTTGGCCTTCTTGTGGACATAAAATGTACTTGAGCTTTTGCTCTTGCTTCTTCTTCTATTTTTTTTTTTTTTTTGGCATAGGAAATACTACTTTTTGATATGACATATTGTTCCATTTCAAAATTAAGGTCAATATTTTTATGGAACCAAATGTGTGACAATCTTACAAACAATAATATAAAATAAAAGTAAGAACCATTAATTTCTTGGATATCCCTTGCTTGTGCCAATTCATGTGGTTCAATGGACATTTGTGACAGTATCTAATGATTTATCTACTACCAAATCTATAAAAGAAAAAAAAATATATTGCATGCTTAAGCAGCTTATGTTTTAGTCTCTACATTGTCAGGTTATGTTAAAACTTGAAGCATTCTTTGGCAGACCCTGTTGCAATGTGGCATGTCAGAGCTGAGATTGCCCCAGCAGTCCTCCTGTTGGTAGATTTTGTTGGGTGGTACAGGCTTGACTCAAAAGCATCTAACAGTAACTCATCAGATATGATACAACACACCCAGGTTTCACTGCTGAAAGATGTAATCGTGCCATACACAAATTTATTACCTAGGTTGCAGATATCAGAAAACAAGAAACGCCCAACTGTCCTTTACTTCAAAGGAGCTAAGCATCGGCATCGGGTCAGTATTCAATTTCTACCTGTTATTCAATTAACAACTTGTTTTATTAACTACCTTAAAATTTGTTTCCACAGACATCCAACTATCAAAAAAGAAAATTGTTTTTTAATTTGTAGTTGTTAGTGTACTTATCAAAAACTTAATAGGTGTTGCTATAGTACTTCATGTTATGTAGTTCCACAATTGCCTTATTCGCCTTTAATTATCTACTCCTGTTAATTGCTGCTGCTTGGAAACTTGTATTTGTCCTAATCTCCAAGGTTTATTTGTACATAGAAAAAGTAAATAAATTTCCCAAGATTTGTATATAATACAACTTGAGTGGTTTTGGTGGACATAGCCTTTTTTTGCCTTTTTGGTTGAGAGTTGAGCGTAGCCTTGAGAACAGATTCTTACGTCAATATATATACACTGTATGCTTTAAAGATTCACATAACATAAATAGTGAGCATGCCCTTCAAATAACGGGCAGTCAGTGTTATTTTAATGCCCACTCCTACTTCTACTCTCTCACTTTTGAGTACTGTTACTCTTCTAGATAACTGGCTTTTTATGCTGCATTTTTATCTTCTTCATTATGCAAATCCTGTCTGCTATTCTGCAGCATATTTTCTTATTTTCTTCACCCCATTCATTTAGACAATTTTTTCCTGTCTTATATAATTGTAAATTGACATTTGCACCTATATGCAGTTCCCTTAATTTTCATTTGTTATGTCTTAATCTGATTTTACTGAATAAAATTTTGATTCATTTGCTATAATACAAATTATATCCTTGATCTTAGCCAAGAGGCTTGTCAGTTCCATTGAATACCATTACATTTTTGCTTTCAATACTTCCTAAGTTAGGTCACCCATTACACAATAACAACTGCCAAGGCACCATGCCACTTCCATAAAAGGGCCAAGAGAAAATTTTAATGTACATTTCCTGCCCAAATTACACTGTTCTTAATGTTGTATTTGTTGGAGTACTGCCTTGCTCTGGACAAAGGTAAGTTATGGAGGAATACATGTGGGTAACTTTTTGTAAAGCATTAACTTGTTCCATTTAAAAGGTACCTAAGCATCCAAGAATTTTTGTCTCTATTGCAGTTTCAATTGTTCTGACGTGAATACTCATTTTTCTTTTGATATTATTTGAGAACTTTCTCAACCAACATTGCAGTCTCCATTGCCTCTTAGATGGATGTGCAGAGATACTGAAATTCGTTTGGGGAAATTCTATGCTGTATAGCTTTGTGTTTACTTCCTATAGTGTAATGCACATGATTTTGTAGCATACTTTTTGTTGTATCCACCAAGTAGTAACATTGAATTTGGCATGTGATGGCACAAGAGGACACCAATCTGGACGCCTCTCTGTGATGTCCGTATGTCACTAGAGGGACCCTTTTATAACACAAGTACACTCTTTTCCAAAATTTTAAAATCACAGTCACAGCAGCTGCCACAATGGCGGTCATGGCGCAGATGTGTAACGGATGTTAAATAATGGACATGAATTCCAGAGTAGTGAATTTCTTTTCCTTCCACACAACTATCCCATATACTTCCAATACACGTTTTTCGTTTCAAAATTTCCAATTAGTTCAGATTGTAATGGTGATTTATTCAATTGATAAACATGATTTAACATGGATAATAAGTTTTATTTTATTATAAGTCACCTTGTGGAGGAATATGCTTTCTTTCTTTAAATTATTCTACTCTTATGGTGACAAATACAAAAAGACTAAAAAGTAATATAAATTAGTAAATGTAGTCAATAACGATATTCATCTAAATATAGGAATTCATATAGTCTTAACAAAGAAAGCCTTCATGAACATTGCTTTGTAAAATGGAAAACCCAATAAAGCTAACTTACATTAAGTTGATCTAGGTTAGTTTTGATTTATCTAACTTAATTAAATCCAAAGATAAGATTAAAAAAAATTAATATCAAACTTGTAGATTTGTGTTTTAGGAAGGTAGATCCGTGTAAAGGGGAGTTTTGGAGGGTTTGGTATCTAAAACAACAGGAAAAAAAAAGTTCAAAAAGCACTGTTCTGAGCAGCTGTTACTGCACCATGGCAGGCCATTATGACTGTGGGTTCATTCTGACTGTTATGACTGTGCTTTCCAACCTGTTATGTAACAGCTGTTACATACTAGGAAGTACAGACACACTGTTGGAGGAGCCGTACCCATGTCCGACACTTGTTAGACACCGACACGCGTGGAACACTCGTCGGACACTCCATTCTACGTGTCTAATTATTTATTATTTATTTTTACATTGGACACTCTACAGACACAGTTTGGACACGAGTGTCTCATTTTGGACACGTTAGGGACACACGGGGCGTCAACTATAAATTTTGAAATTAATTGTTGGTTCGAAGAAGAAGAAAAACAAACAAGAAGTAGAAGAAAAACAAGTATGCTATGATGATGGATAGTTGATTAAATATAATGATATTTTAATATTTTTTGTAGTTTATGATTTTATAGTATTGTGTATTGATAGAACAACTTTTTTGTTGTTAATATGTGTTAATGTGTTTGTTTATTTTATATTTTTTATGGAATATAATTGACTAATTATGAATTTATTACCGATTAAGTAGTGAAATGTGTTTTTTTTGAATTTTTAATTCGTGTAATCTTCTATATTTTTTATTTCTTTTGTATAATATTTATATGTATAACATATAAGGAATATAAAAATATAGACTTTTGTCGTGTCCCTGCCGTGTCGTGTCTAGTTTTGTTTGAAAATTACCGTGTTGGCATGTCCGACACGTATCGTGTCCGTGCTTCTTAACTTACATATAATGGCCGATATTTAGAGTCTCCCTTCTTAGACTCTTTCCTCATCTATGCTAATGGGGGACCATTAGGCATGTCAATTGGGCCAGCCCAGGCTGTGGCCCACTAGGCGCGGGCCGGGCTTAGCGGGCTCCCGCCACTATTATTCTATGAATTAGAAATTTATTTTTAAGTTTATATATATTGAATTTCTTTGAATTTATGTCAAAAATTTTACACTTACATTTATTATTATATATAATTAATAAGAATTACTAAGGTAAGTTATTTATATAATTACAGTTATGAAATTAATGAACGTGATTAACAAAAATGAAATATAAAATTATAAATTTTTATTAAATCATGAAAGACGCCTGGGAGGGGGTGGGTTGGGGTTTGGTTTCTTGGGCCCAATTTGCATCCCTAGGAACCATGTTGTTGTCATTATCGTGTGCGTTTTTTGGTAATAAGGGGGACCATATTCTTGTGTATATGCCCTTAAGAAAGATGGAGGGTCTCATTTGCTAATTTAAAATATTGATGCAAAACACAATACATTATTGGGGTATACATAATCCCTCCCATGGATATGCTTACATGTTTGTGGCTCCTGATCTGGACAACTTTCTGATGAGATGAATTCCCTTCTTTATCAAAACATTGAGAAAGGTAAATTATCATTCATAGATCGTCTTTCATCACACAGTAATTGTCTTAGATACTCAGATAAAGGCGTAAGCTGTGCCTTCTTTTTTCCCTCTGGCTTTGAATTTGAATTTCATGTGGAATGCTGCTTTTAAAGGTCACCATCATATCGCTCTCATATTTATAAAAAAAAAAAGACATTATATCGCTCTCATTTTTTCCTCTCTAGAGAATTCTCAACAGCATTCAATATTCTAACCACAGGGGGGGCTAGTTCGAGAAAAATTATGGGATTTGTTGGATAATGAACCTGGAGTTATTATGGAAGAAGGCTTCCCTAATGCCACAGGGAAGGAGCAGTCGATAAAAGGGATGAGAACATCAGAATTCTGCTTGCATCCAGCTGGGGACACCCCCACTTCTTGCCGACTTTTTGATGCCATCCAAAGCCTCTGTATACCTGTCATTGTCAGTGACAACATTGAGCTCCCCTTTGAAGGAATGGTGGATTATTCAGAATTTTCTGTTTTCATTGCAGTTAGTGATGCTTTGCAACCAAACTGGCTCATGCATCATCTAAGAAGCTATTCTGACAAGCAGAAGGATGTGTTCTGCCAAAATATGGCTCAAGTTCAGCCCATTTTGGAGTATGATAATGGCCATCCGGGTGGTATTGGGCCTATCCCACCTGATGGTGCTGTCAATTATATATGGAGAAAGGTTCACCAAAAATTGCCCATGATTAACGAAGCTATCATTCGGGAAAAGAGAAAACCATCAGGTGTATCCATTCCACTTCGATGCCATCGTACCTGACTTTGAAGGACTGCAATGGTATGTTTCATTTTGTTCTTGTAAAAGTTCACAATCCCCACCCCCCCCCTCTTTTTATTTCTTTGTTCTTTCTATGCTGTTCTCAGAAATCTTGTTGTGATGATTGGCTGAACTTGCTTTGCTACACATTAAAATTCATGATTTGGTTGAAAAAAATTCCAATTCGCAATTCATAGACATTGTATCATCATGTTTTTTGTTTATCTGATGATTTTCGTACGAGTATTTATATGGTGATCTGCTGTACACATTTTATAGCTGCAAGTATTATCCAGTCAATTCAAAATCTTATAGGTATCAAAGTCATGCAATTACATATTTTACTGGATTTTGCAACCCACAATATATGAGAATATCAGTACTCAATAGTCAAGAAACCTGGTGGGGTTTCAAGGAGTGCTGTAGCTTGTTATCATTTTCTAGGTTTTGTGTACATTTTGTCACAACATTCCACAGGACAAAAGAATGAATTGACCTTCTGATTGCCGTTATACATATATAGTTTCAATTTCTGCTGTATAAGGTATCCCTCTGCAGCAAGAAAGGATACCCGATTCCCCTTCTTCTCGAAGGGAACATCACAAATAAGACACTTATCACAAATCCAACCACCAGAGGAACAGTGTTGGTGACCTTTCTGGGCATTGCTGGGTAATAACAGGCCACAACATCATGGTGCGAAGCTGCAAAAGTAAGAAATGCAATCAAAGAAAGTGATGCATAGAAGAGATCAGCCCATCTCAGCCTATAATCGGTCGGCACACGCGGTTTCTTCCATCCTCCGTTAAAAGTCCATATTCCGCCGAACGTTGCCACACCGTAATATAACCTTCCTGTGGCTGTGCGAAAGCTGTCGGTGAAGGAAAGGAAGACGCAGGAGGCAACCAAAACTGCAAAGAAGGAACCCATCAGCCAGCGGTTCAAGGTGTCGCATTTGCCGTCATTGGTTAGCAGAGGCGTGAAAATGGTGAAGGCGAGAATGGTGGCTGTGGGTAGAAGAACGTTGAGTCGAGCTGTGCCGCTTAAGATTGTATTGAGGATATATAAGAAATGGGATTCATCGATGTCCTCCTCTGCTGGATGGTAGACTTTGTCATCTTCCCCGATTAGCTGTTGATGGATTGATTCTTCCATTATTAATTGCCAGTCCTTGGTCCCTGCAATCTGCATGAAATTGGGGTAATTGGAGGACATTGGTGGAAGGTTATTATGGCTTTTGAACATGTATGGAGGATTCTTTGTTAAACAAAAGACGCAAAAGAAATTCTCTCTCTCTCTCTCTCTCTCTCTCTCTCTCTCTCTCTCTCTCTCTCTCTCTCTTTTCTTCATTGTTGGACAATAAGGGTGGCTGGGTTTCTTTGAAGTAACTTCAAGCATTTGCTTTTGCTATGCTTCTCAATTCAAATTCCAGAGGTTCCATCGGCCATGTCCTCTGCTACACATTTTTTAGCCCTTGCAAAAGCATAAAATTGCAGAGCCTCTACTTGAATTGAACATAAATATGAACACAATTTTTATATGGATATCTTCCGCTGTAAATTTCAAACCTGCAATCGTCTGGAAAATTTTAAAATAGAGTAGTGCTATACAAGCAAACTTTTCAAATCAAAACATTCACTATTGTGATTCATAATTTTTAAAGTATAACTGTCAAATCATTTTGTATGGAATTTATATATAAAAGTTTTATTTGTTCCATAATGTTCTTCATAATATCATTCCCCACACACGAGCTTAATGATTTAATACAATGCCAACAAAGCTTCATTTCTCTTGGTGGAATACAATACAGTCTGTAGAGTTTGTTTACACAAACGAAATACCAAAATGCGATATGTGTCTTTCAGAATTTAAGTACAAGCTAATCAAGTAATGTTCGTGAACACGTGCCGTGTTTTAGTGTCAATTGTGTAAAAAAATTCTATACTGTCAATCTATGAAAACTAAATTCATCAAGGAAAGGGAATAGGTGAAGCACTAACCTTTGTTTGGATCGCAGATGTATGGAGAGAAGAAAAAAAAAAGTAAAGAGAAGAGAGGATTTTTTTTTTTTTTTGGATGGGTTAGAAAAATGAAACAAAATAAAATGTATTTTTTAAAAAAATTCAATTTTTTGTTTGATTACTCATAAAATAAAATTGAACATATTATAAATAGTTTAATTTTTCTTTCATTTTCTTTCTCCTAACGAATCCAAGAGTCAAATATAGCATAAATCTTCACATTGCAATGTAAATTGACGATAGGTGATCAAGATAAGCGAATGAAGTTTAGTAAATAGAACTATTCCAAGTAGAGTTATAGATATGTCAAATAGAAAAGAAAAAAAAAACCCATTTTCTGTCGGAGGGAAATGAATTAGAAATTTTGCAAGAAAAAGAAATTTCCATTAAACCATTTAGGTCAATTGAAGAAGGGTTAGTACTTTTTTTTTTCTTTGAGAAATAAAAAACCGCAAACGAAGCACAAACTAACCAATGGATGCTTGGAATGGTCCGATTAGCAAGAAATGGATGCTTTATTCTTCAGGGAAGCCTGTAAAGATATGTAAGGAGTGTTTAGACCAAAGTTATTTGATAGCTTATAGCTTAAATTTATAATTTTTTTAAATTATAATTGGTCTCAATAAAAATGTCAGTTAAAAAAGTCACTTCCTATAACTAACTTAGATTATATCTTTTTTAAAAAAAAAAAATAATTTAAAATTAATTTTTTAAAACTAACTTTAACTCTTTAACTTATGACTTTTTTAAATAACAATCTAAACACCAAAGCCTAGCTAAAAATCACACGACCTTTCCTGCAGGACTCCATGTTCTTAGACAGCCTCCAATTCCAAGGCAATTGCCATGTGCTCCTTCGGTCATATTTGGACGTTGAATTAGTGGAGAGACGAAAATAAAATAAAAGGAAAGAGAAAAGATATGAAAAAAATAAAGTTAAAGGAGTTAAATTTATTTCTTTTTCTTTTTTTGTTGGGTTAGGTTAGGCAACGAGAAGAAAATTCATACAAATTTGTCCCTAAAAAAATTACTTTTATGTTTAGTTACCCACGAAAAAGAAAAATGGAATAATCAGATGTGGTCAACTCAACGAGGATTATGTTTATATATAATCCAAATCTTTGATTGATCATTAATTGATGGAATGACGATAACAAAAAGAGAATCCAAATCCTTCAAACTATCATGGTAGCTCTATTTTCACGGGTAGTAACGACTTTCATAATAAGAAATAACTTCTTTTCTTTTTTTTTTCTCTTGTATGTGAAAACAATGCATCAGTATTTAAAAAGTTTGATAGTCATGTACTGGTTTGACCTAATATAAAGTTAATTTGCTAATAATTTCAACCAAAATCTTAAACCAAGTACGTCCATTTGTTTTCTAATATATTGGACAACTATTTTTTGTTGGCTTTATTCTGTATGTAATATTTAGAAAAAAATTGTGATAAGTAGTTTAGATATTACTTTTATCTAGGGGTGGCCATGGCCCAATAGGCCCCCAAGTCCGCTCATTAATTATATGGTTTCAGATTTTTTTTAAGTAAGATTAGTTTAATAGGCGGGCTTGAGATTTGTCTTTGAAGCCCAACCCAGCCCAAAATATATATATATATATATAATAATATTTTTTATATTTTAATATTATATATATTTTTATGTAATTAAAATTTATGTTATTCTATATTATCTATAGAGAAAAAAAATTATATATTAAACAAATTTTAAGTTAAATGGGCGGGCTTTGACGAGCTTGAAAATATAATTTTTTTAATTGGATGAATTTGGAATTTGATTTTGAGTCTGATGAGAATTTTTTTTGTGTAGGTTCGACCCCCCAATGTCCATCCCTACTTTTATCTCTTGTACGTAGGATTAATTAATCCCGAGAGGAGATAAGATAAACAACTTGCAAAATTGGATTTGAAGCCACATTACAATGTCACTCCCCGATAGATTTGTAATCCTGAGATTAACTACTATGAAATTCTTTGTCATCTTATCTCATCCCTAAAACAAGCGGGTTTTCATTTTCCTTTTTATTTTTCGTTTCTTTGTTTTTTGTTCTTTTTCTTTCTTTTTCTTTTTTGGTGGGTAAAGAAAAAATGAACTATCCTAAGATTTTCAGTTGAAAGTGAAAGTTAAACCATAGTTATTCACAACATTTTTTAAGAGTTGCTTACAAGTTTTTTAAAATTGTGTTAGGACTTTTTAAATCGTCTGATAAATATTTTTTAAAAATTTTTCTTAAAATTTCATAAGGATTCCGCTTTTTATATTGACAACTGTGAGCTAAGCATTGTTTTAGCAGCATGAAAGCAGCATCCACTTGTGCGTGAAAATAGCAAATCAAAAGTCTACTTCCTCCACACGAACCTGACTTGTAAATCTATTATGAATCGTTTTCCACAAGAAACTAAGAAGTTATTAGATAATGGAAGATTTCTACCTCCACTATTGGATAATACGTATAGATATACATACATATATATACACGTATATGCATAGGCATATGTTGTTATCCAAGCCAAACTTGATCCGAGAATTCCTCTTCCCCCACATGATTACGAAACTCTAATGCTGCGAATGTATTGTGGTATAATTAAAGAGCTTGATCTGAACAAATCCTTTGACCATCGCTCTATCTCTCTCTGGGTTTTGAGCAGATGACTTCATCTTGGCCGAGTTGGATCTCTTGTTCTCTCATTGATAGACACAAATGAAAACCAGGTACCTTGTAATCTCTCTCTCTCTCTCTCTCTCTCTCTCTCTCTCTCTCTCTCTCTCTCTCTCTCTCTCTCTCTCGTTTGATGTTGTTGCCATGTTAAATGTTGTGGTTGTTTAAGAATTAACTAAATCTTTAGTAGTCGCTTTGATTATATGATCTGCATTGGTGTAGCCATAGTTTTGCATGGCTGCTTTATACCCCGCAGGAAAAGATCGAAAAAGAAAAAAGATGGATGGTTGTTCATCTTTTTATACATTTAGCATCATTCGATTACCAGTTTAGGAAGTGCCGGCCTTGGTGCAGCGGTAAGATGCTCCATTGTGAGTTGGACATCACTGGTTTGAAACATAGAAACTGCACACGTCTCTCCCCATGCGCAGTTAAGAATGGGTACGTTTCAGTCTTTCTAAACCTGTAATGGCAGGAACTTTGATACTTGGAGATACCGTCAATAAGGTTCAGTTTCATTTTGTTCTATGTTCAAAGTTGATCACTTAATTTTCATATTTTGAGAGAATATCATTGGGTTTTAAAATTATTTCCCCAGAAGAAGTGCCAACAAGAAAATGAAGGAAATCAGCCTCTTGATCAACTAGTGTGTTTCCAAGAAAACGTGCCACCATGTTGAGGATTTTTGTGGGTATCGAACTTGAGTGGCCTTTAAGGACCACCAGTTCCGACCCTGAGCTTAGCTGGGTTGGTCAGTGGATTTGCTCCCCACTTGGCTAGTTATGTGTTCGACCTTGAGGTCAGCTCTTCGGGAGTTAGCGCAATTTATTGGTAGAACGAGTCTCTATTGTCTGGACATATCATATTTAAGCTTCGAGTATAGGTCAATTCTTTGCCGTTGTGCAGGTCCGAGACTTACTGTTGCATGTATTGAGAGGTTGCGACACCAACCAACCAAAGAGTATTTCCTCCAAAGTTGATCTTCAAAGGTAATCTCTTCACTACTCTACATTTTGTTTTTTTAAGGACCAACAGTTCCAAGAAAAGTTGCCACCATTACAAAAACCAATTTTAACAAAAAATAAATGACGGTCGGTCATAAGAAGTGTGAGAAAATATTAAACTTAAGACCCTTGCTCAACATGAGAACTAGTCAATCACACCGCTGGTGGTTGTTTGCTCCATTTTGTTGCTTTGACATTGATCTCTTCTATAGATCATCAATTTGACAAGGTCCAATATTGAAAAAATTATTCAATTATCTTGAAGCATTACGTCATAGGTAGGTGGATTTGAACACATTAATCGGATTCACCTCAAGACCCACCTAACAAAAGAGATCTACTGCATTTGTCAGTGGAGCAAGTGCTCCAAAAGTACCGATTAATATATCCCACTATTGAGAGTCCCCTGAGAATGTTGCGAGTACTGGAAGGTTGAAGGTCGGGAAGTGAATAAGAGCTTGGATGCTAACATCAACAAATGTGAACAGTGACCAAATGCAAGTTGGCTACAACCATACCCACTAGGTGAACTTGTTTGGCAAAACTGATACGCGAAAATTCTTTTGGCAAACTATTTTTTGGAAAGTTTTTTTTAAAACGCCCCATTTCTAGTAAATGTATTTAAATTGTTTTCTGAATTTTAAAAACTATTTTTCATAGGAAAATGAAAACATTATGAAAATGATGATATTTCTTTTAACCTTTTATTGTTTTTGTTTCTCAACATACAGAAAAACAAAAACAAAAATTTTGAAAATGATTCCAAATAGGGTTGTGTCATGATCAGGGCGGCGCCAAGTACATTTGTTCGGAATCTGGTCAATTGCATAAAACATCTTTGTACTACAACCTTTCTCTTTCTATTTTTCGTTCTTTTTTTTCATTGTTGAAGTGTTTTGCTAAGCCATGCTGGTTAGCTATATTGATTTTTAGATGCATGCTTGGTCTAAATGTATTATCTCCTCTCGTATTTATATTCATTGCTTTCTCTATTTCCTCTAGCTGTTAGGTCGATGATTAACTGTGATTCATAATGAATTCAACATTTTCTTTTCTTTTTTTAAATTTTCCATTCGATATTCGATATCTGTGTAAATCATCTGGGTTTTCCTGCACTTCTCTTTTCCAGCATTTCCTTTCCTTCTGTTTTTCTTTGTATTTCTTGCAATTCTAATTTCTTACAACTCAATTTCTTCTATTATCTCAATGGTTTACTTCTGGCAATGAAATCATCAACTTAAAAAATTAGGAGGGGATTTAGGATTCAATGGAGTAGCAGTAAGGTGCTCCATTTTGAGTTGGGCATCACTGGTTTGAAAAATAGAAACCATCTCTCACGATGCGAAGGTCAAATGGGCACATTGGAGATACCATCAATCAGGTTCAGTTTCATTTAGCACTGCGTTCAAATTTGATCACTTAATTTTCATATATTGCATGAGAGAATATTATTGGGTCTAAAATTATTTCTTTTTCCCTTTTCATATGGATTTGTCAATATTCATTGGATGCTAAGATCAACAAATATAAATGGTGACCAAATACAAGTTCCCCATAACCATACCCACTAGGTGAACTTGTTTGGTAGAACTGAAACGGAAAATTTGTTTGGCAAACTATTTTGAAAAACTTTTTGGAAAGTTTTTTTTTAAAGCAACCCATTTCTAGGAAACATATTTAAATTGTTTTTTGAATTTTCAAAAAAACTCTAACAAAAACAGAGAGAGAGAGAGAGAGAGAGAGAGAGAGAGAGAGAGAGAATGAAAATTTTAAAAATGATTCCAAACAGGGTTGTGCCATGATGCAAACAATGCTTCAATATGCTTTGCTTGGAGTTTGGAATCTCTGGACTATGGTATGCTTTGCTTGGAGATTGGGACCTCTGGACTATGGTCAATTGCATACTTCTTTGTTAATGCATCTTTGTAAAACATACCCTTTCTAATTTTAGACATTGATTTTTAGATGCATGCACAATGTATCATCTCCTCTCATAGTTCATTCATTTGTTTCACTATTTCCTTTACATCTCTCATATTTCATTCATTTGTTTCACTATTTCCTTCACCTATCAGTCTGATGATTACTGTGATTACTCAAACATTTTATTTCTTTCTTTCTTTTTTTTTTTTTTTTGGATTTTCCATTTAAAATCCAATATCTGCATAAATCCTCTGGGTTTTCCTGCACTTAATCTTTTCTTAATTATATTGAAGTCAAATTTGTCAGTCATTCAGTATCCACATATAAAAAGAAATAAAAGCTCTCTAGTTTTTACTACATTGCTTTCTTTCTTTTTACTAGCATAAAAACCTATAAAATATATTGTTAATACTGAGTAGAGGATAAGAACAGTACCCTGAACAGAGCCATGCTGAGAAGCTATGAATATACTAAAGACTAAAGGCACTAGTAACAACCACCACAGCTTTCTTTCATTGATTCCCAATTATATCGCAAGTCTTGGACTATTCGCAACTTACCATCGCAACTTTCTACAATAACTCTATAGACTTTATAAAAATCATATTATATGGCTCGAGATGGACAGCTGAACCTATAGAAATACAACTTTCCCCAGAAATTCACTAAAAAAGCTGAATGAGTGGGATAGTATACACTGTGAAGATCGACTATGTACAGTATTTAAGTACTCAAAAGACTCGGATAACTAACAAAACTCAACTGGGAAAACCATTTCGCTCCCCTTGCTCTCGAGATTTTGTATCAGAAGAGTCATCCTCACCCGTGCCACAAAGTTTGCAAGGGTTAGAAGATCTTTGCGAGCACCAATGATCTGGGACGCTCAAGAAGTAGGTAGTAATGAACTTCCTGAATCTCTTCTTGTACTCTCGAGGGGAGATGATGGTTGGCAACTGGTTCCTAGGAACAACAAGGGAGGACTTGACCCAGGTCTCAAGTTGCTTGTCCCAAGTATACTGCCTGAGATAATCGATAATGCCACATACTAGTTCACACCGCTGAGTATCCACTCCCACGAGTAGAGAATAATCCATCACATTTATTGACTGCAAAAAAAGTAACGCATATATAACTGTCAGCTGCTAAACCTGTTTGGCTTCAAATACTGTTGAGTACATGGGCTAGACGATTCAGTCAAGAAAAAGACAATCAGAATAAATATAGCTAACATTATCAGAAGGGGTTAACTGCAGAACTCACATTGAGAAAAGTTGTGTCATTCCAGACAGCCCGTTGCAGAAAACGTTTGGATTTCGTACCAACATATAAAGGAGAGGCATTCATGTCGTTGACGAAGTTTTGGTCCAGAAGAACGTCACCTGAACCATCGGCGGCTGCTGAGTTGAAACGAGCATGCAGAGCACCTTTAAGATCGTATTGGCGGGTAATATTTCGACCAAACGAAAGGTTCTCCATCACCATGAGGTCATGTTTCTCTTTCCCATTCTTTGTCTGTCTAATAGTTACCTACAAATGGAATCAAATGCTTAAAAGAATGTCCAATACATATAAGCTAGAAAAAGTTAAACGGTATTGAAGGAAAGGAATTGATAAAACCAACCTGATAAATCCCGAGAATTTTTGCAAGGCAGGTTTGGTTCCCTTGCTCAAAGCACTCATTCATATACCTAAAATAATCTGGAGCAAACTTTGTGAATGACTCGAATTCTGTCCTCTTAATTTCCTTTATAATGAAGCGGTCATCAAGAGTTTTAGCAAAAAATGATTTACTTTTCCCACCTTTGGCATCCCAGTTTTTACAACGGCTCAGGGAAGCAATATAATCAAGCTCTGATGGACAAGATTTGTTTCTGAGGTCGCGAAATTGGTTGGCGTACAGACAAAGTACAGAATATTTACTCTTTCCAGGTAATTTGCCAAACCCCATGGAGACTTCTGGGTGAAGAGCCCGAAAAGATACCAAGGAGTCCAACAAATTCACCCCATCAAAACTGGATAAGTGTGACTCTTCTGAAGATGGTGGAGAATGGGTACCATCTGAATTAAAAGAACCAATTGAAGACCAATGTGGGGAAGTCAGAGAGGATATCCGAGGTAGATTGTGTGAACTCTCAAACATTTTAGATGAGGATATCCGAGGTAGACTGTGTGAACT
Organism: Euryodendron excelsum; assembly: GCA_033060915.1. NCBI lineage: Eukaryota > Viridiplantae > Streptophyta > Magnoliopsida > Ericales > Pentaphylacaceae > Euryodendron > Euryodendron excelsum. The sequence goes on along the minus strand of CM065389.1, from coordinate 23,621,107 downwards.
CTCAAACATTTTAGACATTACTTTATCTCTCCTACCATCATCATTCAGAACATCTGTTGGAACAGTTAGATCCTTCAACAATGCCAAACCACAAGCAATAATGCTTGAATATTCATCCTCATAGTCTGACACAATATATTCACCAGTGCCAAGAGGTATGTGTAGCCTTGAGCCCTCCTCAGCAATCAATCTAAGAGCATTAGGGAAGCTCTCTACAGTATAGCTACATATAGATTCAAATTTTGGCACATAACCTCTCTGAAGATCCTTCAAATACTCGGTCCGAATTTCTGGAAATGAAGTCCAGACCCATCCCTTTAAATTTTCTGAGGTGGGTAGTAAGGAAAAATAAGACGAACCTCTTTGAGACATATTTAGATCATGAATACCGTCTCCAAGATCTGTAATAATCGGAGTAGTTCTCTCTCCTAAATCACCAAGCAAAGGAAGATTCTCTTCTTGACAATTATCATCACCGCTACAAAAATGGGTAGGGAGATGGCCAGATGCATTTGACCTCTCAATATCCTCAGCAACAATAGATGAGGTGTATGATTCCTCTCGTTCTCTAGATCCTTCAATGGGAATTTCTTGAATTGGAAATTCTTTTGACTCTGCAGATGCCTCCCACTTGACTTTTGTACCACCACTATTGTCAAAAACTTCACCGTCACTTTCAAAAGAATTTACTGCCCTGTTTGTTTTTCCAGCAGCAGTGCCATCCAACTTCAAATAACTTTGCCCCTGCATTGCTTTGCCAGTGGTTCTTGTGTTGATCACTCCAGAATCTGAAGAGCGCAATGAGTGGAGACGTTGATCCCAGATGCATGATTCAAGCAAAAGATCGCACAGAAATCGGTTCAAACCAAGAAGTTTGTACGTGGCCTCATCTGGATACCCACTCTTGACAACAGCATTCTGAATGTTTATCTGATTTTCATTTGCATAACCAATCAGAACATAAATAAAAATGTAGCTCTTATTTTTTAGGATTGAGGAAAAAAATCCATGCATGTAGAAACTTTAAAATTAGGATGTTGCTAGAATTGCAAGATTCAAATACAGGATCACTTGGCACTTAGCAAAACAGAACATTTGGCTCTATAATTAAAATAGGACGAGGAAAGATAAATCAAATAAGCAAAAGATATTACACTAAATCCAGAATAATATCTTGTAACTCGAAGTATAAATGTGAGTTCCTGCATTCCCTCATATACCTAAAATATCTTCCAAGTTTATAAAACCAAAAAAGAACTTCAGAGTGTTTCTTCATCTCATAAGCTTTTTTCGATGCAGAATTCTGGATTTGTACAAATGTATGAACTTGAGACCATAGTTAACAGGAAACTCTCTTAGAGAGGGGAAAGCTGCTTTCCTAGAAACTCGCTTCTAGAACAGAGACGAAATGTTCATGAAATTTTAGGAGAAACTTTTAGGAAACAATTTTGAGACGTTTCCGAAACACTAACATAATTTAAAGAAACTTGTTAGAAACTCTTAAAAAATATCATGGAAACTCCCTAGAAACTCATTTCTCAAATCTTATTAGTATTTTTCATGCTCTCAAATCTTATTATTTAACAATATTATATAATATTTTAATAGAAATCTTAAATATTGTACAGTATTAGGCCTCGTTTGGTAACGTTTTTTGTTTTCGTTTTTTGTTTTTTTTTTGAAAAAAAAAAAAAAAAACGCCGTTTGTTTAAATTTTTTTTTTTTAGTTTTTTACAAAATTCGAAAAAAGAAAATTAAAAACACTAAAATGGGTGTATTTTCTCTTACAAAAACATTGGTATAGTATTATTGGCACAACGATAACCTATAAACGCTCATCATCAAACTACAAAAAACACACAGCAAAAACACAAAACAAAAACACACAGCAAAAAACAAAAATTAGCAGCGTTACCAAACGGACCCTTAGTATATTACTTATCATAAATATTTTGCAGTACTAGTGTATATCCTATCATTTTTTTAGGCCATGTTTCATGCTTCCGTTTCTCATATTGTTTCCCGCTTCTACTTCTCATTCTAGCAACTATGCCTGAGACCACCACTAACCAACAGATGCAATTACCTCTGCATTGTTGATATCACCCAATTATGGCCTGTCAATTAATCCTAGTTCCTATCGTGTACACCAGACTTGCAGAAGTACAATCAGTCAGAACTAAGTCACCAGTGCAGAACAAGGTAGTAAAATTGTTTCCATGGAGTCACAGATCCATTTTAGATACAAATGCTTCACAAAGGCATATATAGAGGTACTCAAGTACCATGTAAAAGATTTTTGGAAAGGACAACCTGTATCTAATACTCAGTGTAGCTTATTTACCTTGACAGCAACAAAAAAGAAAAAAATACACTGAGTTTTCTGAGTTTTCTCAGGACAAAACCTAAATTCATCAAAGCAAATGAATTCTTCCAAGCAAGATGACAAAAACAAGAACCAAGAAAATGTCAAGATCTAACCTCAAATTGACTTCTTTCATCCTTTAATATCTCTTCAACATCAGAGAATTCCTTTAATGTTCCATTAAGGTTCAGGCTTGAACCCAAAAATTGAGAGGCAATCTCCTGCAAAGATTTTGCAACCTCCTCAAATAAATTTATTCCTTTCGTGTAAACCTTGGAGTGAAAGAAAGAAAACGTCAATCCCACTTGAAGCAAATGAAAATCAACAAATACATGTCATTTCTATCATTGACACAAAAACACCAATAAAGAATAATGAAAAAGATCATACTCAAAAAGTTCATACATTTTCAACTTCCCTCTTAAGCAACTCTCCTCTGATTGAATTACTAAACTCCAGTTTCTGAGGTGGCAAAGACACAGAATAAGTAGCAACTGGAGAGTATCTTAACATTGCAACCATGGGGCCTAATCTGCACATCATTCAGATGAAGTATGAATACAGATACCAAAACCCATAAGGTAGTGTAGAAGGATATGATAAAATATAGCAATAATGCAAGCCACAAAGGTCATGATTTATCTCGTGAAAACCAAAAGGTTATATAGAGGAGATATACTAAAGCCAAGACAGGAAAGCCACACCAGAAATGATCCACATCCATCATCCCCTAACGGATGGATGTGCTATGCCGTGTGTGTGTGTACATGCAGCCTTTGAATACATAGCATTGGCTATTGGGCCATACCCAAAGAAGTAAAGGAAGTCCCTGTGCAAAGAATGCCCACAACTTGAGAGTCTACGAAATGAAGAATGGTTCGAAAAGCCGAGCTCCAAAAACTTTCCAAATGATAAACCACGGGCAGCAGTGGATATCAACACTCTTTTAGTAGATTTTGAGTTCCCATTGCGGGTTTTACATTTACCACAGCAAGACCACATCCAAAGCTTCCCTTCAGCTTGACCAGGCAAATGGCTGTCTACAGGAAGGCGTTTAACTTGGATTGTGAGCTGCTTATTATGATGTGCATAGTAGTAAAAATGAGCTTCTGGTGGTTCATTGCATGTGGCACACTGAAGCCTCTGCACAAAGCAACAGTTTGTATGAGTGCCTACTTCAAGTGAATGCAACACAAATCTAAAACGAAAAATGATAAAATGAAATATAATTCAAGGACACTCAAAACTTTAACAAAACCAATCACATGCTTCCGCATCAGGACACTGACAAGTGCCTTAGTCATATCACAGAAAAGTAAAAAAATCAATAGACAACTAAAGCAACCTTCAGTACCCTGGAGAAACAGACTAGTTGTTTCTCTAGAAGCAAGTTCTACTTAGCAATCCTGTTAAAGTCATCCAAAAGCACATACTGACAACACAACAATAACAATGCCCAAACAAAAGGAGTTCTGAGGAACCTGATTGAGTAAATTATCCTGCAAAAACTTTCCAAGGGGAACATCAAAGTTCCGGTAGAACTTGATATGAGAAAGATGACTTTGCTCACAAATAGTCCCTCTTGAGGCATTCCGGCTGGACATCAAAACCAAAATGCTCTCGGAATCCAACACTGTGCTGATGTCATCCTTACTTTGCATTTGGTCTTCACTGTTTCCACCATGCTTATGTGTATCTGAAGGGGCTTCGCAACAAGCAGACGGAGAATTGGGTCGTTCATGATCAGATACCTTGTCTTCATTAGAGCTACCCTTCACTTCCACATCACAGTGATCAGATCCCTCCGGAGATGTTGAAACATGAAGGGTAGCTGGGATCTCACTGTCAGGGTCCCTTTCATTAAATCCAAAGTATGTGGACATCGACATGGAGTGGCGAGAAGCAGAGGAGAAAAGAGGGAAACTGTCCCCAATAACTTTCTTTAGAGAGGCTGAAAGGGATGATAACCTAGAAAGAATAACAGGATCGTATGGCTCATAAGAAAATGTAGAATTTCCTTCTAAAACCAAGTCTAAGTTGTGGGAACCTTCTTCATGGAATCCATTGGATATGGGAATAGCAGTTGTACACAAAGAATCAGTTTCTGCACTAGGCTCCCTGAGACAAGAAAGTTCTGAATTACTTGATTGAACAAACGAGGATTGTTGATCAGTCACTGATACACTTGGCAATCCATTGAAAGGAATGGTAGAGAACATTGCACTTTGATCTAGAAGGAAAGTAGTCTCTAGGATTAAATGATATGCCATAACAACGGCACACTGGACCACACATTTAATCCTCTTCAGTTCGTTGCTGTGAGTTCCCTTTAGCAATATCTGAAAGATCAAGTTTAGAATCATTATAAGTTTAAAAGAATTGCTTCAAGAAGCAAAACACAATAACATCCCGTGAGAGCATAAAACTTCGTTCTACAATTTTAACTTTGTCACAAAAGACAGCTAAAACTAGCCACTGTCTAGGCCCAAGCCAAGACAAAGAACAATGGTTTTCTAAGGTGGCAGCTGGAAAAATGTGTCAAGATAAAGGACTTCATGGTAGAAAGTGTACAAAGATACAGTAGCAAGTAAATGAATTTAAGAAGATGAAAAGCAGTGGTCAGAAATAATGAGTACATGAGAAAATGCCAACAAAAAATCAAATTCAAGGACCAAAAGAGAAAGAGCCAGTATTCACAGCCTTAAATCAGATAGTTCATACTTTTTTCTCAATTTCCATAAACATACCACGGCTGAATAATCAAAGCATCTGATAGTTGCTGATTACTCCCAACCCAGCACCCAATCGAGAATCAAGGTAGATGATGGCATATCAGTGCCTCATGTTCTATGCGATACCCAGGCAATCAAAGCACTGGATGGTCAGGTAGTTGCCTCATAATAAAATGTGTAATTGAAAGATGAAAGAATAAAATTTTCTCAGAAAAGATTATGTTATTGCTGGTAATAGTTTATAAACTATCAATCAGTATATGACACTAAACCTATCAACAGGACTTGCTGCATTGACTGAAAACATCTTCAACATTTGTACAAACTATGTGCAGAAACTTTATTATAAAAATCACCATGGCATTGTCCATCACCTACAGGCTATAGCCATCTCAACAAGGGTGCCAATCACCTGGCCATTGCCTCATCTAATCATAGTGTTGCCTAGGGATGCCCGGTTGCCCATGCCAACTTTTCACCGAGTCAACCCATCAGCAATAATTGTTTCCATCAAACGATTGTAGCTGCGTAATCCCCAGAAGCATAAGCAACTAAGCACTCAGCACCCAAATTCGAACAAATAGGGTATGAAAGTAATTGTTTTTATTTTAAGTGATTGACGTTACACATACCCCCTAAGAATTAAGAATTACCCATGTCCCATGTCATACACACCATAACCAGGAAAGACAGTTTGAACAAGCATAACATCAGAATTCTACCAAACAAACTTGATAATTAACAATTTCCTCGTTCACTAAAGCCTCTTCATGATAATTACATGTAATTTTCAAAATTATGTGAAGTACCCATTCCATATATGTTTTGTTCAATAGATAATTTGTTTTGAACTCTGTTCCGAACATAGAATAATAAAATACTATAGCCTTGACCAATTCAATTCCTTTGAATATCCTCAAATATTGGGGTAGAAAGGATGTAAACCTCAATAGCAAACAGTCATCAATACCCAACATACATAACCAAATAAATGAGACAAGGAAAACTACATCTTCAGACTCAGCTCCACTTAACTCAACCTAGCAAGCACTAGTCCAACAAGCTGGAGTCAGTATGCTAAACAATGCTCAAACATAAACATTCATACGTTTGTTCATGTCACCATATATACCAGAGAAGTGGCAGAATTTAACAAAAAGATATGAACGTGGTTTCTTTAGATAGAGAACAAAGAAAATTTAAAATTTCCACTATAACTGAATCCTGCAAACAAAGTTTGTCCCTTACTCTAACTTTCTCTCATATTATACGCTTCATAACCACCTGTCGATACAATGCCAAGGCAATTAAGCATCAGAAGACACCTAGGTGGAGAATAAAAAAATTGCATCCTTCCACATCAGACACAAAACCACAAAATCAAAAATAGAAACAAAAAATAGAAGATAGTCAAATTAATGTAGCTTAGTAACCTTAGTTATGAAGTGCTTACACTAATAATTGGCATGGTCATGGTTATATCTAAACCAATCAATCGGCCTAATTCTGGATAGGCACAATCATGTTATATAGTTCCATGGCCATGAGGTTGGGCAGGCTGGAATCGGCCTGTCCACTATTTTGGACAGCTCTTAAAATTCAAGTGCAGCCTAGCCTGACAATGACCCTACAGGCTTAGGTATTCCAGTCTGTCCAGCCTTATGGCCATGGAGGATGGTCCAAAATAGTGCAGCCAGACTGATGATGACAATGTATTATTACCTTCTCTAGCCTTAAAAGCCTGAAATTTGTGGAGAAATAGAATTCATTTTATTCAGTAGGCTAAGCCCGTTTATGGAGGTCAATTTTTTTGAATACTCGATAAGATCTACTTTGATCACCATGAAAGCCCAATAGCAATTCCCTGAGAGCAGTCCATAGGGCCACCCAGTAATCATGCACTCAAAAGTTGAGCTTGACATCAACATCAAAGATGTAACACATCCACTCAGCTTGATGCGAGTTTACAGAAATTTTTTAAAATCAATCTGGTAGCGAGAACAGAGTCATTACAAATTCTCAGTACTTCGTCAGAGGAGATCCTTCAAAAACCATATTAGAAAAGAATTTCTTAAGAAAGTCAGAAGTACAGCAAGGAGAACTTCAGAATATGGACATATATAGATTGGTCAGATAACAGCACTTCTATATAGCCCAGGAAGGTTATTGAGATAATTCATTAAAAGTTCCTAAATTAGGATACAAAGTTCTGTGTTTTCTTAGTTTAAATCTGCTATCTGACTGCATGATCACGAGCAAGAGCTTAAACTTCACTTTATATGTCTCGAAACTGTATAACTTCTGTACTTTCGCATATCAAGTTTCAAGACCTCAACCAGGTATCGAATACAATGTTCACAGAACACCATCAAAGACATCTTACAATTTTTAGCCTGGAATAATGAAATTAGAAAAAAGTTCAAGCAATCCTTTGAGCACAAAGCGTTATAAACCTAACAGATGGTCTCTATTATGGTGCCGGTTAGAAATTTATCAACTGTGATTCCATCTATACCTGTACAAACATCTGTGTGTATGTGTACGTAGATTAGTGCAACAACTAAACAAAATATCTAAGTTAAATGAAACTGATACCCTAAACTAAAATAACTTCTATAGTGAAGCTGAAAAGGAAAAGACAATAGCTTAACAGATGAGTTGGAGTCCAAAAATTCATTACACAGCAAACAACCAAGCAGGCCAAACTATTGTACTAGATGCTAACAAAGAAAACAAAAAACAATACTACATTCAAGGAGCCAGATACTGCAAACTAATCATCATCTTCTCATAAACCATCCAAGAATCCCTAATATTGAGAGTAGCTTTCCCATTCAAATCTTAAACTGTGAGTAGCCCTCTTTAATGGACTTCAACTATAGAGAATCTACTCGCTTTGGAAGGTAAAGCCTTCTGGAAAACAAGAATCGAAACCAAAAAGGGTAAGAGACACTCACCGTACAACCTAGACGTGTAGGACAGCCCTCGATGAACATCAATGTTTTACTTGGCCTCTTTCCACTGTCACCAGAACTATTGTGCTCCTCTACAAATTTTTCAAAATGAAAGGAATCGCAGTGTTTAAGTTTTTGGCCCACCAAAATATCAGTGGATAAGATTGGTGAACCCGTACAACGAGCAACTCTCTCTAGACGATGGAGTTTCATATCAAAAACTAGTGTCATTCCTTTTGCAAGAATAGACTCTTGGATATCACGAGAAACAGTTTGCTCCACTAAAACCACATTCGGATGGCACATTTCTATCTTCTCAGTGATGGAATTCAGACTATCCTTCTCCTGTCCATGAATACACTATTAGAACAGACAGTTGCACACTTTCCTGAGAGACTAAGACCATTCAAAACATTTACCTGCTGCATTGATTCAAATGACGACAGCCCACTTGAAGAAAGACCAAGCGCACCTCGGATCAACAACAATCTGGGGTTCTTGTACTTGGTTGGCATATGCTTGTGTGCAGCATGCTTTTTGAAGACCAAGCCTCTAATCACTTGACTGCAAAATAAAATGTGATTGAATTTCCAATGATTGCACTCCCCTCAAAGGGCCAAAACAGCTCGTTGATATTTAGATGGTGATTTCTACCACATTAGAATGCCATTCAGCACATTCTCACACTTACTGCAACATAAGAATTGTGCACTCAGTGTCTGCACAGGTAACTGACTTATTGTTGACTAAAAATGTATTTCATGTATAAATGAACTTAATATTGTACATTAATAGTTTGTAGTTATCCCAGGAAAGATAAAGGAAAAAGACCAAGAAACATTTACAGCAAAGCCCACGACTATCTGAAAAGCCTACAAATTACCAATTTTCTGTTGTTCAAACAGAAAAATATCAGGGAGAAAATATGCATCTCATCAAAACAAATTACGAGAACAGATTTTCTTTAGATGATTTATTGGAAATGCGCTAATCCCGGACCCAATTTACGATCCAACATATGCAGAAGAGATTACTTTTCTCCTTCCAACTTTAAAAAAGAAAAATTGATTTTCCGATTGGTGCACATAATTCCAAAACAAAGTTGGTTAAGCATATCACCTTTGGCTACGGGAACCAGTTGCAACACATTTGATCTTCACATAGCCATCAGGATCCATTGCCTTGCCCTCAATAGCATCAGGCTTCACAAATGAAGCAGCTTCCCACGACAAAGAAGTAACTATATCCACCCAACTGTCACCGTCTTCCCCTGAAGAGGATACCCCTACAGATCTAAGAAGTTGACTAACAAGGGCCTTGAATTTGCCATTCATCACTTCGTCCATCGCCTTCTGTTTTTCCTCTCTGAACCTGTAGCTCCCTCTGCCTTCTTCTCCAAAGCTACTTAAACAACTAGGCTTGCCCCACTTTATGCCATCACCACACTCATCGTCGTCATCATCATAATTGGCCACACTACCCTCCATGTCATCTTCTTGGTCTTCTGCTTCTGGGGGTACCCACACTTGAGCATCCATTTCATCCTTAGAAGAATGAGCCACCTCAGTTTCCTCATTAATATCTGAATCAGCACTTTCAAAAACATCACATTTTGCTTTTTGATTATCACCATTTAGTACAATTGCTTTGCACCGTTTATTTACACTACTGCTCTCCTTTAAGTTTTCTTCCACCACCATGCTGGATCGATGAGTTCCGTTTACATGAATTGGTAAGCTTAAGTTCTGGAGATGCCCATTCGGCCTGAAGTTGAGATCCTCTCTACTACTGTCTGAGCTACCTTCATCTTGATAACCCCTACAAAATATTAAAAGGGAGAGGGCAAAAAAGAGTAAGACAAGAAAGAGATGATAGTTATCTCAGTAACAACTCAACACATTTTTATTTTTTATTCTTAATCTGTTCTTGAGGGAGGTGATTGGGGAGTATACCTGCCACATGAGCATGCATCAACTGAAAAATCACCTGAAGGACAATAAGAAAAACGTAAGTAATATAGAATCACAACAAAACCACATGGATGAGAACATATCAAAAGAATAATAGGACGAGTGAGAAACTTTACTGCAGCTTGAGACAGTGCTATCACTGCTGGTCAGTGAAATAGTTGGGCTGATCAGCGGTGTTGCATAAGGACTTAAATCATCCTGATGTATTGATTCTTTCTGCTTCTTTTCCCCACAAAATTTACATGACCAAATGGGATCCCTGCCATTTAATTTAATAGTATTTCCGTTTTCCTGTTTCTCCTTGCATTCATTTGACATCGTCAACACTGCTCCACAAAAATGACACATACTACACATCCGATCACAGGAAACTTAGCTGACCTGCACATTCAATCTGTGCACATTCAATCTGAACTGATCACTAACCAGATCAAGACCAAAAGGATTACTTCGATCATAAAAAAACAAAAAGGAAATATAAGAGAAGCTCTCCTTTCTCAGTATTTAATGACTCAAAGATCCAATAAATTAAATGAATTCTACCTGCCCACAATCATATTATTATAATCCCGAAACGATAAATTAAAAAATTTTAAATGAAAAGAAAGCATCCTTTGCTTAAATAACCTTTGGCAACAATTAAGGATTCAAAGACCACAGAAACCCAAAATTAAAATTTTTCACTTTGTCAAGTCTCATGTGATAGTTAAGAAACCGATCATCAAACCCGATATACCATATAACACCTTAAACTCAAATTTCCTTAAAATGAAAAAAATAAAATAAAATTGAAGAGGCATTCAAAATACCTTCAAAATGAATTTTAAAAGAATGTTTTATACCCGAAGCTCTAGATTACTCAGCAAACAAAAAGTGTGTAAAATAAAAATACAGGAATGCAGAAAACTCTTAAATATCCAGTTTTGGTCCCAGATTCATAAAATCTAGTTGTCAAGACTCAAGACTATGATGTTCAAATGCCCAGAACAAAACTACCCAAAAATTCAAATTATACAGCCTGAAAGCTTGATAAGACATAGACACAAAAGTAATAAAGAGAAATTTAAGACACTAATACAAAATCCAACCCAATATTTCTCTTCTGAGATCAAGATCAAAAATTGAGTTTCTGTGAACATAATAATCACCAGTTTCAAACCTTAAAAGCCAAAAAAAAAAAAAAAAAACGAGAGTAAAGCCAAAAAAAAGAAGAGAGAGAGAGAGAGAGAGAGAGAGAGAGAAGGAAAAAAAACATATTTTGTAATTTGAGATTTTTAAAAGAATTAAACCGTTCAGAAACTGACAGTCTGACCACTCAATCTCAACACTAATAGTTATAATCGAAAGAAGAAGAAAAAGAAACAGAAAACCCAGGTGAGGTTATTACCCAAATCTGATGAATCTTCAAGTCCAGAAAGAGAAAGGAGAGAATACAAGAAATCACTCCACAAGTCTCGACTTCAAACGCAAAACTAAAGACAGCCCACGAAGAAAAAAGCCCCAAAACCTCCCACGAATTTATGGGCAGCTGATCTTCTGATTATTGAGATAATAAAAATCCTCAAAAGTATTCTCATCTTAAAAACTATTTAAACAATTAAACCCAAAATCAAAGAAGACTACAACAACATTATCTCACATGTAACTTACCGTTCTGAGCTCAAAAGCAATCAACGAAGAGGATATCAAAATGGAAAAAATGGAAAGAGCTTGATAAACTTACTATTCAAGCAAACCCAATTAACACGTATGTGTGACCTCCAAATCAATCCCAAGCATCTCAAACACCACCAATTCAGTATACCCAACAACCAAGAGTTTCTGTTTCTCTCTCTAGAAAGTAAAGAAGGAAAAATCTTGCTAATTCAAGAAATGGAGAGAGAGGGAAAGCCAAGAAAGAATGAATTTGAGAAGGAACGAAAGAAGAGGAGAGAAGAAAGCAGAAAAAATATTTTCTTTCAAGTGGGTCCCACTGTCTTATACTGAATACAGTTGCAAAGCCAAAAAAAAAATTCAGTCGTGTAATATGACGTGTGTTCAAATTTTGAGATCTAAAATTTCCTACATCTGTGCCGGAAATTTATGCTTAGCCAAAAAACCTATTTTATGCATATAAATTTGATTTTGCCAATCTTTACTCCAATTAAGGCAATTCTCTATATTTTTTTTTTTTTTTTTTTTTGAGTTGGGAAAGATATAGAAGAGAGCAATTTTTTTTCATGCCTATCTAACTTCTTAATATATTACACTCAAGTTATGATTCGAGTTTTTCAGTATTTTTTTTTTTTTTACGAACAATTTGTATTTAAGCATGTTTTTTGAATTTGCTAATAGAATTTCAATTCTTTGGAAAATTCAAAACAATTCGTGTTATTACTATTAAAACAATCGATAAGGCTCTTTGAAATCCCTATTGTAAATGTTGTCATAGAAATTTCAAGCTAATGTTTTCAATTGATATATAATTTTAAACTTTTTATATATATAGCATTATTTATATGCACCTACTAATATTCTGCAATTGTACTTTTGCCTACATCATCCTATTCTTTTGACATATAAATAGCATTAAATTTAAATAAATTAAGATAATATATTTTAAATAACCTCAGTAGATAGGTGCATGTGTATAGTATCCATAAAATTGGTTAACTCCGAATTTTGTGAGGAATGCTTTGCATACTATTATTCTATATTTTACTTAACAGTTGTCGTTGTAGCTGTAGGCTCCCAAGTTCAATTAAAAAAAACAAAGAAAAAGATAAAAGTTGGTAAAGAATTTGCATGTACCATTCACTAAAGCTAATAGAGAGTTAGATTTGATATTAGTGGGTGTAGTACCTTTGTTTAAATATGTTCGAGATTTGTAAGTCATGTTTCAACATTTGAATTAATTTCAGCCGAAATAAAAAAAAAAAACAAGATATTGTTGAAAATTAGAAGGAAAAAAAAAAAAAAAAAACTATCATGACAATTATTTAAAAAAAAAAAAGGCTTATGACAATGTCTCCAAAGGACAAGGGTGACGCCAAATACGCGTGACTGCCCTCCAAAGACACACGCACGCACATACATACGTATTTTATATTTATGAGGATTAAGTATTAGAGTGAGGTTTTTTTTTGCATGCAATACAATCTACAGCAAAATTTAGCTAGGAGTGTATATTGGTCGGGTTGAATTTACTGAAAAAAAAATTTATCAACCTTAAATACAAATCTCATGCTAAACTAAAATAAAAATTATAATTCGCAAGCCAGCTCATTTAACTTATAAATATTTTTAATAAACATTTTTTCAAAAATAATGGTAAATAATATTAAAATATAAAAAATATATTATTTTGAGCTAAGCCAAGCTTCAAAGATAATTTTCATGTCTGTCCATTAACTAATTAGGCCTAAAAAAAATTCAATCCCAATAAATGACCAGGCTTAAGCGAGTTATCAGGCTTGTATCCACCCTTAAGTTGAGCTCACGAATTTTCTCAAGATATTTATTATAGTACTATCTGAACAACAAAATACTATTGTAGATCATCAGTGTTTTTCTCTAGTCAAAACTATTCTAACAAAATTTTCTTGAACGTTTCTTGATACTTTAATTAAATGACGGACTTCTAAATTTATCTTTACATACTTTAATAGCTTTCAATTTTTTTGAATGCTTTGAATTTGAAGATTAATTCCCACTTTTTTATGAGTTTCCTGAATTATTCAAGACAAAAGTAATATGTACTCATATATTTAAATTTCTCAACGTTTATTTCTTTTGTATCCAAATTTTATTAATATTTACCGTACAATTACTACTATTTCTTGAATAACCCCAAATCACGAATTATTTTTATATCTCAAAATTGTGATTACGACTAAGACTATCTATTGGACAATGAGAATAAAATGAACAAAAAAATAAAAAAGAGAGTTCACACAGCGATAAAATGACTCGGATTGAGTAAAATTAACCCAAGTTAGAGGCGAGAGAGCTTGTGTCTAATTAATATTTGATTATATATGACTGAATTAAAGTGAAATTGTGATTATAAAACGACCATATTATCTCTGATCAGATAGTAGATACATGTCTTGATGATATGCAAAATCAAATTGGGGATTGATGGCATAAAATTGTTGAAAAAGCTACAATTAGCTTATGCTAATGTTGATATTTAAGAGCATGCTATCTTTAGATTTCATAATGCACATGAATAGAGGCATGCGCCCACCGTTCCAATGGGTAGTGTATGACACTATGACGACCATAGGATCAAATTTCGTTAAAGACTTTATTTACAGAGTGTTTAGAATGCAGCTTAAAAAAATTATAAGTCAAAAATTTAAATTAGTTTTGAAAATTTTTTTTTTAAGTGACTTTTCAAAGTTTAAACTAATTCTAAAAATAACTTTTTAAGTGAGAAACTAAACATAAGTTAAAAAAATCATAAAATATTAAAAAACTCATATCCAAACACTCTTTAAATTTGACTACGCAATACACATATAGGTCAAACATAAGTCCCCACGCGTTAGATCCTATTTGATTCGGTCCATTCGATTGGTCTGGGTAGCGATTTTTAAGTACTTTATTCTAAATTTTACGAGTAGACTCTCTAAAAAGGAAATACAGACATGGTGCATGTGTAATATTTTATGGGGTAATTACACTTTATTTTTATGTAATTTAAGTAAAAATTAGATAATTTTTTTGTGATTTAAAATTAAACATAAAAATAAGTTAAAACTGTTAAAGTTAACGGCAATTCTATTATAAGGATATTTTTGTCATTTTATCTTCATAAAATAAAATATTAAAAAAAATAATTTTGTCAAAATAAAAAAGTTATTCTTACTTAAGTATTTTTGTCATTTTATCAAATCTGTTATGATTCTATCCACTCTACTAATAAATAGAAGCAAAAAATGAATTATGTTTTTACTTTTAAATAATATAAGCACATTTAATTTTTACTAATAGCGTAAGGGGTCAAGTATAATTAACCCATATTTCATTGCCTAAGTAAACCAACAGAAGAAAAGCTCATAAGAAGCGCCATGATCTAGACACAACGACATACTTCCTCAATATTTTAAGTATGAGTACATCTATGTATGTAAGTACACATCTAGATCTAATAGACGAATGCCCATGACTGATGAAAACAACAAAGCTCGATTTTGAAATCTTCTTTCTCGCGGTCGGATGACGGCGATTACAAAAATGTGAAAGGGACCAATGACTTGGTGCACCCTGCCTTTTTGACATGCAGGGCGCTCCTTTGCCACATGTCGGATTGTGAACCGCAGTTGTATTTTTATCATGCTTCATCGTCCATTGGAACACAGCCAAGCGGTGGGGCGTAATTGGGCGCTCCCTCAATGATTGCTTTGTGGCCAGCCTGTCATTGGAGACAAAGCGGTCCGCTTTGAGCCGGCGAGGGTTATTATTCCTCAGCATTATTCCAGCTCCAGAATCGATGGTACGTTTTCGAGAATTTTTTTACTGTTTATTATTTTTTTTATATTTGATTTTGTAAAGAAAATTAAAGAAAAAGAGAGGAAAAGACATAAATTATTTTTTTTATTTTTTTTTATTTTCTCTTTTCCTTACTTTTTTATTCTCTCCCAAGTTCTAAGTAGGCTACTAGGAAAGGGAAGAAAAAAGAGAAAACATTATGGTTCATTTGGTAATATTATCAGTTTTTATTTTTTATTGTGTATTTTTATTGTGTGTTTCTTGTGATTTGATGATAGATGTTTATAAGTTATCGTTGTGTCAATAATATCAATATTTTGATAAAAAAAATACACCTATTTTAATATTTTTAATTTTTTTTTAAATTTTGTAAAAAGCTAAAAAAAATTTTAAACGAACATTATTTTTTAATTTTTTATAATAAAAATAAAAATAATTAACATTACTAAACGAGGACATCTTCCCTTCCTTTTCTCTTCCCTCCCCAAGTTTCAAAAAGGCTGAAAACGTATAGATTTAGACCTCGATCGTCTCTATTTGCCTTGTGCTACCCTTCGGGGTTGAATTATTTGTAGTTTGTTATTTATCCATTGCTTCTCTCAACTGTATTAATTAAAAAAAAAAAAATCACTTTACTAGCTTGTTTTGATCATACCAGTTTGTTTTGGGTCATATCGGCCATTGAAGTGCTCCAAAAATAACTAGAGAACATATTCATCATACCTTTTAATTTAGTTTTATTTATTATTTGATATAATCGGGTTTCATATTTTATTTAATTACAATTTAATTGGCCTGCATATTGAATATTGAAAATTCAACCAATATTGTGTCCGGTATAATTTGCTGAAGAATGTGTAGTAAATGAAATAATTATGTTATTTGGATTTAATTATTTTAACGATGATAAGGAACGTTCGTGATGTATAATTCAATGATGTATTAGTGTTGAATAACTATTGTTAGGGGTAATTTTATATATTCCTTAAGTTATGAAATTATATGAACAAATATATTATTTTGGAAAATATTTATTTCTTACAACAAAAAATCTGAAACGGTGTGCCAGAATGCCTAGGTATTGTGCATATCATGCTATTGACAAAAGTTGATGGTACAACATCGATAACTATGATTCTTACCAAATATGAATTATATATTTGAGAGAAATAAAGTTTGAGGGTCTGCACAAATAAAAAATTCAATTTCTTTAAAAAAAAATAAGTATATAACACACTTAATTCATGGTAGTACTCACTTCCCTAATGCATGATATGCCCTTTTTTTTTTTTTTTTTTTATCTTCTTGTTTGCATTTCAAAAACCAAGGCTACCTGTTTTGAACTCAAATCATATTGTGTTTTTTTTGGAACATCGGAAAGGAAGATAAGGAAAAGAAAAGGCTACTCTCTAATAGTAACTGCACTATTCATATCTCTCAACAAAAGTCACCTTAAGTTTTCAGGAGGGTTCTCCAAGATCACCAAATTTTTCTCTTGGTCATTCCCTTTCTTTGCCAGCAGATCAACACATATGTTTCCTTCTCTGAGCATGTGAAGCAAGGTGCATCTGCATCTTTAAAGGAACATTTTGGTTTCTTCAATTAGACTTCTGAATGAGTTTGCTTGTGTTTGGTCTTCATTAATGAAGTAAACTGCATCCTCACAGTCATATTCTATTTTTGTTTCCATAGGCCTTTTTCAAGAATTATGGTCAATCCCCGATAATCCCGATAGATTTTCTATATCTCAGCTTCAGTGCTTGAACAATCATGTAATTTTCCAAAGCATCCATTTAGCCAAATTCCTCTATCATCTCCAAATAGGCCTCCCAATTCTACTTGTCCCTGACTTCCTCTTGAGCTACCATCAATGTTCAATTTTATTTTTCTTGCCAAAGGAAAACACCGCTTAATATATCTAGAGGCAGATAATCCTAAATAATCAAAAAATGAAAAGCTTCCTCAATATCCTTAGCATATTTAAGGGCCTGATTAACAGTATCAGTAGCTTCATTGTCTTTACATTCAAAGATAACTGTGTTTCGATCTTTTCATATTTGCCACCAAACAGTAGCAAAAAGAGTTTTCCAGTTAAGATTTCCATGCTTTTTTATTGTTGTTTGTTTGGTTTTGAACAAACCAATTATGAAAAGGTTTTCCTTTCACAGTATTATACCACTGTTTGCCCATGAAAGAGGCCCACACTTCCTTAGCCTTAATGCAGGATTTGAATAAATGATCCAAACTTTCTGGGTTTTCCTTACATCTGGAACGCCATTCCTCATGGCAAAGGCCCCTAATGCCCTTACTTTAGTGTGTCTCTTTTTATATCTCCATAATATCATTGGTCCACATAATTAATATAATAAATATAAAAACATGTAAACAAAATTTTTATTAATGATATATTTTCATATTTATTACATTGATGGTGTGGATCAACGATACTAAAGGGACAGAAAAGAATGTACATTAAGGAGGTAGAATGTCTTGATTCACCTCTTTTAGCATGCTTGATTCATAAATTAGATCATAGAGACGGGAAAAAAAAATAAAAAATACCCCATCGCACACATTGAGAAAAGAAATATATATAATTAAAGTATGTGAGAAATTTTTACTTCTAAGTTTTAGTTCTTCTTTCTAATATTTTATTATTATTTCTTAAGAATTTTTCACTCTCAACTTTTTTTGTAGGCAGGAGGAAAATAAAACTGTTTTCCTTGTCACTTTCCTTTCCTTTCCTTTTTCCTTTTTTCTCTTACCTAATTGAAGTTCCAAACAAGATATTAGGTCATTTATGTTTGAACAAACCCCCAAACATTCATATTTCTTATATTATCTATTTTTTAATATTAGATTATTAAAGAATTAAAAAGAACTATTTTACTATTTTTTCTGTGTGTGTGTGTGTGTGTGGTGGTGGTTTATGGATCAATGAATTGGTTTAAAATACACCCTCCACATATTATTAAAACTTTATTAGCAAGTTAAGTCAATGTTGATGTTTCATTCAATTGTCGTAAGAATCTAACTTGTTAATAGATAAAATTTCAAATTGTTTATGAATAACTTCGCTAAAAAAAGAAAAAGAATAGAAAGAAGAAAGAAAACTAAGAAGCATAAGCAAAAAGTAGAAACAGAGCATTGGGAGCGTATTTGCTTTGATTTGGTAAAAATAATATGATTTACAATAAGGAAAAACTTTATGTTTTGTCATGTGTGTGATCACATGTTAAAAACCTTCTCTTACTTCTGTTAAAACAAATGAATGAAATTTAGGGTGCATTTTTTTGCACTTAATTGAAAATAATTCTGCTAATAATTGATTTATTGTCTTTTAGGTGGTATTCACATCTTTCTTTATTACATCCATGGGCCTTGTACTCACCACTCTGCGAGACGCTAAAGCATACAACTCAAAAAGACTTAATTCAATAATATCTTAAACTTATTACATAATGAGAAAGCGTAATGCTATACAATTGGAAAATTTATAAAAAATTTATTACTTGAATAATGTGACTGAATAAGAGTCATTTACTTTAAATCAAAATACTCATCATAATGACTATTAATTATAAAAATGTCATTATCACATTATTCTGATGAAATTTTTTATAAATTTTTTTTGGAAAAATAACATTTTTCAATAAGAAAACAATATTAGAATTGCGTTCATTTGAAATTCAACATAGGCCCTATTTGGCTGTGTGAATGAAATCGTTTTATTTTAGTTGACTAATTCAAATCTTTCAATTTATAAATGAGCACATTCAAGTCTTTTTGTAAGCATTGAACAGACGCAACTATCTTTCTATTTTAGATTAGGTAACCTAATGTTTTGAAAAAGGAAATGACCAAAATTAAACTTCATTAAAAATCATAAAGTTCATAGTTGTTCCATTTTTACACCGAACACATCAAATTATTTAATTCATGAATGAAATAATTCTAAAATTTCCCCAGTTCATGGAAAAACTAAACAGTTTTCGTATACGAAGGGAGGAGAACGAATTTTGAGGAAAATGGTCAATCAAAAGTCCCTTCAATAATGAAAAATGAAAAAATTATTCAATGCTACTGGAGCACCACATTATTCTTGTTTCATCACTCACATAGTGGTATGATCCCCCTGTTAATAATAGATGGGAGACTCATCTCCATGTGAGTAGAAGAGTAAGGAGATATAGTGTTTCAAGAATACTGAATAATTTCTCTAGAAAATAACATTCCTAAATCAAATTGGATGTTTTTTCCCTCCAAAATTCATGATCACTCCCATCCATTCATTCAACTCTCTTTGGTGCCTAATCACAACTTTTCATTTTCCATATGAGCTTTTTAGCATTGGTCATTCTATTCAAGCATTTACAATTCCTTAATTAACTTCCAAACAATTTTAATCCTTAATCCAAATGCAATGTCATTAATATCAAATTACTAAATCATCATAATAATGTAATCTTGAGCTAATGTTGATTGTTTGGTATTGTAGGAAGTTATATCTAGGGGTGTGCATAGGTTCATTTTAGTTTAGGTTAGAACCAAAAAATCGAACGAACCATAGTCAATTCTTAAGTTTTGGATCTATTATCAAACCGATCAAGGTGTGGAACCAAACCGAGTTAACTCAAGAAAATTTGAATTGGCCTGTAGTCTAATTTTATTGTATATAATTTGACTTATTCATTAAAAAATTATCATCACTATAATGCAGAATGGTAAAGATCTATTAGATATGATGGTTATGTGTAAGAGTCTCTATACAAATGATAATCTAATTAGTGTCCTTAAGACATGTCAATTAAACTACACAATTTATAAGACTTTATAAAACATATATAAGGGGTCGGCTTCGTGCAGGTCCAGTTTATCCAAACCTCTTTTAGAATTGAACCAACCTAATTCATAAAGCTGAGTAACAAGTTATAGGATTCTTTCGTGCAACCCTATTTATAAATAAATCAATTTTTGTTGGACCTCAGTGGTGATAGCACTTAAAAGGTATACTCCATTGTTACAAATTTCCAATACTCTTCACATTCAAGAAAAATATTATAATTAGGGCACAATAGGTGTAACAGTCTCACCTCATCTGCATACTCATATCCAGATTGTTACGCCTAACAAAATATATTTATGGAGTATGTATTTGAGGTGAGAGATGAAATATCTTTAGTTCCAATTATTTATTGGGAAGCCAAAGTTTAATAAACATACCGATAAGTTATAACGTCACTTGACCTAGCTAGGTTTTGATAGACATACAAGTAAGCTTTGCTATGATAGCAAAGTTGAAAATTTCTATTATTTAATAACAAAGTCGATAGATAAGTTATCCTATATAATAGCAAATTAAAGTTGATAGACGTATGGGTAAGTTTTATTATAATATCACCTTGCTTGACAGCTAATTTCAATTCTTTTTTATTTTTTTGACAAAAGTATTTATATTTTTTTTATGGTGATATGACTTTGATATTCAACCCACCAAAAATTTTCAAACTATGGACAACCAATTTATGAAAAGTCAAAAGAAAAAAATTGGTTGATGAACAACAAATATAAGACTTCATTTATTCAACGTCTTATATGTATTCCAATTCATACAATTTTCCATCTCCTTATTACACAAAAGTTTGAATTGATTCACCCTTCTTACTGAGAATTCATAGTTTGGAGGTGTAAATTTGGCGGAGGACTAAGTCAAATGATTATATAATGTATCATTTGTAAAATAAACCTCTACAAGTAACCTAGTTGAACGAATCTAGACCTGAGATAAATTGTAAACTTGGACATTCTGAGTTTGAGTCTCACCTAGCGCACTCTGAACTTAATTGATATTAATTTGTAATTTGTGGGTAGTTGCACGTATAGAATAAATTTATTCTTACAAATAATTTCTATACAAAATCCTTTACTAAAATATGTGACAGTAATGTTTTGTAACTATAAGTTATCATGATTATTACCTTTTATACTTTTATGCTACTTAGAATTACTCTTTACACCATTTCATGCGCAAGTGAAAATGTTAGGTTTTTTTTTTTATCTTACGCCATTATTTATATATTTTGTAAGATGAGGAACTTCTACTCTTATAAACTAATTGAGATACAATTGGCATTCACACATTGCAAAATGGCAAAATTCACAGCATGGAAGATGTATAATTACTTTTGCAAACTCTGTTTTCAATTCTAATTTAAATCATTGTTTGGCTTGATTCCCAGAGAATTTAGTGATTTTATTATTTTCCACATTTGTTCTTGGAAATATTCAACTATGCTTGAATCTTAGCTTTGTGAAAAAAATAAAAATATTTTTACATATTTACACTCATGAGTAACCAACGACATATTGTTTATTTTTTTTTTCTGCAAAGAACTATTTGTTTTCCTAACCCAACCAAATAAAAGAAATAAATTTTGGTTGTTTTACTGTATCTCTTTTCCTTGGGTCTGATTAATACTTGGGAAAAGGAAAGAAAAAAGAAAGAAAAAGGAATGAGAGAGAATATGGAAGGAAAAGTGATTTCTTTTCTTTGTTTGATTTTGCACAGAAAATGAGAAAAAAATGAAAAGAAAACCACTTTCCATTGTTTGAAATTGAAAGGAAAGAGGAAAAAAACTAATAGTATAACTATTAAAAAATAAAGATAAGAAAAAGGAAAGAGAAAAGCGAGAAAAAGTGGGTAAAAAATAATTTTTCCCATTTTCTCTTCCCTTTCTCTTCTCTTCCCTCCTAAATTAGAAATCAAACAAAAGAAGGGAATTTTCCCTTTCCTTTCTTTCCTCAAGTATCTAACATAGCCTATATTTTACCTTTTTTTTTAATTTTCTTTACAAATCCAAAATCCAAACATAGGATAAATAACCCCCTCATTATTGCAAGCTATTTTATTTGTGTTATATGTGAGAAATCAATCTTGATCTTTATTTTCAAAATGGTAGGTTAAGATCTGAAATCAATTAGCATAATCACAAAAAAAAAAAAAAAAGCAAAAAAAGTTGAAACTTTGAGTACAAACAATGATAAATATATTCCTAAGCTATGGTAATCAAACCAACAAATGGTTTCTAATTTCGAATTGAACAGAAGATATTTTTAAAACTTCAAAATGTAGAAATTCAAATATAAAAAGAACACAGGAAACTATTAATTTAAACATAAAATTGTGAAGGGGAAATTAACGAAGAATTCTCACAAGCAAATAGTACCTTTAACTGATCAAGCTTAAATTGATTCTTAGCTTGTTCATTCAATTATGCATGGTACCAAAATGTCACTAGTAGCTAATAAACTTTGACTTTTTGGTTATCTTCGGCTAATGAACCAAGTTAAGGACGTCATTTCTCAAGTACTTAAAATGAAAGGTATAGAGATAAAAGAAAGCTAAAGAAGCCAATCGGACAAACGTGTCGTGTTCTAAGCCTAATACCTGCACTGTTTACATAATTAGAAGCCTAATGCCCCGCAAAATGGGTCATTAAAAACTATACGTAATACCATTCCCTAAACTAAAAAACGGGAAGACAGAAATATAAAAAGAAAACTATAATTAATGGTTTAATACGCAAGCAATGCTTATTAGACATGGTGAATCTAATAACATTGGACGGGTGATATTAATATTTGCAAAGAAATCATTATTATACGAGGATTATTGTACATAATTATCAAATTTCGTAACTGAATATTATATCATTTGCCTCCCATTACTTGGTAGCTCTTGATTCTTCTCATTCAAGTTGTATACTAGACTGTACGGCCGGTTTGGAACTTGTGGAAGGGATCAAATGGTAGAAAAAGTGTTTTTCCTTTCCCGTGTGGTTTTGTAAAGAAAATAAAAAAAACAAAAAAAAATTATTTTCTATTTTTAAATTCAAAGGAGAGAGAGCATGTGATTAGTTTTCCTCTCTCTCTCTCTTTTTTCTTTTTTTTTTTTTTTAAGTAGAATCAAATAGAAAAAATAAGTAAAAAAATTATTTTTCTTTTCCTTTCACAAGCTCCAAACAAGTTGTTACATTTTAGAGTGCTTGAAGAGACATGGCACAAAGACGTATAGAACACCAAGGTTTCAAATGGTAGGAGATGGAAAATGATAGTTCAAAAATATGTTTGAAAAGCAACCATTCAGTTGGTGTGTCACTAATGGATGATGATGTACTACTATCTGTGCAATCCTCACCATGAGACTATGGTGAGTTAGACTATACTAGCACACCATGTTGAGATCTAGCCTAACATATGGCACCAGCTGGATTTCAGCTTAGGTTTTATTTGCCTTCCATTTAAGATTTGCCCAATTTTTATCACTTATTGGGAGAGTTGAATCAAGGTCAGGCAGAAACAATTATTTGGATGAAGCCAAATCTTCCATTCAGAATATTAATGCTATAGATGGACCTTAGATTTGTGAAGGGAAAGAAAAATAATAGCAAAAAGGCATGAACAGAAAACAAAGTAAATAAATTAGAACTAGCTTAGTTGGTTAGTATCGTAGCTTCTCTTAAAAAGGTCAAGGGTTTGATTCTCCCTCCTCTTATTCCCTCCTTGACTTAGGCCCCTCCTTTTGTAATCCCTTCCAATATACGAAAAAACAATTATGAAGTAAAAAAATCTATTTTCTTTGTTGGGCTAAGAAATTGAAGAAAATGTATAGATATTTGTTAAAAAGAATGCATTCTTCTGTTTGGTTACCCACAAACAAATACGAATATGTATAAGTAATTCCTCTCCTTTTCATTTTCCATTTCATTCACGAATCCAATATCCAAATGTACCGTTAATAATCAACTCTTTTTTTTTTTTTTTTTTTTTCTCTCTCTTTTGATGTTCATTTAAATCATAGAAACCTTTCAATGTCCAAAAAGTTCTGCCTCTACTAGTAAAGGGGCTTTAAAATGAATGATCTATGCATGGGAGAAACGAGCTTTCGATTTTCTTACTTCATAGCTTCAGAAAAGATTGAATCAGAGATTAGAATGTTACAAACTCTCTATTACATCTACTTAAAAGCACAAGTGTATATTATATATAGATATAGATATATATATATATATTTGCAAAAGAGTATGCTAGTGTATTAAACTCCCACTATTGCAAATTTGAAAAGAACGCATGCGAAAAATCTATTTCCGTGTGTATATTTGTAACTAAAGAAAGGTAGTGCCCGTCAGTGTTCAGCCTTGTCCTCGGGCGCATAGCTGGTCAAATTTTCTTGAGTGTGACCAATGATCTAAAAATCTATGTTTGACGTTAAATGTTGTCCATATATATATATATATAGTGCGAACCCTCATGTCATAAAAAACTGCTGTGACTATCATTTTAAAGATGAATGGTATTGACCACATTATCATACCCTTGTTGAAAATTTAATTGCCAACAATTTCAAGATTCATCCGTTTATGGGCCCCAAAGAGGGAAACTTGTCTATAAGAGGAGTTAGTGATAGTGGTGCTCCCATCCGATTTAGCTTGCCCTATCCTACCGAGCATTGCACTTTATGCACCAGCCTAAAAAAAAAATGAGGGAAACTTGTCTGCCAGCTTTGCAAATCCTCCAAATGGAACATGAATAAGAAAAATAAAATTATATTAGTGGCTAGTTAAACGTCAACTACATTAGCTTTTAAAACTGATAGGATTAAGTGGTACTTAGTTGAGAGTATTAATATCTCAGTTATTGAGGTCTTGAGTTTGAGTTTTTCATAAATTGACAACATTGTGAGTGATGTAATTGTTGGGCATGCTATAGAATTGTGATTGTATTATTTGATTCTTTTAGAGAATGAATGTCCAATTTTATATATATATATTTTTTATTGTATTAGTGAATTATATCCTATCGATTGACCAAAATTCTTACAAGCTGATTTAATTTCAACTTGCAATCAATCAATTGTTGATAGCATTTGAATATGAATGGTGCCAATTATATTATCATACCATTGTTTAAAATTTCATTGCCAACTTTCAAGGTTCATTGGGTGTGGGTCCATATGAGGGAAACTTGAGTGTGAGCTTCATATATCCTCCAAATGGAACGTGAAACCAAACATCATGTTTGGATCTTAAATATGTAATCGGAAAAGAGATAAAATTAATTATTATAGAAAGTTAATTTTTATAGATAATTAAATATTATTTTTGACAAATACTTATTTTTTTTTATTTTTCTAACATAATAAAAAAATAAAGAAATTTAACTTCTTTCATTGTATTTTAGTTTCTTATTTTTTCTACTTCTTTTTATCTTCGAGATCCAAACACGCAGAAATAAAATTACATTAGTGGTTAATTAAATGTCAACTGCAACTAGGTTTAATTGATTAAACAAAATAGACAAAACACATTGCCAACCTTTCCCCTGCCCTACCCCCTTTAAATTGGGTTAGAAAAAGAGCATAAGCTATTGCAATATTTTTCAACCATTGCGGCCCGGTCTTCTCTTGTCTTTGTCACTTCCAAACATTAAAGCCAAGTCTTGTTGTATTGCGATTGGTCAATTGGAAATTTAAAAGCAATGGCTCTCTACTTTTCCACGATTGTCCTCGTAAACATTTTTGCAGGCCTACTAATCGTTAATTAAAGCATAAAAGTGACTGCTAATCACCATTTGATAATTTCAAAACTTTGATCTAGTATGCAAAAATATTTGGAAATCAATGCAAATTATTTATGTAAACTAACTCTCAGCTTGCAGCATACACTAGACTCATATTGTATACAATGCAATAATGCTTGAACCATTGTTATCAGGAAACTCTTCTTGTATTTCCAAAAACTTTAAAACCGAGACGGAACTCTAATAAAAATTTAACAAAATTTTTTAGAAAATGTTTCTGAGATATTTTAGAAGCTTTTAAAGATATTTGTTGAAAACACTTTTAAAAAGTTATAAAAAAAACTCCCTAAAATGCGCCTATTATATTTCTAATATTTTTCATGTTCTCAAATCTTATTTGTAACGATAAAATACTACTAAATTTCCATAAATATCATATAGCATTGTTATTTTGATTGATCATATGGTACTTTATATTGCTATTATTAAAGTTCTTAAATATCAACTAGCATTTATTGTTTCTCATAATTTTTTTCACCACATTTTACGTTTCTGTTTTTCGTATCGTTTTAAGCTTTCATTTTTCGTATAGTTAACTATGACTTGAATCACAGTGTTTTATAATAACTCTTTTATTGGGTCTTCAAGTGATTTTTTTTTTTTAAGTTAAATCAAAATAAAATGTACAAAAAAAAGTAACTATTGTTTGGCTACAGGGGTTCTTTAGGCATTAAAAAAACGTGATAGATACCCACAAAACTTAGGTGTTAAAAGTATAGAATTGTTAATGGGCTATCCTTGGCAGCCCAAGCCCAGCTCGAATAATAGCTTGGGAGGCCAATCTTGAACTCAGCACAGGCCACTTATCAAAATGCTTCGGGCCAACTTTGGGCCCTCTGATACAATATGAGATAAGACGATAGTTGTTATTAATAATTTAATAGCACAAATGAGCCATATAATTCTAGGACCAAAAAAACCCCCTATTATATAAACAAAAAAGAAAACAAATATAAAATAATAAACTTGTAATTCACATTCAAGAATGAAATATTTCATAATTAATTGTAGGTAAATTACCAAAAAAAAAAAAATCAATTGTACTTGTAGACAAGAGTATCTATGTAAAAAAAAAAATCGACAACCACTCGTTTCTTATTCTTCAAGTACAAATTTATTTTCAAAGTACACTTAAAAACCAATAATAAATTAATAGATAAGAAAAGTTGTTATTCATGGTTTATTCTCTTATATTCTTTTATGCATACCAACGGCCAATTAAGTACGGTAATGTAAAAAGAAAAGTTGAAATAGTGAAAAATTAGTGCAATTCTCTAACGCTTCATTTGTATCTTGAATTTATCTAGGAAAACAAAATTACTTATATCTATACTATGTATTATAGCAGAATGTTATGAGATCTTTGCTTTTTAAAATTCGAATCCAATTTTTACAGAATTTTTAATTTTTGTAATATTAAAATATCACATGTTGTAATTTGATTGGTTAGTTAAAAGCTCTCACTAATTGAATTATATATAGTATATAGACGAACTTTTAATTCCTATTATATATTTCCTAAAGTCACTCTCTTAAAATTTCTAGAAATTAAATTTTTGATAATATTAAAATAACATTGTTATAATTTGATTGGTTAACAGATATAATTTTGTTACTTTCCTAAAATCTTACATTTATTTCAAAATTTAAACTATTAGATATTTTCTAAAGTCACTCCCTTAAATTTATGAAAATTCAAATATTTTAATAATATTGACATGATACTTATTACTTTAATAATAAGTTTTGACATATTACTATGTTATGCAAACTAGCATAATGTGCATTTATACCTATCTATTTGTAGCTTTGTTGGCTCTTTAATGTTGAAACACATAAAATAATTTTTTTAGCTTTTAAAATTTTAAATTACTAATACTAAGTTTTTAAAATAATGTAGGTTTAACCAAAAAATATAAAAAAATTTAAATTTTTGGTGATTAATAAATCTGTACTAAAATCTCATCTTATTTTGAAAAGTTCTATGTAAAATGCAAAATATTAGTATTCTTATTTTTAAATTTTCGTAGGTTCTTCTCTTATAATTTAGGAACTTCATTTAAGTATATTATAGCAATTGAATTTTTGAATAATTATATTATATATCTCATAATTGTATTGATCTAAGCATAAATTTCCAATCCAATTTTTACAAAATTTTTTAATTTTTGTAATATTAAAATACTACATGTTGCAATTTGATTGGTTAACTAAAACCCCTCACTAATAGAATTAGATATACTATATAGATGAACCTTTAATTCCTATTATATATTTCCTAAAGTCACTCTCTTAAAATTTCTAGAAATTACATTTTTGGTAATATTAGAATAACATTGTTACAATTTGATTGGTTAACAAATATAATTTTATTACTTTTCTAAAATCTTACATTTATTTCAAAATTCAAACTACTAGATATTTCCTAAAGTCACTCCCTTAAATTTATGAAAATTAAAATATTTGGTAATATTAAAATGACACTTATTACTTTAATAATAAATTTTGACATATTATTACGTTATGCAGACTAACATAATGTGCATTTATACTATCTACTCATAGCAATATATTGTTGGGTTTTTTTAATGTTGAAAGACCTGAAATAATTTTCTTACTTTTTTAAAATTTTAAATTACTATATGTTATAATAATGTAGGTTTAACCATAAAATAGAGAAAATTCTATTTTTTTCGTGATTAAAAAATCTTTACTACAATCTCATCTTATTTTAAAAAGTTAGACATAAAATTTAAAATATTAGTATTTTTATTTTTAAATTTTCATAGGTTCTTCTCTTATAATTTAGTAAGTCCTTCATTTAATTCAAAACTTTAAGAAATTTCTATTCAAATTCCTTTATTTTTTTAGAAGGACAAATTTATCTATACTATATATTATAACAATTAGTTGTTGGGTGACATTTTTAAAATTTTTAAATAATCATATTATATGTCTCATAATAGTATTGATCTAAGCATAAAATATAAAAAAATTTACCTTCTATTTATAATTAGTAAATATTTAATGAAATTAAAGTAATCTAGGTAAATCAAATCTCTCCACCTTAAAATTTTAAATTATTTTTTAGGTAATTTTCATTTTTAAGTAGTTATATGTGCATTATAAATATACTTATTAAATAAAATCATTTAACATGTGTAACGTAAACATTTGATCACTATAGGACCTTAGCAAGATTTTAAGGTAAAAAAATAATAGTTAAAAATGTTCACAATAAAACTTTGTTTCTTATTGCAAGTTCAGATTTTTTGTTTATTACAATCAACTTTTGATTTCTTATTTTAAGACTATGTTATATTATTATAATTTAATTTAATCATATTATTAGTGTATAAATTGATAGTTTGTTTTCATAAAATTTTTATATTTAGTACATATTATTTTCACTTCGTGCATTGCACGGGTTCACTGTTAGTATATTATTACACAAAAATAAAATTTTGACATACATCTATTCATTTTCTTCTCAATTTCTCAACCCACCTAAAAAAACAAAAAAAAAATTTTACTTCATTTTTTTTCTTTTTTAATTTTTATTTTTCATGCCCTTTTCTTTTTCTTACACATATCCTAAGTTTCGAACATAATACGCTTAAAAATTTTCAAAGAAAAGTTTTTTTTTTTCCCGACATATCTATGATATATAAGTAGTTATATGAAAGCATTCAAAATTAAAGTTAGTAAAGATGAAATGATAAATTGGAAAAGAAAGTAGAAGCGTCCTATAAATGTCAAATGTTGTATTATTTAGTGAATCTATGCTATATATATATATATATATATCTATATTATATAGTTGAGGTCTTTTGAGCTTCAAAATCTCAATCCAATTTTAACAATTTTTTTAAGTTTTTTTTAATATTTTAATAACACCTTTTGCACTTTGATTGGTTTTGAAACTTAATTTTAGAATTTTGCACTTTGATTGGTTTAGAAATTAAAATTTTGAATGCAATCACAGTCTCCTAAAATATAGTTTCCTAAAAAGTAAAAACACACCACTTAATCGGCCAACATGGCAATATAACCTTTAAATTTCTTAATTTATAATTTTTCTTAGCATTTACGTTCCTTTACTCAAAATGTAATATTTAATTAAGTGACCAATATGGTAATATAACCTTTAAATTTCTTAATTTATTACTTTTCATAGCATTTATTTAAGCATATAAATCAAAATTTGGAATTATTAAAAATTTAAGACATTTAGTTTTTGGATTAATATGACAATGTTTTTCAAATATTATATATATATATATATATATATATAATGAGACATTTGGTGTTAGACGCAGAAACAAAAAGGTAATAACTCCTAATCCCTTTTTTTGGAAATTTTAATATTTAAAATGAAAAAATATAGTTGTCATGATATTATTTGTCATCCTTAGTTTTTTTTTTAAATTCCATAAATTTGTCTATTGGTTAATATCAAAAGTTTTTAAGTGTCCATCTTTTAAAAAGTATCTGTTTTCTTTTTATTTTTCTTTTTTTGCTAATATGTCACCAAAGAATTTGTTTTTTCTGTCTCATATTTTTTTTTCCTTTTATTTCTTAACTTCTATCCCTTGATCAATATAGTAATATTTTTTGACATAAAAAAATGTATAGTAATATTTTTGAATACCTTTATATCATAAATTTTAAAATATAGAAATAGAAGTTTATCCTATTGAAATATTAAATACATTATAGCAATACATTGTTGCCTTATTTATTTATTTATTATTTTATGTAGAAAGACTCAATCAATTTTATTAATTTTTTAAAATTATAAATTGAAAATATTACATCTGTCATAATAGTTTTGGTTGAACCATGAAATATAGAAATTTGACCTTTTATTCATGATTAGTAAATCTTTACTAAAACTAAGGTAAATTTCATGTTATTTTGTAAAGTTGCACTTATAATAAAAAAAATATTTGAATTCTTATTTAAATTCATTTCCTTAAATACCTTCCTTATATTTTTAGAAAGTTCTTCATTTACTTTAAAATTGTGAAATTTTCTATTCAAATCCATTTAATTTTTTTAGAAGGACAAATAAATCTATATTTGTTAATAGCTATTAACTTATATACTAAATCAATATCAATATAACCCCTTAGCAAGATTTTGAAGTAGAAAAAGTATTTCAGAATGTTCTTGTTTAAATTTAGTTTCTTATTGCAAGTTAAGATTTTTTTAATTATGATTAAGTTTTAATATCTATTTTAAGACTTTACTGACAATTATAGTTCAGTATAAATCATATTATTAGTGTATACACTTGATAATTTATTATTTATAAAATTACTTTTATGTTTAGTACATTTTTTGTTCATTCACGAGTTTACTGAGTTGTGTATATATACACATCTTAGTTTCTTATCAATATCATTCTTTATATAATTATATATGTACCTAGATAGAAAGACGAGTCCCCAATATCGTTGTGCACATGGTCATAAGAATTTTTTACTCAATTATTTCTTTGGCAAGTAACATTTATTCTTTAACTTACGGGGGTTGGAGATGGTGGTTCCAAAGTTGGGCCTTGTAATATAGAATATTTTTTTTCCCTGAGCAAGTTGGGACTAAAGAACCCACGTTATAAATTGGCTTGTATTTGAATCCTAGATTTATTGAGGAAAAGAAAAAAAAAAAAAACAAAAGGGAAAGAAAAAAAAAAAATAAAAATGAGAGGTTCCAAGTTATAGTTCCTTAAGTGGTTGAATTGAAAAAGTAAGAAGTAAATGAATAGACAATTACGCATTTATCTATTTATCTATAATAATGTGATGAGAAGAAATGACAAAAACACACATTATCATTGTACAAGACAAAAAAAAAAAAAAAAAAAAAAAATCAACATGAACAATATATTTTGTATTTTTGCCTACTCATTATAAAGAAAAATAAGAAAACACGATTTTTTTTACTCATTTATCTTGTATGTTCAGTTACTCATCACTTCCCTTACAATAGAACAACATGAGTAGTTTTATTTATCATTTTTTTTTTTTAATAAATCTGAATCCAAACATAGTGTAGGTCTTTATCCATTTCATTATTTGAGAAATAAAACGAAGCTTAAGCATTGTACATAATAGGCGAAAAATAAAAAAAAACTTAAATTCATCTTTCTAAGTTAAATTGAAGCAAGTAAAGACATGTCATGCAGTGCAGCATGCAATTGAGTGGGAAGGAGCTATACTACATAACAATTAATTTTTATTTTGCTAAGGAATAAAATAAACTTGAGATAGTAAACACACCTTTGTATTTCTCTTATTTGTGATTATTCTAAATTTTGGAAGAATTCATATTTAGGATATAGGAAGCCTTAAAATTTCAATTCAATTTTTTAAAAAGAATTACCATTTACTTGCAATAATTATGATTCAATCATGAGCTACCAAATATGTGCTTCCTATGAAAAGACACAATTAATCTGATGAGACCAACATGAAAATATTGACTTGAAGGGCCGTACTCTTTAAGAATGCAAAGGAGCTGGGTTGAATCGCCTAATGAGTTAGTCAAATCTTATTTTTAAATTATATTTAAGTTTGATTTGTTTAACTCTTGAATCCAATTATTTATCATGAGTAATTTGAATTTTGTAATTTACATAAACTTATCTAATTGAGTTTAAATTAATTTTAAAAGATTAATAAACTTTAAAAGATATTTAAATTTAAATTATTTGTACAATAAGTTAATTCCAATTGAAGTTTTAACGAATCAAACTAAACTAACAAACATAAACTAAACACAAGTAGTTTGGTTAGTTTTATGATCCTAATCATGTCCACCCACATATTTTACCCCCAACAAAACCCAGGCTGCTGATGGCACGTCCAAGAAAATATTTTTCATAGATTTCCCGCCAAGCATAACCGTTCCTAGAGAGAGAAAATCTCTCCCGCCATGCCCAACTGTCTTTAGAGAGAGAAATCTCTCTCTCTCTCTAGTTGCAACACAGATACTCCAATATATCAAAGTGCCAGCTTCATCTCGACGATTCTCTTTCTCTCTCTCTCTCTCTCTGTGTGTACCAATTTTCTGGCCAATAGCCAATTGCAATTTCTTGAAAAATCAATGGCGGAGACCACCAAATACCAAACCCAGATCGAAATCAAGCCACCACAGCCGCGCCTGTCCGTTGATTTGACCGCGGACGAATTGGTGAAACAGCAGAGGGTGCCCTTCTTCAGGCCTCTCTCGCAGAAGAGAGGGAACACTTGGGTCATCTCTCTCTTCGTGATCTTCCACCTGGTGGCTTTCACAGCCACAATGATCGTCAATGACTGCTGGCAAAACTCTCATGGCGATTGCGCGCTGAAACCCCTCGGAAGGTTCTCGTTTCAACCCCTATCAGAGAATCTCCTGCTCGGCCCCTCGGCTTCGGCGTGAGTCATTTCTTTGGTTTTCTCTTGCTTTCACTCTTCGGGTTTAGTAGTTGTTGTTCTTTTAGATTTTCTTGCGTTAATCTCTCTTTGATTGGGTTTATTTTCGATGATTTCATCTGGGTTTCTTTTTTCCTGCCTGTGTTTGGTTTCTAAGAAAACCAAGGAAAATGAAAGGAAATAAAATGTTAACTAATATTTTGTGCTCGTCAGCATGAGCCATCCTTTTCTTCCTTTTTCCTTTTTAATCTTGTAATTTGATTTCCTAGTAGAAGTCTTGTCTTGTTCACTAACTAGGCATAAGTTTCATCGAACTTGCATTTCCTTCTGTTTGGTTGATCAGAACACTAAGGAAAAGAGAACATGAATTTCTAATTTTTACGTTTTACATTGTAAATGAGGTTCCGCTGAGGGAGGGTTCTTGTTTCCCCGGGGGGGGGGGGGGGGGGGGGGGTTCGGGGTTGTGGTTTCCAGAACTTTCCCACATTTTCCAAGTGTACAAACTGAGCATTCCGTTAATTTCAACGAGCTCTTTTGGCAATCATGTATTTTTGGACACCTTCTAATTTGTGGGTTATATATAGATAGCACTGTTTCTGATCCATTTTTCTTAATTGGTTCACTTGGACTAGGGTTTTTCTTCCTGCCATTTTCTTGCACACTTTCCCCAATTTGGAGACCTAATTTATATTTTTTTGTGAAAGAGTTTCTAACAGCTTTTTGTTCTAATGCATCTGGTTTATTGTTCTTTTGAATATTGAGATATTCATGCATTTATAGTCTTTTACATTTGCTTTTGAGTAAAATTAAGGAAAGAAAATGGATGGTTATAGTTGCCTGTTAATTGGGGCTTCCAGAAGATTTATTTTCATATGTTTTTTGTTAGTTGCTGCTCTCAAAATTTGGGAACATTCTGTTTTCCATTATGTGAAAAATATTAAGGGAATAAATTTTGGTTCTTTGCATGGAATAGTTGAATTCATATGTAAAATCAAATGTAAGACTCAGAATTTTGATTGATCCTAAATTTCCAATTGCACATAGAATCTTAGAATCATAAATTTTCATTCAAGTGGAATGAGATACGAGTAAAAAAACTGTGATACTTTACATTTTCCTTTTTCCTATTTTCAGGAGTCAAATAGAGCTAATGCTTGTTACATGAATTTGGGCTTCTGAAGTGATAGACATTTCTGTGACTTTTGGGGGCCAGAATGATAATCCTATATTTAGTTGAGATTCTTCTAAGTAATAGCTTACTTATTCAACTGATTCCGAAAATTATTTTTCTCTTAACTCCATATGTTGCATAGAACATTTCCTGAAAACACTCAATAATAGCACGCATGTTCTTCTCTTACATACATGTTGAAAGAGGTGCAAACACCTTTTGTCGTAGGTTCCAGTTCTGAAAGGATAATTTTCTTCTGGATTTACAGTTAACGCAAGCCATTATTAATATATTTTCCCCTCTAAGCCTCGGTTGCTGTCACATAGACTTAAATAAGCTTGTGCAATGCTGTGACCAAGTGAAACCAAGAAACAAAATTTTCATTTGTTTCCTTTGAATCAGACGAAACGAAATATTAGTGGAATAACGAAACACTATTATTTTCATCAAAACATACCAAAACATAAAAAAATGCGCCAAAAGATAACGATATATACTGAAAAAATAAGTTGTATCAACCCGAACTTAAAACTTTTTATCAATATTGTACAATTTTCATTGAGAAAAATACAAAATATTATATTTTACTATTTTAATATTTTTTACTTTTGAATTGTTTCTAAAACATCCTTAAACATTTTCAAAATGTTTCTGAAACGTTTCTGTTTTCGAGCCAACCGAAACGACCTCTCAAAACGAAATTTTGATCCTGGAGTGAAACATGATTTGCTGAAAAAATAACTCCAAATGCAACAAGGAATGCCTTTGGGTATCGAAACCAATTTACTTCTTTCTATTCTTCTTTCAGTTGGTTCCATGTTCATTCATCAGAGATTGCACTCATCTGTCCACGCTATACTGCTACTGATGCTATTTTAAGTTTTGGCTGATGGCTTTCTTTTAGGCGGAGAGAATTTGCAATTCATAAATGTATACTCTTTGCCAGTTTGAGCCTTTAGCATTGCACCATGCAATGCCCAGGAACATCACCGCTAAGCACCCTTGATTAATGTCATTTGCCGTCTTTACTCTCTTCAGATCCCACACAATATCTGACATCCTCAGTTATGTGGGCAACCCCATGACAAATCTTGGGTCCTTGAAATAATACAGCTTTTGGATGAAGTATTGTATTTTTTATCCTTGTGTTTTTCCCCGGTTAAATGAATATGACCTCTTACCTTCTCTCCTGGAGTAGACCGAATCAATAAATTTGAGATGGCGAATGAGAATGCATGAACGTGCTTGTAAGAAGCGTCCGCATTCTTCTAGAATGAAGATATGCTTCTAAACACGACAATACCTCTTCTTCAGAATCATTTTACCTTTTTTTATTTATTTATTTGTCATGTAACCAAAAAGATGTTATATGTCATCTGATTTTGGTTTAGCACAGAACTTGTTTCAGTTGAAATGTTTCAGGCAATTAACAGCCCCAAAGTTAAAGTTCCTTCCGTTACTTGTTAAATGCACTGACGATGGAAGTCTATATTTGTTGGCTTCCACTGATTGGTAAATTCCTATTCTTGCTGTTGCAGGCTGGATGCAACGGGCGCCCTTCGACAGACCTTATTTACGAAACATCACAAAATTTGGCGTCTTTTCACAAGCCCGTGGCTGCATGCAGGGGTTGTCCACCTTATCATCAACCTTTCTAGTGTTATCTTTGTTGGAATTCACTTAGAGCAAGAATTTGGACCACGTAAGCAATCCGTTCTTTTTTATTTCATTTTGTTTGACTACTAATAAAAAACTTTATTTTTCTGATTCCTGACAATGAGCTACTGTCTTGTTTATTGGTTTTGTTTGGCAGTTAGAATTGGGATTATCTACCTACTCTCTGCTTTTAGTGGTAGCTTGGTGGCTGCACTATTTCTCAGAGACAGACCATCAGTTGCTTCTTCTGGTGCTCTATTTGGATTGCTTGGTGCCATGCTTTCAGGGCTTATCCGAAACTGGAAGTTTTACAGCAACAAGGTTCTTCAACCTTTTTCCTCTTTCCAACATTTCATTGTACCCACTGGCCCTGTAATTTGGCTGTTGATATCTTTGTTTGATTGCAGTTTGCCGCTCTTGTAGCTATTCTGTTCATCTCAATGATCAATCTTGTCCTTGGTCTGCTACCTTATGTGAACAATTTTTCAAATATTGGAGGACTTATATCGGGATTCCTTCTTGGGTTTGTGCTCCTATTCAGCCCTCAGCTTGGGCAGATGGCTCAAAGTAAAGGTTTATTTGATTATGATGCCAAATGTTCTGTCAAACTCAGGCAGAAACTGGACAGGCCTGTGCTGAGGAGTGTTTCTCTTGTTTTCTTCTGTCTTCTGTGAGTTAACCTTTTGTTTCTGTGACACCATCTTTCTGCATTATATAGTGTGTTTTGTATGGGAATCATATAAGAGGAGCCTCTTCCCTATGCAGACTTGCAGGAGTTAATGTTGCCGTTCTTCATGGCATAAATGTGAACAAGTACTGGGGCTGGTGTCAATATATTGACTGTGTTCCCTCCAAATGGTGGAGCTGCAATGACAAACCAATGCATTGTGAGGTATAACCCTAAGTTTTGAACCAAGCAAACTAAAAGAGCAGAAAATGAAAACTAAAGAGCAACACACACTCTGAATGTCTCTGCTTGTGACAATGAAGCCTTTTTTTGGGGAAAAAAAAAGTAATTCCAAGAAAATTCTTAATTTTTTGCAGAGATTGCTCAACATGTCATTTTCTATCTTGAAGTTATTCTTCCTAAAAGATTACTTCAACTGCAGTCTTGTTTTTACAGTTGAAAGCCCATTTCTTATTCTAGTTGTATGGTGAATGCAGACTGCAGTAAGCGCGGGGCGGATGACTTTGACTTGCATGGGCAGCGACAAGTTCAGAGTTTTCCCCTTCTCTGACATCTCACAAGTAAGGATTGACGACTTGTGCAATCTGATATGCTCGTAGTTAGAAGCCTGGGAAATTTTGAAGCAACTTGGTTAGTTTTTGATTGACTTTGACAAAAACTAATTGCAGCTAGAGCTTCATCAGTAATGTGTTTGGATGACTATCCATCTGATATTGGTAGCTCTGTTGTCAGTACTGTAAAAGAGTTGCTTGAGCAAACTTCAACTGTATAAAAGAATTGGTTCATGTATACATTGAAAACTCATTTTGATCACAGTCCGTCAGCATCTGCCTATGTAACTTTCAGCACTCGATGGGCAATATTCCTTGTAATTCAAACATGCAACTGAACTTGAATTTTTTGGATCATGGAAGGAGAAAGGAAACCAAAAAAATTCTGGCCTCTTGAATATATGGTAGAATTTCTGAAAAATCGAACAACGAAAGCTCGATTAACGCGCTGCTGAAGATATTATATATAGCTGGCTGGCTGGCTATGAACTCTTGCCTGTATTACATACATATATGCATTACGCTGGAGTTATATATTTAACTTTTTCCTTGAATATTGTGGGACAAGGAGTTCTTTTCAGTGTTAAATTTGATTGGTATATATGGTTGGATTCAATTGGCAAATTTTTGTAACGAAATCAAGCAAATTGATGAATTGAGCAAGCTGGTAATGCATAATATATACCACAAAGCAAAGATCAACTAAACTAGGAAACCAGCAAATTTCGAGATCATTTAAGTGTACAATATATACATATATATATATTGAAAGGTTCATAGGGTGCATTTGGAGGTACCCTTGATTGAACTAAAGAAGTTATTAAGACCACAAAAAAAAAAAAAAAAAAAAAGGAAAAGTAATTACTTACATATCGTGTGATGAACAAAAATAGGAGATTTTGGTTTGTTTCTCAATAACTAGTCATTTTTAATGACAAAATGAAAATTTTACCATCATTTAAGGTAGCAAATGTTAAAAAGCATTGTCTTAGTGCACAATGCTCTTGCCATTGTATGGTACACATTTTTATTCTCCTGCATGCAAAGAGACTGTTTTTTGTTTTAAACTCAATCTTATCAAAGTGCGACTGCGATCATTGTGTGAAAATCTTGATTAATTTTCATTTGGTATTATTTAGTTTAGATTAAATATTTTCAACATGCTTTTAACAAAGGAATATGCAAAGGCCATAAAATTGGAAAACAATTGGTACACCCTTTTTACCGTAAACATTTATATAAAGGTTTACACTGGTAAAAGGCGCCCATGGCCTAATGGATAAGGCGTCTGACTTCTAATCAGGCGATTGTGGGTTCGAGTCCCACTGGGCGTGTGAAAATTCCCCTTCTGCTTTTGGGCCACTGTTTTGTACCAGAGAGCCACCTGGCCCATTTTAGGGAGCCCAAGAAAACTTTTCTTTCCATGGCGGTGTTTTAATTGTTTGTTTTTTAACTTGGCATGTAAAAATAGATAAATCTACGGCAACTTTTTAAGTAAAGAGCACACTCACCTTTTCTTAGAATTTAATTTTGTTCTATTATGGAAGTCTGTAACTATAATATTTTAAATTAACACGGTACAACACCTCTTCCCTTGCAACACATTTCGCACTTATAGAATGAGTGAATCTCATGTGTATTTATTAAGAATAATGCCATCCATAAGTTAATTTATCAATCTATTATCTCAGCCTCAAGACACAATGTAGTGGAATTCATAATAATAAATATACGTGAGATCCATTTACTTATGTCTTGTAAATTTGTAATGAGAAAATTGATTGAGAAATTAATTTATAGGGAGATGGGTTTATGTATAGCATTGATTTTTCTTGTTGCATTAAACAAATAACTATTTTCAAGCTTTAATGGCAAAAAAAAAAAAAAGTTAAAATTTTCTTTTTGTCAGGGATAAAAAAAAAAAAAAAGGTTTAAACCAATCCTAAGTTGAAGCTTATATTAAAGTTCAAAATGTGAACTTTTTATGTCATTTGATGAATGCCTTTACCAGAGGAAATATGTTAATTAAAAAGAATTTTCTTGTTACATAATTTTTGATACTTAAGTAAAAGAAAAAAATATTGGGCAGCCTCATAATAATTTCGAGAAGGTCCTTTCAAGCAATGCCAGTTTAGGTGTACCAAAGGCTCATGATGAGCTTTTTTCTAGACTTTTGGAGTGTAATTCTTTATGTCAATCGGAAATTGATACTTACAGTGTAATTCTTAATTTTAATTCTAATATGGCATGATATATAAACCTATCAAATATTATGACCAATTCCATTTTCAATTCTCGTCACTCATCAGATCCAAGCCAACCTCAACCAAACCTTTCATGTGTTGGATAAGTCACTTAAGTCTGAGTAGTTGTAATTGGTACTTACCGTATTACAATATTTGTCCCTTTAAATATGGCAAGGCTAGGCCGGCCTTAAAAACGGGCCTAGCCGCAATACTTCGGCTATGGTTTGAGTGTTTAAAGTTCAAATCCTTTAAATTTAATAGGCAATTGAGTGGGCCTATAGGACTGCCCAATAATTGATCACTACATACCAAAAAAAAAAAAAAAAGAGCGTAAAAGCCAGGCCCTATGAACGGGTAATTGAGTGAGAGAGGTGTTCTCAGTACTTAGTGTAGTTGTTGCTATTGTATTTATTGTGTGGACCCAATATATTTTGGTTATTATTCCAGCTGAAAATGCAAGTCCTCTTGGGTCATGTCACACTCTGGCCTAAACAACCCATTTATAACTCTCACCTTGCTGAGGCTGAGGCCGCCAGAAAACACCTTTCAACCCTTTTCAAAAATTCCCGAACATATCTTTTTGTAGGGGTGGCTGGCTGCCCTATCCTTAACTACTTTCAATCATGTGCTTAATTTAATGAATCATAGATAATAATGATTTTTTGTTGAGGAAATCTTTACATCACCTTGATTTTAGTATTTGTAGACACCAAATTCGAGATCAAAATTTGAAAAAAAAAAGAAAAGAAAAAAGATAAGAACGAATAAAAGAAATCAACTAATGAAAAAACATAAAACTATTCTATTTGGATGGAGGTAGAAAAAAAGTGGGACCTCCTATGAATGTAAATTACAATAGGCATTAAAGTAGGATGACGGGCAGATGAAATAATTCGATCATAATATATATATATTATAGGTTGGACAAATTAAACTGTTATATAAGTAAATTATAAAACAAAATCAACATTTATTTGTTATACATACATATATATATATATATATATATATATAGTTTGTTGGCGACAAATAAACCAAACTAACCACCCATCTACGGTAGTGTGTGCCGACATGCCACGTAGAAGATTGTATATGCATGATTGATAGAACAAAATTTTTTTTTGCATGATTTCCTTTTGGAACATTGAGCTTGTGTGATGTGTGTAGAGGTGAGCAACCCTAGCCTAGCCCTATGACTAGTAGGCAAGCAAGAGCAGTCTTATCTCTAACTACATTCAATCGTGTGCTTAACAGAATGCCTCGTTGTTAGCATTATGTGCTTAATAGAATGCCTCATTGTTAGCAATAATTTTTAAAAGGAGTAATTACCCAACCTCATAAATTATGATTTAGTATTATTAATTTTTTTTAAATTTTAAAATGACTTAATGTTACTAAATCTCTTTAAACTTTAAAATATGACATATTAATTCTGTAAATAACTAGTTAGTATTAATCAACGTCTTTCATTAGGTATCTATTAAGTAAATATGACTTGCACATGTTTCCAAAAGTATGACTTTTTTTTTTTACCTACATTGATTTTTTTAATTATAATAATTCTTTAATAAATGAAAGTCTAAAATGTCTTTAAAATAATATGTAAATATAAGGACAATCTAAATGGTATTTCAGTCATTAGATTACTATTACAAAAAGAGAATGTTAATTTAGGTATAAAATCTTTTGTAAATTTGTGCAACTCACATGATAATTTTTTATATACTCTCTTAACAAGTTATTAATATATTGCTAACACATGTGTTATTAATACAAATTGATAGTTCATGAGTCAATGTATTATATTTTAGAGTTTGAAGGGATTTAGCGATACTGAGCCATTGTTTAAGGGAATTGAATTATAATTAACCTTTTTAAAGAGGACTAGTAATTTTTGACCTTATGATATGTATGTTTTAAGAATTTTGTTTTGTGTCTCTAAGCCACACGAAGCACCTATTTCTAGTACAGATATGTCATTCAAGCCATGAATATCAGTTATGATGAAAGCAAGACAGACGGAATCAAAGAATTTGCATGATTTAATTTGGTGTTGTAACATTGAACATTTAATATGTTTAAGGCCAAGATGCATATGTGTGTGTATATATATATGCAAAAGCACGTCAATTCATTTCTAAACCAAAAGTTCTTCACACATTCACCATCAAGATCAATGCTCTCAACATGCATGAGAATTGACTGGAGACAAGTTCTTTCAAAGCAGTTGAGTTGGCTTAAAGCTTTCACAATCAAAGATTAACAGACTCGTGGGCTGTCAAAATTCTTATGGCTTCCATCTTCACACGTAAGTGAGCAAGTTTTTGGAAATCCTTTTCCTCATTGCAAATTTCTATACATACGTGTATATATATGTATATATATATGTATGTATGAAAGTCACAAACCATGTAAAGGGGTTTCTAAGGGTTGCTGAGGCACCGTTCAAAGCCTATAACAACTTGTACTGCTAGTTACTGTAAGGACTTTGATAAGAGTTCCAGTTTGTGGCAAAATCAATATGATTTCTGAAGTTCCCTCTTTTAGGGGTGGAGATGGGACTAAAGGGCATCCATAGTGGGGAGGAATCCTGAAGTGGGCCCTTCCTCTAGTTGAACCAAAAAAAAGCTAAACCTCTCACCATCAATGTTAGTCAAAGAAGGGTAATGAGGTATAGGGCATAGACTCAAAACTTAAGGTATAAACTTAGGATTAATTACACTAAGACTCCTTCAACTATGACCTTTTGTCACTTTACTCTCTTCATCTATAAAATATTATAATTACACCCTTTACTTTTGTAATTAATTCTTATCTTATCCTTTCGTTTGCCTTCTGTTAAATAAAATAGACAGAATTTTATCATGTGATTTGCACGTGAGTACCATAGCTTAATTTATACCTAAAATACCCTTTTATTATAGAAAAAACTAATTTAATGACCAAAATGGTAAATGTAACTGATAGAGGGAGGAATCCAAATAGAAAAGTCTGAATTCACCAAAATCACAGACTAACTTTCTAGAATCACAAATTTAACACTGATCCAACACAATTAAAATCTCAAAAATCACAAAATAATTGAAATACATTTTACCCATAAAATATGGTCGAGATGTGTGGTGGAGGAAAGAGGAGATAGTGGTGGCGGCAATGAGAAATAGGGTTTCAGTGGAGTTTTGGAGATGGTGGCAGTATGCAGTGGAGGGGGAGGAGATGGTAGTGGCAAGTATCAGGGTCTAAGTAGTGGTTATGTCGACATGGGTGGAGGGGGGAGGAGATACAACAGAAATGGTGGCGTTGACATGGGTAGAGAGGGATGGATATCGCGGCAACATTGTTGATGGCAACCAGGGTGGAGAGGGGGGGGGGGTGAGATCGCCGCAGCACGGGTGGAGATCTAAGCAATGACAGCGACGGCGACGTGGGTGGAGAGAGAAGGAGATCACAATAGCATGGTGGAGGTCTAGGCGGCGGTGGCAATTGTGACGATTGTAGCTGCATGGCAGGATGGTGTTGGGCCATGGTAGATAGAGAAGAAGAAAGGGAAGAAGAGAGAAAAAAGAAGAGTTGATTGAAGGAAGAAGAGAGGAAGAGAGACAGAGTTGATTGAAGGAAAATAAAATAAAGAGTTGACTAAAGTTCAAAGGGTCAAAAAGTAATTTGGTTTAACTATTAAGGGCGTTAACTTGGATAAGATTTCGAATACATTAGGGGGTGTAATTGTAGCATTTTGTAGATGAAGGGAATAAAGTGAAAAAAAGATTGTAGTTGAGGAAGTCTTGGTGTAATTAATCCATAAACTTATAATAAGTCCTTTCTCCCCCATACCATTATTTCAAGTCCCTTGCCTCTTGTTTCTTTATAATGGCTATACTTCTTGGTTGACCCTCATCAGTACTCTATTTCCACATCTTCACTCTACAAAACTCCGGTATAAAATTAAAAGAAAACATGAAAACGTCTCAGGTTTGAAATTTATTAAGTGTTATCAATTATTTAGGACTTCTTTTAAGATTTTTAGCTCAGTAATTATCTGATTTGTTTGGGATGGAAGGATTACATAGGTCCCGGTACTAATTGTAGTGTACGCAAGCAGGCTGAGCACCCAATCATAAAAAAAAAAAAAAAAATTGACAAGAGGTGTCCTTTCTTTCCATACTATCATTTGAAGGCCCT
Organism: Euryodendron excelsum; assembly: GCA_033060915.1. Lineage (NCBI taxonomy): Eukaryota > Viridiplantae > Streptophyta > Magnoliopsida > Ericales > Pentaphylacaceae > Euryodendron > Euryodendron excelsum. The sequence goes on along the minus strand of CM065389.1, from coordinate 23,577,064 downwards.
TATCTCTTGTTTCTTTATAAAGGCTATATATATACTTCTTGGTTGACCCTAACTCTGTTTCCTTATCTTCACCCTATATGGGGTGTATGTGTACGTATGGTTGAACCTTTCCTACATTAGCCTTGCCAGTAAGATCGCAGCACCAAACACAATCTCCAATGGGGCAGCACCATATGATGGATGGAGTTGGAGCACTGGTCCTTGAGTGCATGGACCATTATCAATGGAAGTTATGGAGTCCCAAGAGGGAAGAAGAAAAAACAAAAACCAAGCATATCCCATTACATATTTTGCACGGGTAATACTATAGAACCAAAAAATTCAAATATAATTTTACAACGAGAATGATTTGGTTGAATGTGAAACATTCATTTTAAAACAAAATACTTATAATGATGACTCTTAATTACAAAAAAATTGCTGCCACATTATTTTGATGAATTTTTCCTATATAAATTTTTTTAAAAGAATAACATTTCTTGAATCTAGCAAATTCAATCCAACTTCTTGCTCCTGACGTCTTTCAACATAACAATAGAGCTTGAGCATGTTATGTTGTTGTCAAAGTCTTTCACTAGTTTCTCTCCATGAGCATCATGGTCAATGATCACAATCATTAAGACCAGTGTCTTTTTTAGTTAGAGTACTCCAAAGATATATGCTAAGGCAAACAACAATTCTTCTGCTGATATATAGTGGTACTATATCTAAAGCACTAGAATCACTTTAGATTGCACATCTTTTATCTTTTCCTTTTGATCCTTTTTTTGGTGATGAGGTAGGGCTAAATCTTCAAGGTCTCCCATTACAGCATTCAAGCACTGTGCCATGACAATTATGGTGAGATCATAATCATGATGAACAATTAAACAGGGATAATCTTACACCAAAAGTGGCCAACAAATTCTTATCATGTCTATTAAATTGAATGGCAAGCAAATGCAGGTTTAACCTTTCTGTCTCTCTCTCTCTCTAGACGTGTTTATATGATAAGAGACGATAATACTTACATTAGGCAGCGACATAATAACATAGTATATAGTAATTTATATGTACTAAAATAAATTTAGTAATTAGGGTTTTTTTATGGGTATGCAATCATGGGGATATTACCGTATTAGTAAGGATCCGGTTAATCAGTTATATGATTATATTTAAGCCATCTTCTAGAAGTTGCATATAATACAACTTATTAATAATAGGATTAACTTCAATGAGTATATACTCATATACCATACCATTAGATGGTATAAAAAAATTGAACAAGGGAAGAGCAAGAAAAAGCTTAAGCTAAGTGTACAAGAAAAGAAGAGTAAGGCCCATGGCAGAGTTGCATATGGATGACATATAAATATAAAATTTCTCTTATTTATTTATTTAAATTATTTATTTTCTGACCTTCCAACTCTATTGACTTTTTCAATACTCAAATGAAAAAGGCCATGCTATAATGGCCCAAAAGAAAAGAAACTCATACTTTAGAAGGTTGAGCCTGTGAAAAGTAATCAGTTGTGTAGTCTTTTGTCCTTGCCATATTTGCAAAAACTATATAGAACAAGACACATAAAACACTTTATCTAACTTTTTCTTTACTTGTTTTACCTTTTCTCAAAGGGGCTGTAGTTTGTAGTGCTCATGCTTTATGATAGCTAGAGAACGCCCTCCTGTTAAAGAAAGGCAAAAAAGTGCTATTGCAACTAGTATAGCCTTTGATAGTTGCCAATTGTAATTATTATATGCATAGTTCACATATTGTATAACAAGTATCTAAGATAGTCATTATATATATATATATATATATATGTATGTATATATTCTTTAAGGATTGCAATATCTTGTGAGCTTAATCCATCAGCACTAATATATATATATATATATATTGTGTCAAAGAAATCAAACCAATCAGTGTCTCAATTTTTTCAACTTCTTTTCCCTTATATTTTCTGGCTTTGTTAGGACCCTAAATGCACAAAAACCACTTCTAGGGTTCACTACACTTTGGATATGTAATGGAATACGAGTTTAGAAAATTTAAGATGAACTTGCTTTACGAGTTCAAAATTAAAGAAATGTCATCCTCTCTACTCATTTCCAACCCAACAAGTAGAATACATTTGATGGTTGCTTTGTTGCTGTTTTGCATTCTTTTTATCAATAAAATGCACATATATATAGAACTAGGACTTGTATATGTATATGGGAATGAAATTATTTTGTTCCAACTAAAATTTTGAACTTTGATTCCATTATCAACCTTTCATGATATGAAGTTCATTGTCAAAATTGTCAACTGGGAAAAGATATGAATCTATACCCAATTACTCCAATTAATAAAACATTAGTTGAATTAATCTTGAAAAACAAAGTAACCTTTGATTTTGATTCCATTATATTCATTAAACACATCAATCTTAGGAGTGAGAAGAATTGTTTCTCACTCTGGTCCCCCACGAACTCAATTGAATTGGGAATTAATATGATAAGCAACTTGTCAAGACTGGGCATGTCAAACCAGCCTCTTCCCAGCCATGACTTTATAAACTATGGGTGTGCTCCTCTTTTTTGTAGGCCATTTTCCACTCTTATTTTCTTTATAGGCATTCATTAGTTCCTTTATATCATTTTCATTTGTTGGGAGGCTCTGGACCTTCCAGTTGTATCCACCTAAGATCATGAAGAAGAAAATGAAACATTCTTGTTTGGAAGAATTTCTATAGCCAAAAAACTATACTCGTCCACTGCTTTTACTTCCGTAAGATCGGTGGACCCAAATCAGGGCAACCGTGTGGGTACATCCCGTATCATATTAAGCATGATTTTCTAGCATAAGTTGAGGTTAATTTCTTTTTCCTTTCTAAGGAATTTCCCATATAGTATTCCTATTTTCTGAACACTCCACTTATCTGACGACCCTTGTTTTTGTTTAATTTCTTGTAGTGCAGTAGCATATTAGTAGAACATTTTTCTTCGGATTGCTTATAATTAATATTTCACTTGAAAACCATAAAATTAAATTTTGACATTTAGTTTCCATCACTACAAGCAAATTCACCTTTGTTCTTTCCTTTTTGTTTTCTTTTTGAATACTCCAAACTTCATAGTGTCTCCAACTCTTTTGGGTTTCGAGATTAGTCACAATGAATGTTAGATTCATCAACAAACCACTTACATAAGTAAATCATGTGCTACCCTCCTCCAATTAGCATGTCTTGAACTTCTTCTTCTTATTATTTTGATTCTGTTTTCAATATAAATTTATGTTTGGACATTTCTATTTAATCTTTCATTTGAAGCCCAAAATACTTCAAATTCTAACATTATAGTTTCCATTATTACCCCAATAATATTGACATTTTGCCATAGCTACTGTAACATACATGAGTATGTAATGTAAGCATATATAATATCTTAGTTTTACAAATTTTTTGTTTTATATATATATATGAAAAAAGCTATTCAACATAGCAATTATGCGTCTTATCAAAAAAAAAATCACAGTAACATTAACTTGAACAGCCTCTTCACTTTTAATATTTCGTAAATAATTTTCCTCACTTTATAGAATAGTTTTGTTTGTTTTAGTGGCAGTATTACATAAATTAATTCTCAAAATTGGCCCTAGCTCCTTTCCCTCACTCATTCCCACTCTCGTTCAACAAACTTCTTATATCCCTCCAGAGTTTCTTAATGTCAGTTGCTTTCTTATTGCTTTCGAGACATTTATATACAAAATGGTATTCTTTAATTGTTCTACCTTTTCTCTATTGCATACACAGAAAGGGAAAAACAATGGTGAAAAAACCTTAATTAGACTCTCTCTCTCCCTACGCCAGGTTTAATTAGAATTTCCTTAATGGAAAATGCATAGGAGTTGGAATTTTAATAGATGTGTCAATGGAAATTTAAAAATTATGACTCATAGTGATGGAAATTTTTTTAAGTTAATGGATTAAAATGAGCCACTATATTTTGTAAGAAAATTTTGTTTCTACGGCATTAGTCCATCATATATTCACACTAACCAATGTTGTCCATCTCTCTCTCTCTCTCTCTCTCTCTCTCTCTCTCTCTCTCTCTCTCTCTCTTTTTATGTATATATATGTATATACAACAGTTAATGCGAATATATACTACATGGTAACACACGATTGAATTCTAGTGCATATAACAAAAAAAAAAACAAAAAAAACAAATTAACTGAGCCTATGCAGTTGTCCCCAAATTGAAAATTGACCTACTTTGAATTGACTTTTTTTTTATTTTTTTTCAAACAGTAAAGAGTAATATATTGATAGAAAAGACTTTAAATACTAACACAACAATCCTCACTTAACAAAAGACCATGAAGCCGTAACTGTGGTGGGGTAGACATCCAAGAGCTACTACCCTCACCAAGAATACCCTGTCTAGCTATTGCATGCGCTGCATTATTTTGTGGTTTACGCACAAAAGTGAATTCACAGTCTCTAAACTTGCTCTAAAGTTGCCGGATATATTGAATCACTGCTATCTCTTCCATCATCGATCTTTTATTGTTAAGAATGGAAATAACCATATGAGAATCCTCTTCCGAGATTAAAGCACTGACACCTAGCTCCAGTCCCAACTTCAAACCTTCTCTTGCAGCAAGTGCTTCCAGAAGCAGAGCGTTCCCTCCAAAGGAAACAGAAATGACTCGAGCTCACAAGAAAACCCCACCACTAGATCGAATAATGGTAACCAAGCCCCCAGATTAATTCTCCTTTTGGAATGAACCATCAAAGTTAATTTTCACCATACCTGTAGGAGGCATTTGCCACGTCGGAGAGTAGCAATCTGCAGCGTTCACAGCAGGAGGGACAATACAAGACCTAGTTTGATTGGTTTGCAAATAAGCATGAGCATCTTGAGTTGCCTTTATTGCAATCTGCATTGGATAATACTTCGTATGCTGGAAATCGGTTGCATTTCTACTTTTCCAAATAAGCCATAACAATGAAGATGCAATAGCACAACAAACAGAAAATTCATCCGAATCCTGCCATTGATTACATAATGAAGACCACAAGTTAGTAAAGCAGGCACCCCCAATAGAAGCGGTATCCACTCTTAAAGGTGACAAATACCATGTTAACCTCATGGTTGTGCAAATGCTTTTAATATATGATTTTGATAATAACATACTTTGATATTTAATTTAACAAAATATTTCTTCTGATTATTGTGATTATTATAATATGCTTAATCTTGATTTAGTGGTATTGTGATATAGTTCTACATGATATATCATAAGAAGCCTTTAATGTAGCCCACATGGAGAATCTATCATAACCAAGATCTTGATGAAGCATTTATATGGATTTCAGATTTCGAATTTTGAATGCAAGCTTATTTCGAGAAAGTCTTCAGAAGACTTTCAAATTCAAATTCAAATAAGTTTTGGAAAAATCCTGATGCAACACATATGGAAGCTATGTTATTATATTTATCAAGGTTATGTAGAATCAATGTTTTAAGGAAACTTGATTTCATGGAAAAATCAAAATGCATGATTTCCTTCTATATACACTCAATGATACTATATATAGGAGATATTGTCATTAGTCTTCAAGATTGGTAATGTTTGTTATTTTCGGATATGAGATTTATTGGTAAAGAATCTACACAAGAATAGAAGATTGGGTCAATCATTAATATTGCCAGCAAGGTTCAAGGGAGTCTACACCTAAAAATATTTTGAATCTATTCTAGAGAGCCTTGGGGTATTAAATGAAAAGATTTGGTGAAGCTTTTCAACATTAAAGAGAACTGGAGACATTTTCAATCATGTGATGAATATTCGGGCAAGGACATATATTCAAATATTAAAGATACATAGTAAAAAATTCAACAACATATTTTCAGCAACCTTAAAGGAGAATTAAGCTTTTTGGCAACAAATACAGCTGGAGATATAATCACATATGTGCAGAATTTTCATACACAAATCTTGAATATACTCAAAAATTTTTATTGAAGTAAAGATTTGTGCCAGCAATTAAGAATCTTCTAGCGAAATATATTGAACACTTCTAGAAGATTTGATTGAAGATGTCATTGAAGATTGACTGAAGATTATTTGAAGATAAAAGGAAAGATACAAGATTTGATTCGGTTAAGAATTCTTCAAACAGCAACAATACAAGAAAGGAAAAATATATATATATATATATATCAAAGCAAGGAAACTCAATATGCTGAATATTTTGGGTATGAAAGCTTTTTGAATTTAAGAGACAAATCAACAACCAGATTTGAGGAGCCTATGCAGATTGTTTTTGTCAAACAAGGAAACTCTATATCGCTAGATTTTCAAGTATGGAAGCTTTTCGATTACAAAAGCCAAATCAGCAAAAGATTGAGGAGGCTATGAAGATTGAGATCAAGGTATTTTCGGCAATAATATATTGAGGAATATCTCATCTAACGGCTAGAAGAGAAAGACAAAGATGAAGCCCTATATATACATATTCAGCTACAAAGGGAAGGACAACAACTGAGCATCAAAAGTGAAACTCTATCAAATCAGTTTTTGAGCCTACAATTTATTATTCTTGTAACTTTTGTTCTTCATTGACATATCTATTCTTTGAGAGAATTCATCGTAAAGCAAGAGTGCTTGTACTCTTGTTCTTTCTTATAAAGAGATTTTTAGCTAAAAGAGTGGCTAGACTTGGGTGGAACTAGAGCTTGTAAAAGTCTAGTTGGCTAGGTGTGACTAGAACCTAGGATAATCTAGTTGGAGTGAGAGGATCATTTGTAAAGGCGGGACTAGCACCTGGGACAAGGGTTAGTGACTGTATCAAGGATTGAATATAGTGGAGAGAATCCGCAACGAAGGACCTTTGGGGCATGGACGTAGGCTTATGGAGATTTAAATCGAACCACGAGAACAACACTGGTGTCATACTTTCTTTTCGTTCTCACTCTCTCTTTATTATTATGTTGTCTTGCTTGCTATAAATGTTATATACAACATTTGCACTTCATCATTTAAATTATTCATAATCAATGCACTGTTTTAAACTGGGTTGTATTTTCTTCTCTTTATATTCTTTTATTGTGTTTTGGATCATTGATACTTTATTGTCATATTTTGTTTTCTTTGGATGATCTATAGTTGTTTTCTTGTTGTATGAGTTCAATTGTTTTTAAAGTATTATTGAACAAGGTTGAATATCTAGTCTTGAGAATTTTCTAAAGGATTTAAATATGAGTTTGATCGTATTATAAGCTGTTGAAATAGTTCTCTAAAGTTTCTGAGATTCCTCATTTAGAATATTGAATTTGCTCACATATTTGTTTATAGAAAACTGCTCCTTGAAATTTTTTAGATTGCTCATCTTGTGTATTGAGTCTACTCATTTGACTATTTGTATAAATTTGCTCTCAAAAGTTTTTGAGATTTCTCATTTCTGATTTGAGTTTGCTTATTTATTTGAATAAGTTAAAATTACTTATAGTTAGTAAATATTTTGATAAATCCAATTCACTCCCCCTCTTGGGTTGCTTTCTGGGTAACATACCAAATAAGGTATGAAAAAGAACACGAAGCCACCATATGTTGAAGCGTCTTTGGTTGATTAAGACGCAAGGGACACACACTATCAGCAAAGACTTGCTTCTTTGCTAAGATGGTCTTCATAGGTATAATTTCATGACAACATTTCCATACAAAGTGCTGCAACTTCCGCGGTACTTGTAACAAATTCCTTTCCAAAAGTTTGTAAATTGCCAATAGTACTGCAACCCCCTCTCCCTTTTCCTGTTAGTAGACCATCCTTCTTAAGAGACAAAGCCACTTCATTACCAAATTTAGTTGAGTAAGTTCCAGATTTGGTAAAATGCCAAGTCCAACAATTAGGAGAATTAGATAATGATAATTGAAGTTGTAAGATTAGCTTAGCATCATCTTTTACGAACAAATGCCAAACAACAGCTTCATCCCACAACCCAGTGTCCCGAATAATTAACTAATTAACTGATTTGAAGGTAGAATCCACCACTTTCCTTTTAGGCCGAAAGTCCATGGTTTAGGAACCCATGGATCAAGATCAATATACACTGAGCTACCATTCCCAATACGCTTCCTCACACCTACTTCAAGAACTTTTCGTCCTTCCATAATACTTTGCCAAACCTAAGATGGATTAGATCTTACCTTAGCTTCTAAGAAAGAAGAGGATTTGAAGTACTTGCTCTTTAACACTTTAGCCACTAAACTGTTCCTGTGTTTGGTTATTGTGGGCCAAAATAACACAAAAAGCATAGACAATAAACAAGCCAAGCCCGATTCTAAGTAGATGGGCTCGACAGGGTGAACTGAGCCCTATAAGACAGGTCTAGTAGGCGCAGAATCCTATGCCGACCTAGACTAGGATGAGTAAAAGATAAGTCTAACATATTACACCGACCCAAAAAAGGAGACTCCTAAGAGGAGGTTGATTCTAACTCCCAAAGGGAATATGACATTTCAAAACCTATAAATACCCCATGCACTAAAAGGGCAAGGTACATTCACTTGAGTTTTAACTCTCAATACTTTATTTGATTCATTGTGATTAAGGTTGCTAACTTAATTATCAGAGTGCCTTCGACCCAAAGAGGGTGGACACATTCTCATTGTCTTCTTCTCTTGCATATAGTTCGTGCTTATCAACTTGGTTCATGCATTGAATTCGGCCTTTCTAAAAATCTCACTTACAATTGGCACTATCTATGGAAAGGTCTACATAATAATGAGTAGCAGCTTTCTCAGATAAGGAGTCGAGCCTACTAGCAGGGAGATTGAAGATAGCCATGATGTTTGTAGTCATGACGACACTTACCTGTCAAGTCGTCATGATGATTCAACACGAACTCAAGGAGGTTGTTTGATTAGATCGGAGATATAAGCTCCTGGTGGTAATCGTTAGAGAATATAAGAAGAACTACGGTGGGCTCCACAATATGTCAGAAATTCGAATTGCCGAAGGAGCTATTGTAGGAACTTAAACTTTTGCCCTCCAGCGGACGTTTGCCTAGTAATTTATCACCCCGAGCAGGAAGTTCGGCAACAGAATGAAAAGATTGCCCACCTCAGGTCATAAGTTGAAGATATGAGGGAGGCGATTGCTAGAAGAGATGTGCGAGTTCCTGGTAAATCTCCAGATCGGCATAGGAGAAGGAGGATGAATTCAAGAAGCACGAGTCCCCCTGTCGCAAGTTTAACTGTGAGCCACGCTTCCAATACTGGACACTATAAGGACAAACAAGAAGATTGACAGGGTGGGAGAAATCAGACACCAGTAAGAGATCCGGCAAGAGCCAACCAGAACAACAAGACTGGAACCAATGGTTAAATAAGTGGCTGGACAACAGGGACAAGCGCCATAAGGGACGAACAACCCATGATATAGCCAGACGAACCTTTGAAGGGATTAAGGTCAGCTGACCTCCCAGAAATTAAGGTCCGCCAACCTCCAAGAAAGTTTACACCACTGAAGTTTACATCATATGATGGGAAGTTAGATTTCGTTAGTCATGTCCGGCACTATAAACAGATGATGGCGCTTTGGAGTGGAGATGAGTCATTAATGTATCGAGTTTTTTCATCAAGTCTGGGAGAAGTAGCTTTACGATGGTTCGACAAGTTGCCATCCAGATCAATAGGAAGTTAGAGATAACTCACCGAGCTATTCACCGCACACTTCATTGCAAACAGCAAGCAGTCGAAGGGGGTAGACTACTTATTGACCTTACAGAAGAAAGATGAGGAAGGCTTACGAGTGTATGCAAAATGCTACTGGGAGGGTTATAACAAAATTGAGGAGTGCAGCGAGCAGTTAGTCATTGCACAATTCAAGATCGGCCTTTCTAGGGAGCACCGACTGAGGCAATCCCTGATAAAGAAACTAGTTACTGGGCTACATGACTTGATGTTAAGAATTGAACAGTACGGTAAAGTTGAGGAAGATATTGCATAACAAATCCAGGAGAAGGTTAGAGAGCAATTAGACAAGAAATATGGAAGGGAAAGTAAGAAACCCCAACTTGAAGAAAATAATAACTGGGGGAAAAAAATAATTAAAGGCATTAACACGGTTTTTAAGGACCCGATCTACAAAATTTTACCTCAGATTCATGCCAAGCCCTTTTTCAAGTAGCCATTGAAGTTGGCAAGAGACCCCGTAGCACGGGACCAAAGAAAGTTTTGCTCCTACCATAAGGAAAAGGGGCACTAAACATAGCACTGAAGGCACCTCAAAAATCACTTCAAAGAATTGGCAAAAGTTGGCCATCTTGACCAGTACATCGACTGTGAGAAGACTAAGTAGGAAGTAGAGCAGAGTAAGCAAGATGGTGCCTCACAGAAGGAGGCCGAAGCACCACCACTCTGGGTAATTGCAATACTGCATGGATAAGCGCGATCGGTAGAGGTAGACCCGCACAAGTATCAAGTTGAGATTAAGAAAGTAGTACACCTAAGGGAAGTAATGCAAATCGAGTCCCCAGCCAAGAAGGTCAAACTCGACAACAGTGTTATGGCCATAACCTTTACAAATGATGATTTAACAGGAGTTTAGATATCCCACAATGATGCACTGGTGGTGACATTGCGATTGGGGCATTTTGACGTTAAGAGAATTTTGATTGATCAAGGGAGCTCATCTGAAGTCATATACTATAACCTTTTCAAAAAATTGGAGCTAAAGGATTCTGACTTACAACCTTCTCTCAACCCTCTAATCGGCTTCAGTTCGAACCCAGTTTGAAATCTTTACTTGGACTCCTTATGATATGTTGGGAATTAATCCGGAGGTAGCCTGCCATAGACTCAACGTTGACCCACAGTGCTGACTTGTGGTTTATAAAGGAAGGAGGGTGGTTATGCAACATGTGGATGCAGTAATCGAGGAAGTAGAAAGGCTCTTGAAGTGGGGGCAATTAGAAAAGTCTTCTACCTAGGCTGGCTATCCAACACTGTGGTGGTAAATAAGAAGAATGACAAATAGAGGGTATATGTGGACTTTACCAACCTAAATAGAGCATGCCATAAGAACCCTTTCCCTCTTCCAAAAATTGACCAGCTTGTAGGCGCAATTTTCGAATATGAGAGGATGAACTTCTTGGATGCTTATTGGGGGTACCACTAGATACTACTCCATGAGGATTGTCAAGAAAAAACCGCCTTCATCACCCCGAGGGGTATTTTTTACTACAAAGTTATGCCATTTGGACTAAAGAACACCGATGCCACTTACTAAAGATTGGTCATGAAGATGTTCAAAGAGCACATGAATAGTACGGTAGAAGTTTACATTGATGATATGGTGGTCAAAAGCAAAGTCCGCAGGCTTCACCTTGAAAATTTAAAAGGAATGTTTGACATCCTGAAGAAATACAAAATATGGGTCAATGCCTCCAATTGTGTATTCGAGGTAACTTCAGGGAAGTTTTTGGGATTCTTGGTTACGCATCGAGGAATTGAAGTAGACCCACAAAAAATTAGTGCAATCCAAAACATCCAAGCCCTAAAAAACATTAAAGAAGTCTAGAAGTTGACTAGGATGGCGGCGACTCTTAATAGGTTCATCAACCGATCTTCAGATAAGTGCCGACCATTTTTTCCAACTCCTAAAGAAACAAAAACAGTTTAGATGGGGACTGGACTGTGATCAAGCCCTCGCCGATCTGAAGAGCTATTTGGCCTAGCAACCACTCCTTGCCACCCCAGTTAAAGATGAAAAACTCTACCTCTACCTGGCCATTTTAGAATATGCTGTCAGCATTGTCTTACTTCGGCAACAAGATAGACAACAGAGGCCAGTTTAATATGTTAGTAAGACTTTCCTGTGGGCAGAAACAAGATATCTATCTCTGGAAAAGTTGGCTCTCGCATTAGTGATGGCATCACGTAAGCTGGTGCATTACGTCAAAGTCCATACTATCATCGTCCTCACAAATCACTGTCGCGCCCAGATTTTTCGCACCCGAGAAATACTCACCCAAGCGGGAAAAATGCTGTACTTTCTCGTTAGAACTCACCCTCTTAGAAGAATGAGTGCGACTAGGTTTGAATTGAAAAATTGGTTTGAATAAAGGGCTTTTGAAAAAGATTCGGAGTCGCCACCTAACTTAATTAAGGTGAGTTAGGTCACCTAAAAACTAAGCATAATCCGAAAACTATACTTAGGGTTTTTGAAAAAAGGTTTTTAAAAATATCTCCTCAAGAGAGGGTTTTTAAGAAAACAGGTTGTTTGGCAACCTTTTGAAAACATTTAGCCCTTTTTGAAAAATAACTCCTTTTGGTCTTTGAAAACAGTGATCTAGGTTCGGAGATTGGTTACGTGCAGGGAAGACGCACTAAGCTATCACCCTACCCCGCCCTTTCGGTACCTACATGTCAATCTACCCTAGATTCACCTATGAGAGTATTTAATTAACTAATGGTTCAACCCTATTCACTTTAGAAAAACAATGTTTGAAAACTAATTTAGCATGATGCATGATATGCAAGTGCAAGAAAAGAGAATTGAAAAATAGATTTGGAAAGAAATTGATTTGATTTGAAAAAGATTTGAAGAGATAGAATTGAAATTGAAAAATTTTAGAAATCAGAAATAGAGATTTGAAAATAGATTTTTGAAATGGGAAACTTGAAAATAGATATGGAATTGGAGATTGAAGAAGACTATGGAATTTGAGATTTGAAGAAAGTTGTGACCGCACCTATGAAGGTGAAATTAAAAATTTGAAAAGTGTTGTGACCGCACCTATGAAGGTTGCCTACGTATCCTTTTGGGGGAATCAGGTCAGTTGTAGTTCGGACCAGAGTCCGATTGAAAAGAAATTGATTTGAAGAAAGATATTGGATTGGAAGAAAGAGATTGAATTGAAAATTGGATTCGATTTGAGATTAGAAGAAGAGATTGGAAGTTGAAATTGAGAAGAAGATTGAACTTTGATTTGAAAAGATTAATTTTTAGAAAGACTTAGTTTTAGAAAGATGGAGGTTCAGGAAACCTAGACTTAGGAAAGATGAGACTTAGGAAAGACTCAAGAGTTTAAGAAAGATTGGATTTAGGAAATGTTTGAATTAGGAAAGGTTCGATTTCGGAGAGTGTCATTTTTGGAAGGTTTTGAAATTAGGAAAGTTTGGAATTTAGGAAAGTTTTAGGTTTAAGAAAGTTTTTACTTTAGGAAAGTTTTAGGTTTAAGAAAGTTTCAACTTAGGAAAGTGTTGTTTCAGGAAAGGTTTTGAAATTAGGAAGTTTCGAAAATTGGAAAGTTTCGAATTTGGAAAGTTTTGAAATAGGGAAGTTTTAAAAATTGGAAAGTTTGGAAAACAAGGAAGTTTCGAAAATAAGAAAGCTTCATTTTGGGAAAGGTTTGAAAAAGAAAAGTTTTCAGTTTAGGAAATGTTTGAATTAAGAAAGTTTTGAGTTAGGAAAGTTTTAGGTTTAAGAAAGTTTTCGACTTTAGGAAAGTTTTGAAATGGGAAAGTATTGAATTTAGAAAGTTTAAGATTTAGAAAGTTTTAGAGTTTTTGAAAATCTTAAGATTAGGAAAGGTTTGAGTTTAGGAAAGATTTGAAAGCTTGGATTTGAAAAAGATTTTGAAAAGGGGTAGAATTAGGAAATGGTTGAATTAGGAAAGATTTGAAAGTTGAGTTTTAAAACCTAGGAAAGATTTTTATGTTCAAGTTTTGGAAACTTAAAGTTTAGGAAAGGAGAGGCTTAGGAAGGATTCGAATTAGGAAAGATTCGGATTTTGAAATTTAAAGAATGATTTAGAGTTTAAATTTAGGAAACTTATGGCTTAGGAAGGTAGAAAATCAGGAAGGAGTTGAATTAGGAAGGGATTGGATTTGGTTTCTAAAAGCAAAGGTTTGATTTTATTTCCAAAAACGGAGGATAAGATCTAGTTTCCTAAACGAGGAGATTTGATCTGGTTTCCTAAAAGGAAGATAGGATTTGGAAAGGGAAATTCTAGAAACCCTAGATTTAGAAAATTGTAGTTTTGACGTAAAAAATAGGTTTTGAAAACATGTATAGTTTTGATGTAGAAAACAAGAGGTTTTGGAAACCTAGGTTTGGGGCAAAGTTTGAAAATTATGTTTTTGAAAAGAAAATTAGGGTTTCCTAGTGGGTAGCTCTAGGGCTTGACTTGGGCTCTAAGGAAAGAGGATTTGGAAAGTGCATTTTTAGAAACGAAGGTTTTCTAGAAGGAAAATCTTAGGGAGTAGTTTTTGGAAAGTAAATTTGGAAAGAGAGTTTTTGGAAAGATTTTTGGAAAGAAGGAGTTTTTGGAAAGTATGTTTTTAGAAACGAAGATTTTAGAAGGAAAATTCTAGAGAGGAAATTTCTAGAAGGAAGATTTTAGAAAGAGAGTTTTTTAGAAAGGTTTTTGGAGAAAGTTTTTAGGAAGGTGAATCTTGGGAGTGTTTTTAGAAAGAGATTTTAAAGAGAAGGAGTTTTGGAAAGTTTGAAAAAGAGAATTTTGAAAAATAGATTTTGGAAGGGAGTTTTTGAAAACAATTTTAGAGAGGAGAGTTTTAGGAAAGTATGTTGAAAAAGAGATTTTTAGGAAAAGATTTTTGAAGAGAGAGAGTTTTTGGAAAGTATAAAAACATCTCACTTTCCTAAAGCGATTCTAGCCATAAGAGGGCTAGAACCACTTTAAGAAAGTGGTTTTGAAAACAAGGTTTGAAAATATAGACCAAATGGTCACTTTTAATATAACACTTTCCTAAAGCAACCCTAGCCATGGAAAGGCTAGAATCACCCTAGAATTGTGGTTTTGAAAACAAGTTTTTGAAAAAGAGATTTTGATACAATTTTGAAAAACAAGTTTGAAAACGGTTTTGAAAACGAGTTTGAAAACGAATTTTGGAAGATGCAAGACTATGATATGCACAATGCAATTTGGGGGTCGTGAACATACAAGGCTAAGGCTTCACCACATAATCAAGGGGGCCGGACCCACGTGGTTTTTGGTTAGACTAGAAGAAAGCCCCCAACACGGTGACTCTCCAATAGCCTAATCCTACACATGGACCGGGAATCCCCTTATTTCAAGCATGCAAAGAAAGGGGGGGAAAGAGATGGGGGATTAAAATAGAGAAAACCCAAGTGGTTTGGAGAGAGAAGAGAGAGGGGGGAAGTGCGGAAATTTAAATAGGGAGCCTACCTTGTTTCTTGTTTATTTTACGCGCAGTGCAGTCTTCGGTCTTCGGTCTTCGGTTTTTGGTCTTTGTCTTGGTCTTCACCTTCAGTCTTCAAGAGTTGTCTTCAAGCTTTGGATGACAGCTCTTCAAGTCTTCAAAGGATGGTTGAAGGCTAGTGTATGAGTGTATGGGGGAGTGTATGGGTGTATAGGAGGCTAGGGTTTGTGTATAGTGGCTAGGGTTTGAAGAACCTAAGGAAACTAGGGTTTTGGGAGGTGCTCGAGCTCTGTATATCGAAATATGGGAATTTTAGATTAATTTTGCAGACCCTTTAAACGCTGGAAGAGGCTCTGTATTTATAGAGGTTGGATAGACCTGGCGCCTGTTGCAGTGGCGCCAGGGCAAAGTTTACACTGGCGCCACTAGGAGTGGCGCCATGCCATTTTTTGGCTTGGCGCCACTACTAGTGGCGCCAGCCAATTAGGAAAGGTTTAAGGTCGGCAAGCAATGTATCTTTGACTAGATTTGGGCGCCTGTACTAGTGACTACCATGCAATCTTTAGCCTGGCTTCACTAGGAGTGACTTCGGAAAGTTCGGGAATGATTTGGAGGAGCCGGGAATTACCTGGAAGGCCGAAAAGGAGTAGGAACACTTAAAATAGTGTCCTGGAGGTATTTGACTTGAGAAATGAGAATAGGATGTGTCGGAAGGGTTAACCGGGCCTTTAGGGGCAAAACGGTCAATCGGACCGGGAAACTGCCGGGACGGACTTGGACTGTCCTGGAAGAAGACTTGGGATCTGGAAACATTATTTAGAATGTTCCCAGAGGTTGCCGGTTTGATTCCTAGAGCCGGCGTGGTCGGAAAAGGAAACCGGCCCACCAGGGGCAAAACGGTCATTTTGCACCGGGTTTACCGGAACTGACTCGGAATGATCTGGAAAGGTAAAGGGGGGTTGAGAACACTATAAGAAGTAGTCTCAGGAGGTTACCGATTTGATACCCAGAGCCGGTGTGGTCGAAAAAGGAGACCGGCCCACCAGGGGCAAAACGGTCATTTTGTACCAGGTTGGTCGGAACTGACTCGGAATGATCCGAAAAGATAAGGAAAGGTTGAGAATACTATAAAAAGCAATCTCAGAAGGTTACCGGTTTGATACCTAGAGCCGGTGTGCTCCCCGGGGCATTCGGATGCCTAGGGGCAAAATGGTCATCTTGACCAGAAAGTCTCGGAAAAGGTCCTAAGGGCAGTGTAGTCATTTTTCACCAAAGTGAGCTAATAGACACTGGTGTTAACCTGGGTTTTGAGTGTTTCCGCCACTCTGATGGTGGTCGTCGTGACACAGGGGTTTGTTGCCAATTCCCTATATCGACTTATTTGTGAGTATTTCCGCTACTCTAACGGTTTTATGAGTAGTTTCGCTACTCGAACCGTCTCGAGGAATAAAATGTCTCGAGAGAGGGATTTGGAAAGGGGACTTATCGTCTCCGAAGAGACGTGCCTGGGTTGGAACCGTCTCGAGGAATAAACTGTCTCGAGAGTGGGATTGGAAAGGGGACTTATCGTCTCCGAAGAGACGTGCCTGGATTGGAACCGTCTCGAGGAATAAACTGTCTCGAGAGTGGGATTGGAAAGGGGTCTTATCGTCTCCGAAGAGACGTGCCTGGATTGGAACCGTCTCGAGGAATAAACTGTCTCGAGAGTCGAATTGGAAAGGGGGCTTATCGTCTCTGAAGAGACGTGCCTGGATTGGAACTGTCTCGAGGAATAAACTGTCTCGAGAGTGGGATTGGAAAGGGGACTTATCGTCTCCGAAGAGACGTGCCTGGATTGGAACCGTCTCGAGGAATAAACTGTCTCGAGAGTGGGATTGGAAAGGGGTCTTATCGTCTCCGAAGAGATGTGCCTGGATTGGAACCGTCTCGAGGAATAAACTGTCTCGAGAGTGGGATTGGAAAGGGGTCTTATCGTCTCCGAAGAGATGTGCCTGGATTGGAACCGTCTCGAGGAATAAACTGTCTCGCGAGTGGGATTGTAAAGAGGACTTATCGTCTCTAAAGAGACGTGCCTGGATTGGAACCGTCTCGAGGAATAAACTGTCTCGAGAGTGGGATTTGGAAAGGAAAGGACAATGCCCCTAAGGGCATTTTGGTCATTTTGCCTCTATTTGGGCTTGACAGGCCCGCGAAGCGATGGAAAGATGGGATTTGGACCTAGAGGATTGGTTTCGATTGGAATATGCCCACAATGACTTGAAAACAAGTCTGGACGGAGTGTAGACTGCCAAGCGGTCAAAAATGGGGTGCTTACAATCACCAGTTGAAACCATTTCTCCAATGAGCATATTTCTCCCGTAGAATCGCAAAGTGGACTGTGGAATTGGGCGAATTTGACATGAAATACCAACCCAGATCGGCGGTAAAATGTCAGGTACTTGCTGATTTTATTGCTGAATTTTCTATTGAACTGCAACAGGAACTCAATCCAACACACTGTCAAGCTATTAGAAATGATCCCACTATAGAGATCTGGGAAATTGCTGATCATTGGAAGCTCTTCGTGGATGGAGCATTCAACAATAGGAGGGCAGGATCAGGCATAGTCCTAATTACACTGGGTGGCATGGTAATTGAATATGCTATCAAACTAGAGTTTATTGCCTCAAACAACGAGTCAGAATACGAGACTCTACTTGCCAGACTGCTCCGAGCTATAGAGCTAGACATTGTCGAGATAAGCATCTACTCAAATTTACAGCTGGTTGTAAACTAGATCACAAGAGAATACAAGGCAAAGAATGACATGATGGCACAGTACCTAGCAAAGGTACATGAATTATTGAAGAAATTCAGCAAGTACAACTATACTAGATCGCTACGAGAGTAACGCACACGCACACGCTGATGCCTGTCAACACTTACAACAGCATTAAGGTTGGGCTCAAAGAGAATAATCCATACTGAGACTTTGGCTAGCCTGAGCATCTTTCAAGAAGAGGAACAAGCACTGGCCATAGAAGAGCTAGCACCGTCTTGGATGGATCCAATCATTGCCTACCTCAACAGAGATTAATTGCCCGAGGACAAGAATAAAGCCATGATAGTAAAGTATAAATCCTTGAAGTACTGGCTGTCACTCAGCAATGAGTTATACAGAAGATTTTTCATAAGTCCCTATTTACATTGCATTCATCCAGACAAAGTGCAAGGCATTTTGTTCGAAATTCATGATGGAATTTGTAGAAGCCATGTCAGCGAAAGGTCACTCACCCATTGAGCAATCTCATAGGCTATTAGTAGCCTTATATGTAGAAGGATGCAGCCCAGTACATACTGAAGTGTGAGAAGTGCTAGAAATTCTCACCATTAATTCACTAACCAATTAAGGACCTCACAACTATTACCAGCCCCTGGCCTTTTGCCCAATGGGGATTGGACATAGTCGGCCCCTTACCCCAAGCTCCCAAAAACAAGAGGTTCTTCATCATCGCAACAGACTACTTCACCAAGTGGGTCGAAGCAAAGCCCTTATCAACAATCATGGAGATAGATGCAAAAAGATTTACTTAGAGGAACATAATTACAAGGTTCGGTATACCACGTGCACTGGTCTCAGATAACGACACCCAGTTAGATGAAAATATATTCAAGAGATTCTGTGACGAACTCGGGATTAGAAATTATTATTCGACACTAGCCTATCTACAGTGCAACGGATAAGACGAAATATCAAACAAAATAATGCTGAACGAAATCAAGAAGACTGGAGAAAGCTAAAGGGAGGTGGGTGGAAGAGTTGCCCAGTATCCTATGGTCTTATAAAACCATTCCAAGGAGATCTACTAGTAAAACCCCCTTCTCAATGGTATATGGGGCTGAAGCAGTCATACCCTTGAAGGTTGGACTCCACACAATTAGATCGGCAGCATTCGATACTGGGCTTAATGATCAGACCTTATTCAAAGACCTGGACATCATCGAAGAAAGGAGGGAGGTGGCCCTACTCAAACTCACCGGTTATCATCAACAGCTTAGTTGATCCTACAATAAGTGGGTTCAGCCAAGAGCTTTTATACCCGGAGACCTAGTGCTCAGAAAGGTATTGGGGGCAACCAAAAATCCAGCTGATGGAAAACTCGGACCCACTGGGAGGGTCCATATAGAGTTACATCCCAAGTCAGCTTGGGGGCATACCAGTTAGAGACTATCGAAGAAGGGTGCCAGTTACCACCGACCATGGAATGCGAACAATCTCAGAAAATTCTTCGACTTTGATTTTGTCCTTCATTTGCACAAGTTGGGCATGTTCAATGAATTAATGATTACCCAGCAACTTTGATGTTCAAATATATTTGAAGCCATGCTAAGAAAGAAGAATGAGGGAAAAAAAACCAAGTTTAAAAACTTGGTCCTGTCCAAGTTAGGCAGGTTAGCCAATGAAGGCCTTAAAAAAAATCAGGGGTAAAATCTTGGTCTTGTCCAAGTTAGGCAAGTCTGTCAATAAAGGTTAAATAAAAAAACTTGGTCCTATCCAAATGAGGCATGTCGGCCAATGAAGGCTTCAACAAAAAAACCAAATATAAAAGCTTTGTCAGCCCAAGTTGGGCAGGTTGGCCAATAAAGGCCAAAATTAAAAAAACTAAGTATAAAACTTTGATTTTACATAAATTGAGCAGATCGGCCTAAAAACAGCAAATCTTAAATGATTCATACTTAATCACAACATACGTAGAAGTATTCATGCATAAAAATCAGTGGGTTAGGAAGCATAAAAAATGCTCCATTCACAATTCAAAAAAGCATTTATACAATGAAGTTACCCAAAAAAAAAACATTATAAAGAAGTTGAAGTACATAAAAGAAAAAAATGTAAAAAGAAGAAACACCCTAAGATTGTAAAGCTGGATCGACAAGAATCACTTTAATCTCACTATCAGCTATCTCAACAATCTGTGGAGCAGCATTACCAACAACAACTTCAGCAACACCTGCAAACTCAACAACTTCTAAAGCTAGCAACCCCAGTAGCATTAGGAACCTTAGTGTTGCCGATGCCAATAGCTCCAACAACATTAGCAACTTTGGTGCCTCTGACTAACCTAGACTCATAAAGATTAATCTCAGTGTTTTCCGGAATGGCCTCATTAGGGAGCATCCAAGGAATGTTCTTCCATAAAGGACCCGTTAACGAGACTTTCATTGCACAGAGAGCAGTCACCCAGCCATCTTGGAAGATTGAATTTGTCATTCCAAGGATCTGCTGCGTGTAGTTGGCTCCAACTTTTTCAAAAACATCCTTGAAACTTGCCTCCTTTACTGATGGGAGCTCGTCCTTTATCTTCACAATCTCTTCTTTGGTCACGTTTAGCACCTGATTCCTTTGCGCTAACTCGACTAAAGTAGCAGCCATGGCCTCCTCGCTCTTCATCAGCTCGACCTTTGCATCAAGTGCATCTTTTTTATTAACATGAGCCTCCAACTTTAGAGCACTGTGTTTTTGCTTCAGCTCCTTGTCCATAGCCACAAAGTGGGACATGGCATTGTAAGCTTGGAAAGTAGCCTGCAAGTATAAATACATAGTATCAGATATGAAAAACCAAATGAGGAAAAAGCAAACAAAATTGGCTGGCACACTCTATCGCGCCTTGATTTTTTGTACTCGGAAAAATACAAATGAGAAAAATACGGTCCTTTCTCGTTAGAACTCATCCTCCTAGAAAGACGAGTATAACTAGGTTTGAATTAGAAGCCGATTTGAATAAAGGCTTTTAAAAAAGATTTGGAGTTGCCACCTAACTTTGTTAAGGTGAGTTAGGTCACTCAAAACTAAGTACAATCCGAAGATTAAACTCAGGGTGTTTGAAAAGGTTTTGAAAAACTTCCTCAAGAGAGGGTTTTTAAGAAAATAGGTTGTTTGGCAACCTTTGAAAAAATTTAAGCCCTTTTTTGAAAATAACTCCGTTTTGGTCTTTCAAAAACAGTGTTTCTAGGTTCGGAGGTTGGTTACATATAAGGAAGATGCACTAAACTATCACTCTATTATGCCCTTGTGATACCTACAAGTCTATTCACCCTAGGTTTACTCATTTAGAATTTTCGATTATCTATTGTCCAATTATATCGACTTTGAGAATTTTAGAAAGAGGGTTGATATGATGCATGAAATGCAAGTGCAAGAAAAATGATTTGATTTTGAAAATAAATTTGAAGAGAGAATTTGAAGCTTGTAAAAGGTTGTGGGAATTGAAACTTGAAAATGGTTATGATTGCACCCATGAGAATTGCCTACGAACATGATAACTACAATGCAATAGGGTGGTGAACATACAAGGTTGGGCTTCACCACATAATCAAGGGGGCTAAACCTGCACTGTCTTAAGTTGAACTTAAAGAAAGCCCCCAGTATGGTGACTTTCAACAACTTTTCCTAGGCATGAATTGGGAGGTCCCTTATTTCAAGCATGCTAGAAGAGGAGGTTAAAGATGGGGATTAAAATAGAAGAGAACCCAAGTGGGTTAGGAGAGAGAAGAGAGAGGGAGATTACATAAACTAAATCGAAAGCCTACCTTGTCTTTTTTTTTTTTGTTTAGATTGTTTTGTTGGCTTCACCTTAAGAGCTTTGAAGATGCAGTACTTGGTCTTCAGTGGATGTTTGGAGGCTTGTATTTGAGTGTATATAATATATGGAAGCTAGGGTTGGAATGCATGAAGGTTGGGGTTTGAGGAGGTTTGGAGAATTAGGGTTTTGAGGGAATTCGAGCTCTGTTTTCAATAAGGCATAGTTTCTGGATTGATTTTGTGGTCTCCAAAATACACAGGGGGAAGGTCTTTGTTTATAGGCAAACAGAATAGGAATTGGCGATTGTTGCAGTGGTGCCAGTGTAATTTTAACCTTGGCACCACTAAGAGTGGTGCTAGGCCATTTTTTGGCTTGGCGCTACTAAAATGGCCTGACACCACTACTAGTGATGCTAGCCTCTTTGAGAAACTTTTAAGGTGGAAAGAAATAGATCTTTGACCCTTGTGATGCAAGACAAAAGATTTGGGCAGCTGTCCTAGTGGCTACCATGCAATTTTTAGCCTAGCTCCAGTAATAGTGACTCTGAAAAGTCCGAGAATGATCCGGAAGGTTATGAGTAACCAGACTTGGCTCAAAATGGACGGGAGCCCTTGAAAGAGTGTCTCAAAGGTAACTGGCTTGAGAAACAATATCCGAATAATTGAAAAGGTTGACCGGCTCACTAGGAGCAAAACGATCATTTTGCACTGGGCTCACTGGAATAGACTCGGAATAGTCTGGAGAGGTGTTGGGAGGTTGGGAATACTATCAGAAGTATTCTC
The DNA here is from genome assembly GCA_033060915.1 of Euryodendron excelsum. Taxonomy (NCBI): domain Eukaryota; kingdom Viridiplantae; phylum Streptophyta; class Magnoliopsida; order Ericales; family Pentaphylacaceae; genus Euryodendron; species Euryodendron excelsum. The sequence goes on along the minus strand of CM065389.1, from coordinate 23,554,556 downwards.
GGAAGGTAACCTGTTTGATACCCAGAGTTGGTGTGGTTCCCGGAGGCAATTAGGTATGTAAGGGCAAAATGGTCATTTTGACTGAATGCTCTTGAAATCAATCTGGAAGGCACTTGAACGTGCTAGATTGTCTTTGGGACAATCTTGAAAGGGTGGAATAACCGTTCTAAGGACTTAGGTACTTTCTCAAGAATGGTGTCGAAAGGGGCCAAGAGACAGTTTGGTCATTTTTCATTAGAATGGGCTAGCAGGCACTGGTGTTGACTTGAGTTTTGAGTATTTTTGCTACTTTGACAGTGTGTGACAAGTTGGTTTCCAAAGCTATCTCGTCATTCGGTAAACGTGTCACAACCAAGAGGTGTGTTCGATCCCATGACATAGGGATTTGTTGGCAATTCCCAATGTCGACCTATTTTCGAGTGTTTTCGTCACTCTGATGGTGTGCATTCATTCCAAAGACTGCCTGATCTTGAGAAGCTGCTGGATGGTATTATCATCTCGGGACCTTAGGTACTTTCCCGATCGACGGGCCAGATAGTGGACATCCTATGTTGGTGAGGTAGCAGGCACCAGAAGTGGACTGTTCTACCATTTCGAGGACTTGGGTTTCGTCCCGGTCGACAAGTTTGAAAGGACTTACCGTTCCAAGGAGTTTTCTCGATAAACGTGCCATACTGGATGGACTTACTGTTTGAAGGATCAACTTTCTCAAAAGAAGTGCCAGATTGAGTTTGATTGACTTAGACTGGAATTGAGGTTGAAATACGGACTTATCGTCTTTAAGAAGACGTGCCATTGGAATTGGATCTAGTAATACTCTAAGGGTATTTTGGTTATTTTGCTTCTATTGGGCCTGGGGGGCTTGCAAAATTATTGATTGACTGGATTGATTTTGAATAGCCAGTTTGGGCTTGAATGTGTTTGTGTCGGTTTGAATGTGAGTCCAGTCAGGTCGAAGGTTACTGAGCGGGCAAAAATAGAGTGCTTACACACTCACCGATAAACTATGGTGCACCGCTCCCATAAAGATCTTTTGATTGATCGCTGGCCCCAACATCTCCCTGTCATAAGGCATGATGGCTCCTTCAACCAGCCCTATTGCCACAGAAGGATTAGCCAAGACAGAATCAAGGGTGGTTATCGGGTGTGTCCCAACCACCAGTTGAATTATGATCTTTGACACCGGTCTAGCCTCCGGCTCAAGAGATGACGACCTGGCCCGCTGAGCTCTGGGCATCCCTGGTGCATTCCCCTCCGCTAGCCTCTTAGATGTTAATCTCTCCGTTGGTAGCACACTAGTTCCAGCTTTTGCATCGGAGGTGGCCGGCATGGGTGGTTGAGTCATGTTTTCCCTGGCAAAAGATGCTTGCGCATGTTGCGCCTTTTCTTCCTAGCAATCATGGCCACCAAGCTTTGCGTCTGCATATCACTGAGCTTTTACTCTATTTCAGAACTAGACAAGACTTGCTGTCTGAATCTGCGAATGCGACAATTAGGAATTGCTTCTAGAGTCGAGGTCGAAGATGATGTGGATAGTGAAGAAGAGTTTGAACTTGGCTAGTTTGGAATTTCGATTAGAGAAATTGGTGGTTGAGGTGAAGCTCGGCCAAATGAAGATGGTGACTCAGCAACTTCAGTGGTAGTTTCTTCTTTTACCGCGGCAGGTGTATCAGCAACAATCACTCGGTTGGAGTTATGGATATATAGGATGGCAATACCCTCGGGGATATTCTCAAAATCGCTGACCTCCCCTTGCACCTTTATTGTTGTGATGATGTCGTCTGGGATACCTACAATTGTCGAGAATGACTGGTATTGTATTGGATACCACAGAAGGATATGAGTAGCCCTGCCAACTCCACATTGTGGTCCTACACCTTTGTAAGCCCAAACTCTCTTCAGCAACTGTAAGTTAACGCAAAGATGCTCGTACTACTTCCTGGGCTTAGTATGTTCACCTGGGAGTAAGGAAAAGGCAAAATATAAGATTAGCATAAAATATGAGAAAGAAAAAAAGATCGAGGCATTCTAAGTGTGGACCTGGGTTGCCGAGCTTCTGAGGGCAGCGCCAGGTGGGTTGCTCAGCCTCAGGGACATCCCCGTATTCCCAGGGGGCCCGAGATCCACACCGTGACATCATCCATTCCCTTTTCTGCATCAAAAAGGACCTGGACAATCTCTCTATTCTTCTGCTTAGAACGGAAATAGAATTTTCTATAGTCATTGCCGACTCTCAAGGGAGTATAGCAATACGCGAACTCGTGGATGCCTATTTTGACCTCGACAATGCGATTTAGTTCCACTATGCCGATCACTATCTTAAAGATGTTGGATGCTAGCTGGGTTGGGCATAGAGAGTAAAAATGAAAAAATTGAGGCAAAAATGGGTGGAGAGAGAACCTAACACCTTCTTTAACTATGCCTATTAAAAGAAATAGCATTCCCTTTCTTGACTCATACATACAAAACTCGTCACGGCTAGCCAACTTGATATCAACTCCTAGTGGGAATTGGTACCTCACTTTAAAAGTAACAATGGCCCCTAGGATACTGCTAAGCATATTTCTAAGTCGCGTAACCATTTTTACTTGTTTGGCAGTATGAAAGCATAAAGAAAAGAATTGAACAGGGCTTTGAACACAAACAAAAGTTAGGTCGGCACTCTCTCAACACTTTTCCCTTTGAAGCAAGGTGAATCAGCCCTATTGAGGGCGGATTGTTATAGAAAAGCTTGCCATCATTTCAAAATCCCTAAGAACGGCTGCATCATTACTTCCGAGCTGAAACGTCACCTCAACATTTAATAAAAAGACACCTTTTGTTAGCAAAGCGAATTGGGGAGAGCCACGCGGAGCACAAACTACGAAGAGGCGTTAGATAATAATGCCTGATTGTCAATGAGGGGATGTGCAAATACAACCCATGTCCCCCGAGCTTGGCCAAACAGGGTATAAGGGCTGGGGGTCAATTGTGGGCCAAAATAACACAAAAGCCTGGACAATAAATAAGCCAAGCTCAATCCTAAAAGGATAGGCCCAACAGGGTGACCTGAGCTTAATAAGACAGGTCCAGTAGGTGCAGAATCCTAAGCCAACCTGGACTAGAACGAGTAAAAGACAAGTCTAACACATTACACCGACCCAAAAAGGAAAACTCCTAGGAGGAGGTTGATTCCAACTCTCAAAGAGAAGATGTCATTCCGAACCTATAAATACCCCATGCACTAAAGAGGTAAGTTACGTTTATTTGAGTTCTAACTCTCAATACTTTATATGATTCATTGTGATTAAGCTTACTAACTTAATCATTGGAGTACTTTTGGCCCAAAGAGGGTCGACGCATTCTCATTATCTTCTTCTCTTGTAGATAGTGCATGCTCAACAACTTGGTTCGCGCATTAAATCAGGCCTTCCTAAAAATCCCACTTATAGTTGCAAAAACAAAAAACTCAAAACCATACAAATTTATTTGTTTTATGAGAATTTAAGTGTAGTCATTTCTTTTGAAACATATACTTAACTAATTTAGGCGCCTAAAAAAATATCTAATTAATTTATTACAAATTTAAAAATTTTAAATTAGCTAGCTCAAAATGAAATAATTCAATGGACTTTCGTTAGTTTTTGTCATATAATACCAAGTGATGTTCTATTATGGTTAGGGACTGTATAGCTATCATTTTAGCTGCTAATAGAATTAGGGCAGAGACTATTTCATCATAGTAGCATATTATTTAGATAATTTACCATTTCCCCACAGTATTCGCGACAAGTTATTAAATTATTAAATTTTGATCTGAATAAGTTTTTTCATTGCGTACAATAAAAAAGAGAAAAGAAATGTTTGTTATGTGTTATATGTACTGTTTGATTTAAATTAAAAGGAAAAAAAGTATTCTTTTAGCTTTTACAATACCTATATAGGCACCCCTCACCCAGCAAATCTTCAACCACCATCCACTCTCAGCGAACTTTGGTTTTTTTTTTTTATTCTTTTTTTTTTCTGTACTTCACAAATTACCTTATTTGCTTATTAAAAGTAGAGAGTTCTTAATTCATGAACATCCAACTAAATTTTGCATTTGTGTTAGCATGCATGTTGATTTGCAATTAAAACTTTTTATATTGTGTAATGTTCATTAATCAAAAAGAGCTACTGGATATCCAAGAGATTTGGCAAATCTCGTAAAATAAAAGAATAACCAATTATCAACGTTGACTTACTTAAAAAGAAAATTCATATATTATTTATTCAGTTTGATAATTTTTCTTGGATTTTTTTTTATTTAGGTTGATTCGATATCCGTTCAAAAACCAAAATGCAATGATAGGCTCTTTTCATTGCTACATATGTTAGAAAGTTACTTAGTATGTTAAATGACATCAAATGGATGAGAAAGAGACTGAAGCCTTAAACACAAACACACAAGAAGTCAAAAAATCACACTTTATGTCCAGTACTATTGTTCTAACCACTTAATTTCCATCTATTCAAGGATTTGACAAAATTTTTTTATTTTTATTTTTTAAAGTTTTGTATATATCTTAAATTAAAACTGTAAGTTTATGTAATTAGCAAAATTTCGTGACAAGTCAAGTTTGATGTAATATGGGAAATTGAGATATCAATCACTAGTATTCGGAAAGGATTTGAAATTTATTCATGCAAATTCATGCTACGAGAGACTTGTGTAATACATCTTGGACAGATAAATAGATTTCGAGAAATGTTGATGGATTTCGAGAGATCTCGATAGCATAAACAATGTGCTGAATAGAGGACATGACCTCACAGGATATTAAGGGCAAAAATAGTAAGCATGCTAAATAGGTAAGACTTCGCGAGATACTCGCGGGATGTCGCGGGACGTCGATGGCAAAAACATTGAGCATACAAAATTTGAAGATTGAGCTCATGGGATTTCGTGGTTGCGAGACGTACAGAATTAGGAATCTCGAAATTTGCACCGCTAGAATTTTTGTACCTATTTAAGTACCAACACACTTTCTCAGAAATGAAATCAATACCGCCATATTTAAAACTCTTTAAGAGAAGATTTTTTTAACTGCCAAAAGCTGAAAAATAAGTTTTAGCAACAATCTTCTTCAACTCAACTAAAAAGATAGAAAGTTTTAGAGGAGTTCAAGACTTGAAATCCATTATAAAGGATAGAAAGTTTTAGAGGAGTTCAAGACTTGAAATCCATTATAAAGGGGTCTAAACGGTGGTCAAGTACAAAGATGGTGAATCATGGATACGAGTAAGATCCAGACAATCATTAAATTAAGGAGTTGATAAGTTTTTATTGTAAAGAGTATTGTAACCGCGTGAATTACAAGCTATAGTACATGATCTTTGTACGGCAAAGGAGATACGTGGTTTTTCTTTCATTTAGGGTTTCCACGACAAAAAACTGATGAGCTCATAATTGAATAGTTTGTTCCTTCTTCTATCTTGAATTGTACAATATTATTCATAGTTATTATACCTTGACTTAATATTGTAATAATAAGTCTCTTTGACAAAATATAGATAAAGGTTAGATTTTTCATAAACATACCCTCCTTTCCTCTTTTGCCAACTCTAACACTGGATAAGGAGATATCAGGTAGCAGATATCAAGGATTAATGATTCGATTCCTCCCTCCCGCTTCCTTTCTCAACTTTGGACCAGCCTGAAGGTCTCTGTGTGCGTGTGAATGCATGCAGGTGCGTGTTCTATGTGAGAGAGAGAGAGAGATCCCAACCACTTAATCTTAGGAAAATCCAAGCGATGAGTAATCCACCTAAATATCATCAACAGGAGGATAAAAAAAATCTCAATCTTTGCTAGATGTAACTATTACCTGTTGTTTAAGTAGTTGGATAAATAATTCTTATTTAATCACTATGTGTATAATTAGTGATCACAAATAATAAAATAACACGAATTATCTAATTATCAACTAGAAGCAATTTTAACTAGAAGACAATTAGAATCTGAATAAGAACAAACTAAATCGTAACGACTTACCCGGTTGTCGTTCACAAAAATAGAAAATGTAGAAATCGAAAGATAAATCGAGTCGAGTGTTTCACTCTCTCTCCTTAAAGACAGATTCACCCCCCACAGTTGGTGCTCACGGGATGATGGGTGTCTGATTCCCAGGATAAAACGATCTCAGCAGTCTTTAGGCAGCACTTCGATAAAAACTGCTCGGCGGCTTCACCAGATGATCTGAACTCTCTCAGGAAGAAAATACGGGAGGAAGAAGGAATTCGTTGTATGCAACAATCGGAATTTTTCTAATGTTATGAATGCTAGAATGCTGCTCTATTTATAGAGCCCAGGTGCCTGTTCGAAACACTGGTTCGAACAGGTACCAGCAGCCAAACAGTCCCTTACCGGAGGGACACACCTGTTCGGTCAACGGTCACATCTGTTCGGTCAAATATAAAATTAATTAATAAAATAATTAATTAATTTAATTCCGACCCTAACCCAAAAAGGAAAGACTTGAACCGAACCCACGACCCGTCCCGAACCGGACTGGACGGGCGGCGGCGCGCGCGCGTGGAGTATTGGGTCAACCCATGGGTTCCATAGGTCCTCCCCCTTTCACAAAAGTGGGGTGCCCCTTGGGGCCCAAACCTTACTCCAAACTTGGGTTATATATGGACAACTTATTTCCCATAAGAAATCAATGTGGGATAACCCATTTTCAACTACATAACCCATATTCAAGGGGGTGACTTTGGAAGCCAATAACTCATTCAATCCTACACGGATTTGAGCAAGTAAATAGTCTAGATTCATCTCCTCTCGGAGGTGAATCCAACGCACCAATGACCCGACACAAAGGATGCATGGGTCCCACATTTATATTGGCTCAAAGATCAACAAAATAATGGGTTTACACCCATTATATTTTAGAGAAGTCTAATAATCAAGTTTGAAAAGAGATGTCGTCCAAATTATATGGTTAATGAAAAGGCATGAACTGTAGGCTGGCATGACAATTTTCCAAGCAAGAAATTTGGATTAAATCTAAGCCAGTGTTTGATTTCAATTATCCAATAGAATCCCACACCAAGGATAAAGTATCAGACACTAACGTAATCTCTATGACTTGGAAAAATTTTCAATCTTTAAGCCACCATCATGCAGAAGTTCTTCATAGATCTTGTGCTGAGTTTAGTAAATTATTTTCCTTTTCCTTGGTTTAAATTATGCAGCATGGCCAGAAGCATGAGAGGCGTGCATGACTCTACATTGACTTGGACATTCCAGCACAAAAGTTAAAAGGCAGAACACTAGCACAGTAAAATGATGATTATATATATATATATATATATCATATTACACACAGAAAAATAATTGTAAAGTCAATTGGTAATCTCAACTTTCTTCCCTTTTTTTTTTTTTTTTTACCCCTTCATTCTCTCGTTGTTTTAACATTTATTTCCAATAAAGGTTTCCTTGAAAGTACCATTACTACCACAGGTAAAACCCAAAATTGTTGTGTTTATTTTCACCAGTGACCCATACCCTCATTCAAAATATCTTACGTGAGAGGGAACTTAACGAGTTGAATAATTTAGGGTTGCAAATAAAGTGAGAACTCATGTGGTTTAGTGGCATCCAGTTGACAGTACTAAGATCCTCAATTGTTGAGCTCTTGAGTTCAACTTCTTTAGGAGTGAATTATGTTGTACTTAATGTAATTGTTGGTCCTGTTGGGGCTAGAATGATTATCAAACATCCAACGTGATATATATTTTTTTATGATATTAACAAATTATTTCTTATCGATTGAGAAAAATATAAAAAAATCAATTGTGCAACTCTTGAATAGCTCAAACTTGGCTCATTAACATGATTTTCACAATTTAGTGAACCAAGCTTTGGTTTATTAATGTTTAATAATAAGGGATGGGAACCTATTTATGACTAATAATAGAAAGCTGATGTATTCTTTAGCAGAAAAATGAAGTAAGCATTTTTTTAAACATATTATAAATCATAATCTCTAATTTTGCATCAGTTTTGTTACAATTAGGGACCGTTTGGTACAATTTGTTTTAGCTTTTTTTATTTTAGTTTTTTGACTTATAAACAAAGAAGTTAAAATTTTTAACTTTTTTGCTTTTATAAGTTAAGACTAGCAAAAAAGAATAAAAAAGCTGAAAAAATAATTTTTTTTACTTATAAGCCAAAACAACCTAAAATAAGTCATACCAAACGGATCATTGTTGTTAGATTCTTACGTAAAATTGAGTGCAAATTCTATATTAATAAGCAAGGTAAGACTAGCAAAGAAAGCTAGGTCGAGTTTGATAAATTGAAACAAATAAAGCTCATATACTCTAGCTAAGCTCGAGTCAAACTCGAGTTGATCATCATTTAACAAATTAAATTTCAATACCCCAATAATTCCGACCAAAATAAAAAAAAGAAAAGAAAAGAAAAACTAAAATATATCCCCCGGTTGGCTTGACTTAGTCGTTTGCAAGCCCACATGTACTGGTATTAGCTCTTCACTTAATGAACTTTGGGCCATAGTTATCAAGAAATTGTCTTTGAGTGGAGCTCTTTTCGAGAACAGAAATGAAAGTCTCTTAAAATTTTAAAAATTTGAAAACATTTCTGAAACATTTAGAAACTCTAATATAATTTAAAGAACTTGTAAAAGAAATTTTCAAAAATTGTGAGAATTTAAAAAAAAAAAAAAAACTTGATTATCATAATTTTTAAATTTTTACTTTTTCTATACTCTCGAAGCTTACTTTCAACAACAATATGTAATTGTTCTTACAAGTTTTTCTCAATATTAATTAACATTAATATTTTAATTGGTTATAAAAGTATGAATACATTTGTTACTAGTTTTAAATTTTTTAATAGATTTTCTTATGCATATCCTATTTATTCTTGTGTCACCTAGAATTTTATGTTTCTCATTATATTTTTAGTCCACGTTTTATGTTTTTATTTTTTCTATTGTTTTCTGATTTTGTTTTTCAGGTTGGCAACTATGATTTGGTCCTCTACAACTAAGGTGCTTTAGCTTTTGTATATGGTACTATTTACACATGCACACTTGAAGTTCTAAAGTTCAAGGAATTAAATTTTTTTTTTTGTCTTTTGGGTTTCTTTCTTTGTATATATTTTTCCATGGAGTTCTACATATAATAGAATTAGGATGTTCCGATCCAAAAATCAGTGTTTCCAATTTAAATATAACCTAAAATGGAGTTGTTTTGCACTAAATTCGATAATTCACATGCCTTTGTATTTGTTTGCTCTCCAAGGGATTGATCTAGTTTTCATGTTCTAATGAAAGAATATGCCTCATCTCTCTTTTTGTTTTTTGGTTGACTTAGCCTCATCTCTTTCATTGAACCCAAACTTATAAAAAATGAAAAAAGGATAAGGAAAAGAAGGCTCCACCTCTATTTCTATTATTAGATGTTAGTAATAAGTCTGATGACTTAATTATACTTTACCTCGTTGTACTTTAGACTAAATTTTATTTTAGTATTTTTACTTTTAATTGCAACAATTAAGTTCTTACACTTATAATTTGTTGCAATGTCAACATTTTGCTAACTTTCGTTTAAAACATAAATAAAAAATTCGCATATGAGGAACACTTTGCCTTTTTCAAGAGACAAAGATGTAAAATCAGGATTTTTTTTTTCTAATAATAGGCCACATATTCCTCTCAAATCACTCAAAAATCATGAGTGTAAGCAACTATGGTGTATATAATGTAATTGAATTTTATGTAAAAACTCTCAATTTAACTCCCGTGCAATACGTGTGAGTCTTTGGAATGAAAATGATTGAATTTTACATATTTATCTCTTGAAAAAGGCCATTTGGTTATCATATGCGAATTTTCTATTTATTTTCTAAATAGAAGGTTGACACTGCAATAAATTAGAAGTGGAGATACTAAATTGTTACAATGGAAAAAAAGATCCTAAAGTAGAATTTGTTGTAAAATGCAGGAGGTGCAAAACGTTATTAATCCTAACTTTAGCTAAGAAACATAAGAAGATCAGGATAATAAATAAACTTTATAAGCAATAAGCTGTTAGGTAGTAAAAAGTGTAAACCATAAGCTATGAGTTGTTAAATAAACTACATCCAAATGAGTATTCGCACAAAATCATAAGCCTCATTTGGCTCCTATCATTATAAACGAGGATGATATTCTTTTTAATATAATAAATATCATTGTTACCTCATTCTAAATGAGAATCCTATACAAAAATTGTGATTGTATAACATTATCAAAAATATAGAACATAAATCTTATAATTGCCCTTTCTTAGCATACTTCTGCAATTCTCATTATATATACCACGATTCTTCTTCTCCAAATCATCCCACAACAAATGTAACATTTCTGGCGACGAAAACTTTAACATGTCCATTGGATATGTTTAAGTGACTCCGGATGCAATAATAACAAAAATGACATGATATTAAAATTGTAATGAATAATTTTCTCATTTTGGTGAGTGCGGAAGGAACAAGAAGTAAAATAGGGACAAGAGGCAAAGATAAGGGGGGCGCCCAAATCAATGTCCTAAAAAAATGCTCCTTAGTTCCCTGTGCACTTTCAAGGAGATCTCAAAAGACCAACATACTCTCAAGTGTCCCATTCTCCAAAATCCCACGAGCACCCTCCTAAATCCAAATAAACTATTAAACACTACATCTACCTCTTCCTCTAATTAAGATTTCCTGGTCCCCCACCTCATCCCCCCATCTTGAAAAAAAAAATACATTTATAAATATATATTATATGAATAAAATATATAAATGCCAAAATAGATTACATACTCATTAAGAGCATCAACAAAAATGCTCCTTGCCACTTGTATCATTCCATTACCGCACGATTGGAAACCCCTTATTCAATTGATCGTGTAAATATTACCAAAATTTGGCTTATTAATCAAGTCCTATCATGTATAAAAAAAAATTAAGCGAAACGCGATTAGGACCCCGAGATGATTTTTTTTTTGTTTTTTTTGTTTTGACAAATTGGATCCACAAGATGATTGATGGGGCTAAGTACTACCAATCAAATGGCCCGAATCAAACGTCATGGTGTGTTGGTTTATTGCAAGATCTAGAGAGGAAGAGAGAAAATCTATAACGATTGGAAGGATTGGGTGGCCTAAAAAGACTTGATCTTGCATAGTAGAAAGATACAGAACACAAATACAAGGAATCTCATCATTCCATCTTCCTTTGAAAAAACCAAAACAACAAAATCAAATCAAGAAATGTTCTAGGAGAAACAAAAGCCCACAAATTTCAATAGGAGACAGGGGAAGTAAAGGAGCAAAAGTCAGCTGCTCGAGGAAGAAAAGGAGGAAAGAAGAAGCCAAAGAGAGCACTCAAATCAAAAGGGGAACTCATATCCAAAATGGAAGGAATTAGTAGTAGAAGAGTCCCAGTCAAGTCAAAGTTTTTACAACCCAAGGAACTCAATCTTAGCATCATAGACCGATGCCAGCAAGATTCAAAACATACAACTCGCCTCTCTCTCTCTCTCTCTCTCTCTCTCTCTCTCTCTCTCTCTCTCTCTCTCTCTCTCTCTCATATCATATATATGCATATATATAGACACACACTCACACATATATTAGTATATAAAGAATGATCTTTAAAGTGGTGTAGGACAAAGGAAACATAGAAGAAAAGGAAGAAGTTGGAAGGGAGCTCATGAAAATTTCATGTCTTTTGGTTTTGCCTGGTTTCACTCTCTCTTCTCTCTCTGTCTCTCTGTTTTTTTCTTTTGTTTGGGTGAATTCTTTCTCCTTTTTTTCTTTCTCTTCCTTTCTGGCCATTAAACAATGAAAATGGCAGATTACCAATCATCCTTTCCCCTCTATAGGAAACACCCATCATTGCTCCCAACAATCCTTTTCAACCTTAGAAACTTGAGCTTCTAAGATATTCCCTCCTTCCAATTCCTTCCCTTTTCTCTTTCCTTCATTCTCCCCACTTTAAATACCTCTCCCTTTATAACCTTTTCCTCTCCCCACAACCTCCATCCCCCCTTTTCTTCGTAGTTTCTTTCTTTCTTTCTCATGATGGATCCTTCTTCCACCAACTCTGTCAATGGCTTCTACTCCTTTCTAACCCGAGGGATCGATGATCTCGAACGGGTCTTTCTTTCCAATAACTTCATGTCAATTCAATTCCTCCAAAGGGTCCTATCTCTTCTTCGATCCTTCCATACCCAATTGACTCTTCTTGTTCAGAAGCTTCACCTGCCAGTGGGTGAAAAATGGCTGGATGAGTACATGGATGAGAGTTCCAAGCTCTGGGAAGTCTGTCATGTCCTCAAGTCCGGCATCTCCGGCATGGAGAATTACTACTCCGCCGGCTTTAACATAACTTCCTCACTCGACGGCCACCGCCATCTAAATCCACAGCTCTCTCGTCAGGTCTAAACATACACAAACAGATAGAATTTTGAAATTCTTTTATTGGGTTTTGAGTGAAATATTCATTTTTCTTGATTGAATTCTTGAAATAGGTCGTTCGGGCAATGTCAGGGTGTCGCAGAGAGGCTGTGGGATTGGAGGAAGAGAACAGGGGATTGATGGAGGCAAGAATTGATCCGCTCTCGCTGCGTTTCGACGAGAAGGTCTCTGTTGAATCGAAGCTCAATGGGTTCAGCGGATTCAGGGGAGTTCTCTACGCAATGAGAAACGTTAGCTCACTGCTGCTCATGATCTTGCTATATGGGCTGGTTTTCTGTTGGCCTGAATCCAATTTTCTCAGGGGAGGGTATGAAGGGTGCTTGTTTTTCGGATCCGGGTTCATGATCTCTACGGCGAGGTTGCAGCAAAGGGTGGCGGCGGAGATCAACCAGATCAGCGGCGGGAGGCCGGGGATTCTGCTATACGAGTTTCGGAGATCAAAGGCGGCCATGGATGAGCTGAGGGGAGAATTGGAGAGGCGGAGCTCACAGGGAGTAGTGGTGGAGTGGGAGACAGAGGTTGGGATAAGGGAGAGAGTGGAGAACTTGAAGGGTTGTTTTGGGGTGTTGAGATCTGGGGCTGAGAATATCATTGGGCAGCTTGATGATTTCTTTGATGAAATTGTTGAAGGAAGGAAGAAGCTTTTGGACTTTTGCAGTCACAGGTAGAGAGAGAGAGAGAGAGTGTGTGTGTGTGTGTGTGTGTGTTAAGAGAGATTCTATGGTTGAAAAAATGCAGATACAAGTAGAGGAATCAGTTGTGGAGTGGTTGTACTGTTTTATCTTAATCTTTTCTTTTCTTTTTTCTCCTTTCTATATTCCTCTTGTGGTTCCTTTGTTTTTACAGCCACTATAGTCGAAGAAGCAGAAGATATCTTTCTTTTTAACAACACCAAAGAGGAAAATTTTGAAGGAAAAGCGAATGTGAATCTGGTTTTCAGATACCCAAACTTGAGAATCCAGCAGCCAACAAAGGTAAACGCAAGAAAATCCTAAACAGCCAAAATGGAAACTTCTTGTTTCTCTAAACAGGGGAAGACAAGTAGAGTCAAAAACCTTACTTTATTTTTAAAATTTTTACTTCTTTTTTGATATATATTTATTTTAAAGTGATTTTCCTCTTCCACAGCCTCATAAAGCTAGAGAGAGAGAGAGAGAGAGAGAGAGAGAGAGAGAGAGAGAGAGAGAGGACTCTTTAGTAGTTGTAGTAAATGACTAATCATTCTAGTAGTGAAAGAATGATTGAAATAGAGAAGAGACTATAGAGGGCACTGTTAGATTCCTCGGCTGCTGCTTTAATTTCAAAAGCAGAGGTCTCTTTACAGTTTTACACTCTTGGGGGAAGCTTTTGTCTGATTGAGTTCTGTTTGAAAGCTATGGAGTTGATCATGAAAGCTTCTCAGCTCACATCCCCTTCCTGACAATGTCTCCCCTGTGCCCATACCCTCTCTCTTTCTCTCTCTCTAAAGTCCAGGAGATGATTTTATTCTGTTTGCCAATTTCTTCCCTCTTTTTGGGGTGGGGGGTTTTTAGTATATATAAAGAAAATTTGGGTCGCTTTCTCCACCTTCAAACCTGATCTCTTGCTTTTTGTCCCTTGCCGGAAATTCCTGCCTTGACTCCCTTGAGGGGTTTACTTAAATACAGTGACCAATAAACAAATGAAAATTAATGGGTTAACCAAAGATATTTCAACCAAACAATGCCCAGGGGCTATCTTCCAACTAACCCCTGCCGAAGACCATTTCTGCTTGAACAGCAGGCCAAATTACTCTAATAGCATACAAAATTAAAAGTAAAATCTGCAAGAATTAAATAGCTGGGATTTGGCAATTATTTGAGGCTCAATCTCTCTTTCAAAGTATCAAAAAGTTACCATTCACCTCTGGAAGACCCGGAGAGCCTTTGAAACCGAAAGAGGGTAGACATTGTTCATTCATAAAGCAGTAGTCAATAGTTTCACATACTTGAACCACACAAAGCAGTAGTCAGTGGTAAAATTGGAAATCCAGAGGAAATACGGGTATATGCAATGCAAATTCATATGTTCACTCTGTTCACAACCAAAACTACATTCAAATGCCTCAGGATAAAAGCTTCCTGATCTATATCTCACCCTGGATTATTGTATAGTTCTCAGATAAACAAGATAGCATACAGACCAACTAACTACAATGTAAGAGTAAAAACCCACAAAAAAGAGAAAAGAAAAAAAAAAATACAGAGAGGACTGTTCTGTATAATTTTTACATAGAACTGTTCTGTATAACTTTTACAAAGACAAACTGACAAGTAGATAGGGTGGTATCACATAATTTTCGAACTTTTGGTATCATATGCTGAAAGATTTCTGTTATTTACAAAAGATGAATGGCAAACAAAGAGGGTACTGAACGGAGTATGGACAGGTTACCATTGTTGACAAGTTCAAGAAGTAAAATTGTGATGTCAAAGATATTTGCCCCAGCAGCCTCTCCATGAATGTTCAAATGTCAAACCCTGGCAGTGCAAACTGGGAAGCAAATGTCTCAACCTGGTTTCGGAGCTCAACAATACTTGTGTTGTTCACTAGACCCTTCAGGAATTCTTTCTGCAACTTTCCATGTTCCCTTTGCACAGCACTTGTAATCTGAGCGGTTCTAAGGAGGAAGTCTGCAATTATTTCAAAATCAGTCTCCAAACAACCTCTCGATGTCATAGCAGGGGTACCTGCAGAAAGATAGAGAACGAAATATCAAAAAACGTGTATATTATCCAGGTGAAGGCAAAAAGGCATTGTTAGATACAATTCTACAGTAATTGATGCTACAAAAGATTTGGGATTCATGAACTAATGAGAAAAATAGTAAAGGAGAAAGGAAATTTTAGTAAGTTTTTCTTATTGACCAATAAGAAAACATAATTGACAATTTGTTTGGATAGAAGGGGTAGCCATTTAGAAACATCCAGGTTTTCTGTGACTTGGATTGGAGTGTATGCAGTTATGCTAGAACTGGTAAGGTAGATTTCTAAAAATTGAAGAGTTTTTGTCAAAATGCTTTAGAGGAAGTTCTGGTTATTTAACTGCAAGCGCAATGAAACAAAAGAATTACTTACCAATCCTTACACCTCCAGGAGAAATAGCACCATTTTCACCGAATATAGCAGTTTTGTTAAGAGTGATGTGGCACATCTCACAAACTTTCTCATAGTTTTTACCTATGATAATAGGAAATATGGAAGAAAAGGAATCAGTAAGGAACGGGCCAATACTCATTTATATATCATGCTGATATGTTAAACAACCACTAACAGAGTAAAGCTTTGATATGTATACACTAACTTTTAATCAATGAAGCAAACATTAACTAAATTTGCAAATTACATGTAGGAAACAATGGCATGATTTTCAGTTACCAACGTATCCCATGTCCTGGGATCATACTACCACCACTGCAACCAAAAACCCCCAAACCACTCACAAAGAAGAAGGAGATTATTAAAACCAAATAAAGAAAAAGAAAAAGAAAAAAAAAAAAAGGAAAAAATGAATGATTCATTCCATGAATCCAAACATGGAATAATGCTAGATAAACAGTATCGATGAAGCAACATTAACTAATTGTGCAAATTACATTAGTAAAAAATGGCAAAATCCAACCAAAAGACTTTGCAATCAATAGAACCGCTTGGTGAAAGTTGGAGATGTGAATATCATCAATATTCATATGTTATTCCTGCATTTGTTTGATATCTAGCAATCTTTCATCTCGCAGTGACAACTGAATGTCCAACTGATACTCAAAAGTCAATACATCAGAGACTTGAAATATCATCATATGAACCTTTATCAACCTTCATACTGTGGATTAAGCACAATTAAAACAGGTATGACACCATTGAGCAATACCTCAATTGAAGAGGGAAGCTTCCACAAAATATAGAAGCTTTTACGGTTTATACGTAGCAACAAAAGGTAAGGGTAAAGGGAATAAGAAGACAAGTGACTGTTTGCGGAGTGTTCTGGGCACTGTGAACAGTAACTTAGGCAGGTTTTTTTGTTATTTTCAAGCTAGGGTTGAAGGATTGAACCGAAGATGGTCTAGAATTATGGAATAATATTCCAGTCATATGAAAACAGCGGCTAAAAGATGGTTTTTTGTAGTTGTAATGCGTTTACAGAAGAAGAAGAAGAAGAAGAAGAAGAAGAAGAAGAAAAATCTAGGCATCACACCTACATTCCATAAGCTTCTCATGTAAGGATTAGGAATATGCATCACACAATCCCGGACACGCTCTTAAAGCTCTGAAGCTTCTAAAGTTCAACTTTATATAATTAGAAGTATTACATGGCTTTATACAAACTTGATATTGATCAAAAAATATATATATATAAACTTGAACTTCTTGTACTAGTAGGATTTTGACTTCCCATTTGGGCAAAAAGACTTTTGACTTCCAAAACCCTTCTAAAACCAAATAAGACTCAAAAACAAAACCCTATTACATTATCTGACCCGCCATACAACCCATACAGCCCACATACAGATACTTCAGAAATTACCAAAATTATTCTCACATATTAAAAACTAGAAAAATGGAAAAGAAGACCACCAGATTAACATCTCACCTAAATAAACATAAAAACTCTAATACCCTAAAAATTTAATTATACATGGTTCCGATTGATCGCAAGTAAGTTTGGCTTGAATCAACAACCAACCAATTTCCAAAATTTGCAGCTTCTTTAATTATACTTTTTCTTCACTTTCTTATGGTCTGCATCAAAAAGGGTCAAAGGAAGAAAGCACTAACATTATCCTCAGCACAGTTAATTAAATTACTGTTGTGAAACCAAATTCTGATATAATCACTAAGATTCTTAGTGATTTAAATCAGCCAACAAAATCTAAACCAAACATGTTATCAAAGGTTAAGGACCATAAAGAAAATGAGAAGATGCTTAAAAACACCAGCCTCCCAATAAATACAACAAAATCCTCACCTTTAGACAAACAGATGACCTTCAAACTTCCTAAGAACTTCTTAGTTTTGAACACAACATTTGCTAACTTTACAAATACCAAGCAGCAAGCACAAGTAGATATGCATATCTATGTTATCGTACATATGCTAACCAAAGATGGGTAAAGAAATAACTTTTGCTTTTGGTCAAATGTTTTCCAATAATAGAGTGCCCAAAAAGTTAGGTTTCACTATCCCAGGATGCAATAATTATCAAATTACAGGTAAAGAAAAAGACAGAAAAGAAATTACCTGTTAACCCTAGAGCTGTTAAATCCCAAAGCAATAAATGGTTGTCGGTACCTCCAGTCACCAACTTGCAATTTCGTTTCAGTAAAGCAGATGCCAAAACCTGAGAATTTTTCTTCACCTGTTGGATATATGCTTTGAATTCAGGAGTAGCCACTTGTTTCAAGGCAATGGCAAGAGCGGCAATGTGATTATTGTGGGGGCCCCCTTGCAATGAGGGAAAAACAGCAAAGTTTATCCTTTCTTCAAAATCATAGTGGTTGCTATCATCTCCTTGACAAGGAAGCATGCTTTGCTTTCTTAATTTTGGGCCTTTCCTATAAAAGATAATTCCCCCCCTAGGACCCCGAAGACTTTTGTGAGTTGTCGAGGTTACAATATCACAATAATCAAACGGACTTTCACATTCCTGTAAAAATATGCCACCCGGACACAAAGTAAGAAAAAAACCCATGCAGATATCTCTTGAAGGGTTAAGCTCAATATTTTTGCCTATCGTGACTTTTTTAAAACTGAAACTAAAGAACGCATGCTTAAACAGGAATGGGCACGCACAAACTGCAACACACACAAACATAGTAGAATCCGTATTGAAACAACCTTATATGCAATAAACAAATCACTATTCTCTCTCTCTCTCTCTCTCTCTCTCTCTCTCTCTCTCTCAGACGAGTATAATGCTATGAACCTGTGTCTCATCGCACACTGTAAGCTTCTGCCAAACACATTATCCGATTTTGAGCTTGTACTCTTTCCAATTTTCAAACTTGTTATTTTCTGACATAGCTTTGAAGTTTCTGGAATTGTTCTAATATATTCAATGCCCCAAATATAATAAGCTTAACAACATAAATATAATGAGCACAACAACATAAATTACAGACCTAAAACATCAAGAAAATTTAACTACTGAACCCTGAAATTCACTTTGTGAAAATGGTAACCCAAACTTTTTGGGTATTAAAAATGTTATGGTAGCTGATCTGAATGCAAAATATACACCAGAAACCATTAGACATATTAGTTCGCACTTTAATTGTTAAAAGAAAACACATTTTGCTCTGGGCTTACAGTATAAAAAGGAATCTTTTTTATGTTCTCATAGAATATCAAGTTGATATTGAATCATTCAGCAGGAAAAAAATCCGGTCATAAAAAAGGCAACTATCCCTGAAACATCTAACCAAATAATAAAGTCAAGAAACAAAAAATTAAAAAAAAATCCACCCTCATAATAATGGAAGCACAGAGTTCAATTACCACAATTATGAGATCAGTAGATGATTTTTCCTCTAAGGATACCCTGTATATGAGAAGATTTTTTCTGTAATATTGTATAACAAAACACATATTTCATTCAGGCCAAATGTAGCACCAAGGATGTAAACAAAACCTGTCAAGACCTGTGATTCTGAGATTGGGGTCCATAAAAAAAATACCCATTCCAATTAAACAACCCTAAAACTACTTGTTCATCCTAGTCTTTGCATATGAAATCAACAGAGCACGAAAACTTCCCCTCACAGTAGTCATGGAGCAAAGTTATCTGTTCAGATAAAACACATTGCCGAAGGATGCGAGAATTCAACTTCCTAAGTAACCCAATCATGGGAAAGCAAAAACAGACACATGACTGTTTAGATGCCTCAAACGAAAATTTTGAATTTTTCAAATTTGGCTGGTGAGGGTCCAAGACTATAAAATAATGCCTTCCTGCTGTTATTTCACATTTTTAGGTCTGAGGGGATTATGATCTGGTTCCAATATTTTGCAGAAATACCGATCGTCTTTACGGACAAAGAGTCTGAATTATGGACTCAAACCCAAATGCATACCCTCTAAATCCAAGAATCCAAAATGCCACCTTAGCACCACAAAGGACCTCAAATGCTTATATATGTACATATGCAAGTACATGTACCCACATCACTTTACAGTCATACACATGTTTGTTGTTTTTTTCTTTTTTAGGTTAATACATGGACATATTTGTTCACGCCTTAACAAACCAAATGCATAAACAATTGTCCTTGAATCAAAAGTACTCGAGTACGAAAGAAGGCAATACATGAAATGTAGCACCCTTTGATCACAGCAACTGGAGTGATGGTAGTAATAATAAGAAACATTTTAGTCGTTATGTTGCAAGTTTGCAATATTGGTTGAACTCCACACTTGGACAGTCTACATATTCTTAAGATAAATGTGTGGGGAACATGCTGGAATAGCATTCCAATTGAAACAGAGACTGGCAGCTGATCCATTCTCAAGCCACCAATCAGCAGTTAAAGAACATGTGTATCATCTACTCGCAATGGAAAGATTAATTTGCATCAAATTATTGGCTACAGCTCGCACAATACTTATAAACAAAATCCAATGCCTAGAAGCTCTAAATAAAGCCAATATCAAAGCATCAAAACTCAAATAAAGGGTATCCAGAATTAAATCAAAATCTCCCAGCAACTGCATAACATGAATACATGAACAGAAGTATTCAAACCTTTGCTGCCACAAGACCACTAATATGAGCCATATCGCACATCAACACAGCCCCACATTTATCTGCAATCTGTCTAAATCTAGCGTAATCCCATTCCCTCGGGTACGAGCTCCCGCCACAAATCAGTATTTTTGGGCGAAAATCAACTGCCTTCTCCTCAAGCTTGTCATAGTCAACATACCCAGTTTGCGGATTCACCTTGTAAGAAAAAGTCTCAAAGAATATCGAAGCACTTGAAACTTTCTTCCCACCCGGAGTACAATACCCATGACTCAAATGCCCACCAGATGGCGTATCTAACCCCATAATACGATCTTTTGGAAGCAAAAGACCAGTGTATACAGCAAAATTCGCAGATGTACAGGAATAGGGCTGAACATTCACGCCCCATTTGTCAGAATCAAGACCAAAAGCAGCCAATGCACGCTTCATACAAAGAAATTCAAGCTGATCAATGTACTGATTACCTCCGTAGTTTCGCGCACCTGGCATTCCTTCAGAGTACTTGTTTGTCAAATGGCTTCCGAGAGCTTCCATCACTGCCCGGCACACGAAATTCTCCGAAGCAATCAACTCAATTCCCTTGAATTGCCTTTCCTTTTCCATCTCCATAATGCCATGCACATCCGGGTCTGCAACACGGAGTGGTTCTTTCCCCCAAGACCGCACCTTAGCTCGCCTCAACTCCATCCCGGGTTCGGTCAAAACCCAATTTGGAGAGCCCAAATCGGGGGAAGTCTGACCACATCTTTTCCTCTTGAAACACATGGGCCGTCCTAAAAGTTTGAATTCATTGCTCTCTGTTTGTTGTTTGTAGTTTTCGTTTCTTGAGCGCTTGAATTGATGTTCTGGTAGTTGTAGTTCTCGGGAGAGACCTGGATCAGCCATAAACACGGGGAATACGAAAAATTTGGGGGATTACGGTTTTATGGGTAGGTGTAGGAGCAACAGAAACAACGACAACAGCGTCTGAAGCAGCTACAGTGAAAGTAACGAAGTGGAGAACGACGATAGGTCGAAGAAGATGAAACAGATGTCTCCATTAAGAAGAGAAATAGGTGCATATATATATATAGTGAGAGAGATAGAGAGAGAGAGAGAGAGACTAGTGGATGAGGACGAGGAACAGGATCGAGGGAGATGAGCTTGGATGTGATTTTGGGAATTGGGAACTGTACGCTAATTCCAAGTGTGGCGACCGGGAATAGCCGGTACTCACATGTACTGTTCTCAATTGGCCGCAAACGCGGCTAGGTTCAGCAGGACCCCGATTACCTCTTGGTTCGCTTCGCCCTTGTTCTTGTGCTATTCTTTAAAAACAAAAAATAAATAACTGGGGGAAATTACACTAACTACCTAATTTGCTTTTATATAACCTATAAATACACCACAAAAAAAAAAAAACCAAAATAAATGACGCGTGAACACTCTGCCATGAACTGATAAAAGAGTATTTACAACAGGAATAATTAGCGAGTGTGACTGTCACGCTACGTTAGGATAATGATATGGTGTGACATTTTATTTAAATTATAATATATGTATAATTTTTTACATGACACGAATTTTAAATTTAAAATGCTATCATATATGTAAGATAATGTCTATAATATTTTAAAAAGTGTTGTCTCTCTTCACATATGACATTAGAGTATCTCCAACCCTACTCTATAAAGTAGCTAGGCAAAATATACTTAAAAATTTTATTCTCTATTTTATCTAGCCACTTCTTAAAAAAAAATTCAGCCATACTCTCTAGTTTAACTATCTACCTCATAAATTATTTATTTTTTTTAACAATTCTCCCAAGAAAAGAGGACAAAAATAAGAGAAAGATTTGTAAAATAATACTATTTAAAGTTTAGAGAGCCACTTCTGACTCTCTATATTTAGAGAGCTAAAGTGGAATTCTCTAAAATAAAGAGTTATATAAACAACTTATTGGAGGGTCATTTTTTAGATTTGGCTTTCTAAAATAGTTAAGAGTCACTTTACAAAGCCCTTTGAAAATGTCCACATAAATAAATCGTTACATTATATAGATATGATAACGTGATATAACAGTCACATTGAATAATTTTCCCTATAATTGGGCGAGAAAAGGTACTGTATGATTTCTTCAAGTTTTTTTTGCCAAAGCAATCTCTTTTTTAAAAATTATTTCCAATCTAGCACTCCCTATAAATTAATTCTCAAATTGATACTTTCATGCCTAGTCTGATGCCACAATGAAAAGGATTGCCACATCATAGGTACAAAATCGAAAATAAGCTCAAAACTAATGTTGCTACTTGGATCATTTAATTTTCTTTTTAACTGATTACTCAACTTTACCACCTTGAATTGCCTTTTCATCTCGTCTCTCGTCTTCTCTCCCAACCAAAATAAAATTATCATCCAAGTCAGTTGGCCACTATGTGCTACTGTCACACCTTGTATATCTTTTTTTCTATACCATTAGATTGCAAGACCATCCAATTAAACTTTGTCAGAGAAAGCATATCTAATTTTTGGTAAGATGGAACTCCTACAGCCCACGTATAAACGAAAATATCCCGTGTAGAAAATTTCAACAATCAAATACAAGCAAGAAAGATATACTAAGCAGCTGAAAAATGAATGAGTTATCTATGGTCAAATTGGGATTTCATTCTAACTTTATTACAAAAAGAAAGAAAAAAAATGTACAATAATCATTTTCTACCATATTAAACAAACTGAATTATCGTCTAAAAATTATTTTACAAAGAAAAATATTGAATAAGAAATTAACAAGTTGTAACTCATTGCATGTGTTTTTTTTCCAGTGTCACTAATATTGTAGGAGTTATTTTCATGACTTGAAAGGCAGGAAATGAAATAGGGAGAGAATTGCTTATTTGTCAATTGCTTCCTAATACAAAAGCACATATGGTAAAAGAAACATTAAAATGTGAATTATTTTTTGAAAGGTGTTAGATTGAGAATAATTTTTAGAGACAATGTTATTTTGAAAAAAAACTTGATTTCTCCAGCTCCTTGGAGACTTTTGCCCTTCTTACTAATAAAGACCCACTTTTTCATAAGAAATAATCTAATGTTACACATATGAAGGAATGTCTTTATTGGGCAGAAGGGTAAATCAGGCAAGATATTTTCTTGCCCGGTTATAGATGCTCTCTTGTGGAAATGTAACATTAACTTGGATGTTTATTTTTATTTTTATTTTTATGTATTTTTCAGGTTACATAAAACTATAAAGGTAACTAGTGTTACAATTCAACTTTTAGGGGTGTATCTTAATCGTGGTCTAACTACAGAGGATAAAATGTATTTATTCCCAAAAAAAATAAAAAATGTTTGTATAAAAAATTTTACTGGAATGATGTGATTATAGTATTTTTATTAGAAAAATTATATTCGTACAATTTTTTTCTATTTTTATGGAAAATCCTACAATAATATGACAACAGTAGTGATATTTTTATTAGAAAAATTTTAGCTTGTATAATATTACTTTTTTTGTAACTAAAAATCATTATGATGGGTATTTTATTTAAAAACAAAAACTCTTATTTAAGTTTTTCACTATATCATTCTGTATAAAATTATATACGAATTTTGTGGTTCTATAGCATTATCCTAATAATAATGGATAGATTGTTTGGTTTCTCAAATTTGAACCATTTAGGTTATGTTTGATAAGCGAAATAGAATGAAATGGAACACATATTCTCAATTTTCAGCATTCCCTTATTTGGCACTCAGGAATAGAGGAGCAAAATGGGCGGGGCTACCCAGCACGACACGCCACATCATCAGCCCGGCATGACAGGACATGGCACATGGCTTGCCATGCCTAGCATGGCCTAGATGGCGGGCCATGCTAAGCTTAGAATGAAAGCCGACAAGCACAAGCACAAGCACAGTACGGGCAAGAGTATGGCACGAGCACGACAAGTGTCTATTCTAAGTTTTCTCTCTCATTCTCCAATTGATGTTTAAGGTTAGGAGATTCTCTATCGCTTAAAGATCTTGGATTAATGAACTGATACATAATTACAAATGCATATGATATGTAAAAGGGTAAATTATACTTTGTACTTTAATACTTTATATCAAATCTTATTTTAGGACCTACACTTTTAATTGTAACAATTAAGTTTTTATACTTTTAATTCGTTGCAATGTCACCCTTTCTTAAAATTTTGTTTGTGCAATTGTTAGTCAAACCCTGTGCGTCTCTCATGAATCTTTTTTAGGAGTAAAAATATATTTTCACATTATTTTGGCACCCAAACGTCTTCATCTCTCACCAATCTCTCTCAAAGTCCCTAAAAATTAAATAATTCTATATATAAAATGAAATTAGGGTTACAAAATACCACTAGTCGTTTCAATTGAGAGAGAGCTGAGTGAATTTGGGGGCCAAAATGGTAAAAATATATATGTATATTTTTACTCTTAAAAAAAAATCACGTGAGATACATAAAGTTTTTGACTATCAATTATACAAATAAAAATTTATAAGAGAGTAATATTTTAACAGATTCAAAATACATGGGACTTAATTATTATAGTATAAAATACGAGTCCTTCAGTGAGATTGGATATAAAAGAGAGGTACGTTCACATGTGGTGTAAGAGTTTGGCAGTAGAGACCTTTTTTGAATAGTATATCTAAGAGCATCCAAAGGCCCATCATGTTCAATGTCGAGCTGTACGTACATCACTTGTTTTTATTGTTTTTTTTTATTTTTTTATTTTTTAAGTTTAGTGATAGGATATTCAGGATAATTTGTATGTACTTTAATTAATTTATCCTTTAATAGGATTGAAAACAAGCTATTCAATTTGAATTTAGGATATTAACAAGAGATAAATAACCTCTTAAGGTCAACTCTTATACTTTGCAAAAATTAAATTCTTGACTTTTCAAAAAAAACCAATAGCATTAGTCAACTGAGTTAATCCCTTATTTTTTTTTATTAAAACATACTACCCACAGCAGCAACTGACTATAGGTCACTTACAGTGGCTGGGTTACACGTCAACTGAGGGTAAAAGTGCTCTTTGTCAATTTGTTAATGGGTTATTGCACATAACACTAACTCATTTATCTCAATCGACTATACTCTCACGGGTGATTGTTTTAATAGTAAAGAAAGTAATTGACTGCCCAGGGTTATTGCACGTAGCACTCTTGCTCTTTATATAAAATTTTACTTTAATTTCTCATAAATATTTTTGGTTAAGTGGACAAATAACAACTGATGAAATATTTGCAATTTGATTGTAAGCGTAGGGAGGTGACGATAGATTTATCTTATTTTTATTTGAAAAAATAATTATTTTGTCCTTTCAATTTTGTCTAAAATTTTAATCTTACTTCTAAACTTTTCTTTCTCCTTTTTAAGTCTTTTAATTTTTTAAAAGTAAGCCAATGTAATCCAATATATTACTAAAAGAGAGCAAAGTAACCGATTAATTATACTTTAATCCTCTTAACTATGACTTAATTCAAAAGTTGAGGGACTGACCAAAGTCTCTATATTACTTTGTCAAGCAAAGAGAAAAATGAAAATTTGGAGGCCCTTCTTAGGGGCCTAAGACAATGGTGAAATCATTCAGAGAACCAAATTTATTTGCCGTCAGTTATTCCTCCATCACTAATATCAAGGGAATTTTTAACAAACCAAAGACCCAAAGAAAAGGTAAAAAGTCTAATGTTGTATTTGCAAAAGGTAACAAGTGTTGCTTATTTATCTCATTAACATTGCCTACAGAAACTTAAATTCTACTAGTATGTGGAATGAAAATGGAATGTTTAGGGGGATGAAAGTGTATTGATTTTTAGTTCAAGAGGTAAAATAATATTGAGACATAATTGAAGATGGTAAATGTGTAATTAATCGTTAACATTTCTCCCCTGTGTAAAAATATTGAACTATATTTACTTTCTTTTAAAAGTTGAAGAACTCTAATAGAATAAAGAAAACTTGAGGGATATTTATTTCTTTTGAAGTGTGAATTTTTTGGTACCTTGTCAACTTGGTATTTATTGTCATCTTGTGCTATCTATTTTCACCTTCTTAACGAATTTTTTATTTTGCAATGAACTTGAAATTAAATCATGCTTTTTACGATTGAGTTATCCTCGAAGATAACACATTATTGAATCTTTATCCAGTCTAGTAAGGGATAAATATCTTAAGATGCCATGTATAACCAAAATAAGAATTTGGTTTTAAACGAATTATTGTTGTTTTTCAATATCATTGATCCTATAAACTTAAATGATACTTCCTGCGAGTGAGTTATTCTCAAACATAGCCTATTCTTGAATTTCATCCAATGTAGAGAGGAATAACCAAATTTAGATGCCTAGGAAAAATTAAAACAAGAATTAGGTTTTAATATTGAATTATATTATTTTCATTATTCTTGAATTAGTGTGATAAATTTGCAGAACTTGTTGCATTAATGATATATATGCACATGCGAGCATTTGAGATTCATTTGTAGAATTTATTGGATTCCTTGGTGATACATTCTAATATGTAAAATTACCATGAAATCCATTCAAGCGTGTAAAGAATTCTTGAAACATTCACATTCTAAAGCCTTGTATAAAAGTTTAGAACATTCTTTTCTGGAAGCTTTCATATTATGGAGCCTTCTATAGGAGTGTAGAATTTCTAGAGTTTTGTATATATTTCTAGTAAGAAATATTTATATAGATTATTCTGGAAGCTCAACTTCTAACGTAGGATCAAATAAATCTCCATTATTGATTGAGAATGTAGATTAGTACAAATAGGAGTGAAGACCTCATTTGTGAACCATCAAGCAAAATCAAGAAATTCAAGCAATCTTGAGTATTCTTTCTCCGAATCCCTCAAAGTTAGGCTGACTTAGCAAGCGCCTGTAACATTTGGCAATGGTAGCTTGTTGTAGGAAAATGCCGGTAACATGCAAACATGTTTGCTGCCAAAAAAACTAATGCAGTAATGAATCCAAGGCAACCTTCCAGTTGGTGGTATCCGTGTTTGCAAGAAATATACACCACAAACTCTTGGAAACTTGAATATAGTTATTAGTTGAACAAACTTCATTAATAGCTTAAATGGGAGGATAAGTACAAAGTTTTAAAGTTCTCCATACTTTGACAAAATTAAGGATTTTATTTAAGCTATACTTAGCAAGATTACCTGCATGAAGATTTTTCTCTAGATCTTCCTTCACGTGTCATATAGGGTAATACTAATGTTGAACTTCAAGTTCATATGATGTAGGAAAAATTCTGTCCTACATCCCATGGTCACTGCAATTTGCACGAAAAGAAAAATTATAATTAAATCTAGTGGTACTTTAACAAATTTCTACTTAGACGAAGAATTTTGAAATCATTTGCATCAACAGGAGCATTGGTAAGATGTTTTAGTTGGTTTACGCCACAGTTTCGGAAAGGGATTTAGTCATCTAATAGAGATTGAGATTTAGTTTGAGTTTACGCAGTTGGGGCGGACAATGGAATATGGGCAATTGTGGCTTCCAAGGGATCTGTAGTTGTGCGTATTGTTTGAGTTATGTGGATATTTCAGTTGCCCACAAAAGCGATGTGTTTGTTAGCGCTCCAAAAAATTGGATGATGAAATAGTTCTTCTAAATCGTTCATGCATAGCAATAATCTGATTCATATTTAGGCAAGATTTGATGTTTATGATTTTTTGATAATTTGCTACTTACCACTGTGGGTCAAATAAACACCAGCTCAGTCTACCAGGGCAAGTCCAACAAAGATTAACAGTCTACTTGAGCTGAGAACAACCTAAACATCATTATAAATCAGACCCATATAGCCGAGAGCAGTCCAATTCGCAAGACTTATAAAGCCCAAAGTATTGGGGCAATCATGTGAGATATTAGAGCATTTAATGCTCAGGTCTCAACATTTAATGTGGAGGAGACGCACCACGCGATCACCTGGCTCATGTCCAGTCAGTCGAACTCAAGCATGACGATAAAGGTGAAATTCTGTCCGATCAGCCAACTCTAGCCGACATGAGCCTATGATATAGGTAATGATTACTGGAGTAGGCTTAGTAAAGAGCACTACACTATAAATACAGAAACCTCAAGAAGCAAGGTATGGACATTGGATTTTCAAGCATACACTGTCTTTATTCATTTGACATTTGATTGAGAGGGCCGACCCATTCTAACTTTTTTGCGCCTTTTGCAGTAAGTTGGTGCTCATTGATATTGGATTGAGTGA
This sequence comes from Euryodendron excelsum, assembly GCA_033060915.1. Classification (NCBI taxonomy): domain Eukaryota; kingdom Viridiplantae; phylum Streptophyta; class Magnoliopsida; order Ericales; family Pentaphylacaceae; genus Euryodendron; species Euryodendron excelsum. The sequence goes on along the minus strand of CM065389.1, from coordinate 23,526,052 downwards.
TCGACTAGGTCTTTTCAAAAATTTCACTTACAATTGGACGATTTAAGCAAGTATTAGTACCAGTTTCTTAGGAGGAAGAGGAGTCCACCCCACTAGGTGAGGGAATGAAACTCTCTCCAGCAATGGCAATACCAACTCAGCTGGCCACTAAACCACTCTGGAGAGAAGCAATCGGGGTCGGCTAAAGAGGTCGGAGACCCGATCTCCTATTGGGAGCCTCCGGGAAGCACAAGATGAGTTACGAAGGGATCCATACTATGTCAAGGGGCCAAACCTTTGTAGAAATCACCACTGGAGCCTGGACCCTTCACTCTCCAGTGGACGTGTGCCCAATGACCGTTCGCTTCATGTTGCTGAGCGGGAACTTTGGCAACGTAACAAGAAGATTGCCAGACTCACTTCCCAAGTCAGGGCAATGAGGGACACAATCTTTAGAAAAGATGACCAAGTTAGAAGAGGACAACTAGGTCATCGCAATGATAAAAGAAATCAAGATTTTAGGAGCAAAAGCTCAACACCGGTGCACATTGTTAGGAGCCATGCCTCCAGTATTGGTAGCTACAACAAAAGACAAGGAGATCAGCAACACAAGAGGAGCCAAACATTGCGAGACAGAGATCGGGCTAGAACAGGTCAGCAACAGGAGGAATAAGAAAGGTGGCTAAACAGAAAAAACTTGACAGTAGAGAGCAGCACCCCAAGGCACGCACTACCTAGGACATGGTCAGCAGAGCCCTGGATCATATTGCATCCACACCTTTCACGAAGGAGATCGAGTGCCTCCAACCTTTAAGAAAGTTTGCCCCACCGAAGTTTACACCATATAACGAGAAGGCAGATCCAATCAGATGATAGCACTACAAGTAGATGATGGCACTCTAGAGTGGGGATCAATCCTTGATGTGTCGAGTTTTCCTATCTAGCCTAGGATAGGTGGCCCTACGATGGTTCGACAAGTTGCCTTCCAAATCAGTATCAAACTGGAGACAACTTGCCGAACTATTCACTGCTCGATTCATAGTCAACATCAAGCAACCTAGGGAGGTAGACTTTTTACTTACCTTACAGAAGAACGATGGAGAAGGATTAGGGGCATACGCGCGGCGCTACTTGGAGACTTAGAATGAGATTGACGAGTGCAGCGAGCAACTGGCTGTAACTCAGTTCAAGATTGGCTTGCCAAGAGAGCACCGCCTATGACAGTTTTTAATGAAAAAGCTAGCCCTCACAGTGCAGGAGTTAATGTCGAGAATCGAGTGATATGCAAGATTGGAAGAAGATGTGCCCCAGCTATGTAGTACCCTGAACCCATTAATTTCTCTATTTATGTGTTTCTTTACATTTTATATCATTCTAATGTGCATTTGGGTCAAGTTGACTAATTAAAAGTCATGTTGTAACTTAAGCCTATAGAGTGAGACACATGGGATTATTTTCCATGTGTATCATCTTATATACACAAAACCCACACCCCTATGTACACATACACACACACCCACCCAACGGGTAAAGAGAGGGAGGGAGGAGAAGAAGAGGAGGAAGAAGGAGAGAGGGAGCTTGAAGAGCTTCAACCCAAACCAAGAGAGGTCATTGGAAGACTTGGACAAGCTTGAGGAAGGTAAGATTCTATTCTCTCTCTAAAAGTTGTATATATATGTGTATCTGTCTTGGTGGTTTGCGTTGGGTTTTTGCATATATGTATCTAGGGGTGTTATTGTTGAAATTGGAGGACCCCTTGGGTCCTAATTACTTGATTTAGAGAACTTGAAGGTCATTTGTTGAAGATTAGGAGTGGTGGGATGAAAATCTCCAAATATGTGAAATGTTAGAGTTTTAAATTCTTTCTTTAGATCCCTTTGTTTTAATTGTTCTTTCTCCCTCATTTTCAGTTATTATCATCCTTGTGGGCAAATCTTTGAGCCCTAAGAGTATTGAGAAGGTTTGGTTATGTTTGGAGGAGTTTTGGTTGAGTTTTGAAGCTTTGGGTCGAACTTTGGGTGCTGCCCAGAATTGGGTGTTCGAACTCCCGATATGGAGTTCGAACGGTGGGGAATAAGCCTGGGCATTCGAACTCCCCCGGGGAGAGTTCAATCGATCAGAGAAGAGCTTTTTCTATTTTTCTTCTTAGAGTTCAAATTGCCATTTGAGCGTTCGAACTCCCAGTTCATTTTGCCTAAGCGTTCAAACTCCCTAGTTGGGCGTTCGAACGGTTTGTCAAGTTGGGCACTATTTAGTAAAACGAATATAACTTTCTCTAGAAAACTCGGATTGATACACCATTTGAAGAGTTAGAAAGTAGACACATAGGCCTTTGTACCCATATGAATTTTTCTCTCTAATTCCTTATAGATTGAGAGATATGGAAGTTTAAAGTTGACTTAAAACTATGCCAAAAACCTTATTTTTCCAAAGTGTTACCCCATTCTTCGTGAGACCTAACTTCTTCACTCGAAACATGTTTTTAAGCCATGAACTATCAAATTAAAAGCCTTTAAGCCTATTTTCATATGGAACTAGCCTTGTGTGAGAATCCTTTGTTCAGGGTGGTTGGGATGCGATGAGAGGATCAATGTTCTGGGTTTCATACTTCACCCTCAACCTTATGTTCTCATTTTACGTTGGGGGCCTTGCCCTAGAGTTAGTCTCGCTCTTCCATGGTGAGAGTGAGGTGTTGGTGAGTCAGGGTCAAAGGATTTATGTGCTTAGTCTCAATTTATGCATTATTGCCTTGCCTTAGCATCGTGTATTGGTGTTCCATGTTTCTATGTAAATTATGTGTAGGAGCACCTTGCTCAACACTCGTTCAATTGGATCGAGGTCAGTAACGATATGCCATGAGTAAGACCTACTACTCTCTAAATACTTTCAAGTTAAATTACGTTTTATGCATTTCTTTCCATTTATTTCAATACCTTAATGACTACGTTCAAGTATAAACATCATGCTTTGAATTACATACGAACCTTACCTATAATATGAATTGTAACCCATGGACTAGAACGTTTACATAGAGTATATGTAAGATTTCTAATGTACAACTATATGTAAGGTCTTCTCGTGGCAAGACTTTAATCTAGCCCAATAGTCCTAGGATGGCGGATGTGGAATAAAATATTGACATGTAAGGTCTTTCGTGGCAAGACCCTAAACTAGCAAAGATGGTCCTACGGTAGGGGACCTAAAATAATTTATCGCCAAGTTGGGAGATGTTCCTTTGGCCTGAAAAGCCTTAGGTGTACCGTGCGGCTGAGACCAAGAGCCCAGAAAGGGGGTAGGTAGGTGCAAGCCAGAGTGGACAATCCAATGTTGGCCTAAAGAGTTTTATGTGTATCGTGTGGCTAAGACCAAGCGCCCAGAAAGGGGGTAGGCAGGTGCGAGCCAAAACGGACAATCTAATGTTGGCTTAAAGAGCCTTATATGTACCGTGCTGTTGAGACCAAGCACCCAGAAAGGGGGTAGGGAGGTGCGAGCCAGAGCGGATAATCTAATGTTGGCCTAAAGAGCCTTATGTGTACTGCGCGGCTGAGACCAAGCGCCGGAAAGGGGTAGGCAAGTGCAAGCCAGAATGGACAGTATTGTGCTGAGTACTCGGATAACTCAAGTGCTCTCGAGGGAGTAGGTGGGGCGAAGTGTTACCGTCGCAATGCATTTAAAACCGTGAGGTAGGAACATGTGTGACATGAAGCGCCAAAGCGGGCAATATTGTATATGGTTAAGATCTTAGCCTAAAGAGCCCTATACTTGACCTTTAAGGTTACTTATGCTGAGCCTAGCTCTAATATAGAGACGTAACATACTTATGCTCTAGAATGAGAAATATAATTTGCTCTAATGCTTCACAACAAGTTACGTATGTTTCCATAAGTACTAATGTCACGATATATCTCTCCTTTCTACAATATTATGAAATGCCTTACAGTATAATGCCACGGTATGCTTATGATAGCTATGTTATGCCTTACGAAGTTATGTTATGTGTTATGTCTCACTTTTATGATGCTATGTTCGAAATGTTATAGTATTCAAATGTGATACTTATACTACCTACGTTTCCAAGGCTATGCTTTATAAGTTACTAAGAACGCTTACAAGATATGGTATGTTATGGTCATGACAAGTTATATCATACTCTAATAGTTCATGCTACAATACACCTGCCTCTTTTCTTTAACATTATGTTTCAGAAATGATTAAATGTTTTAATACAAAATCCTATGCTTCATGTGTTTTTAAGATTATAATTATACGTTTCTAAGTTCATGCCACTTATGCATAAATGTACATCTATTATTATGTACATTAAATACAAATGTTGTCTATGGTATGTTATGCTCATGCATTATTGTTATTCACTAAGCATTAGCTTACGTTTTTTCAAATGACTTTCAAGTAGCCAATCCGGGAGGCCCTAAAGCGAGGCCATATGTGGATTTTAAGCTACGGCCACGAGCCTATGTTTTGTTTTATGTTTGAGGGCTGGACCCAATGTCTTGTAATGATATAATGCTATAACTTTGGTGGACCTTGATTTGGTCCTTATATATGTTATGTTTTGGATTAGGCACAGTTCTACCATGTGAGACACGGATTATGTTTACAAGTTATCAAAAATTCTATTTTTCTCACAATTATGCATCATTCTAAATTATTATGCATAGGTGATCAACAAATTTATGTAATGCGGCCTTGGGTAGCCTTACTACTGGTTGGTCATGTACCCAAAATCCTTATAGGCCGTGTTATGGGGTGTGACAAGCTACCCCTAAGAAGGTCAGCATTATTGCTGAGAAGAGGAATGGCCGGGACACAAAGAAGCTTCGACGGGAAGACAATAACAACCAGGGCAAGAAGGTAAACAACAGGGTCTACATTGTCTTCAAAGATTCCATTTATGAAATCTTGCCCCAAATTCGCGATAAGATGTTCTTCAAATGGCTCCCGAAGTTAGGAGAAGACCCTATAACTCAAGATCAAAGGAAATTTTGCTCCTATCACAAGGAGAAGGGGCATCAAACGGAGAATTGCAGACATCTCAAAAGCCACCTGGAAGATCTGGTGAAGGCTGACCATCTTGACCAGTACATTGATAGAGAAAAGACGAAACATGAGGCCGAACAGTCGAGGCTGGAGGCCCCCCCGCAGAAAGTAAACAGAGCCAAATCTGTCTGGGTGATCAATGTATTGCAGGAATCGGCAGAGTCAGAAACTATTGACCAGCATAAATATCGGGCAGAGATATAAAAGGCTGTGCACTTAAGGGAGATGATACAGATAGGCCCTCCACACAAGAAGGTCAAGGTCGGCAGTAGTACCGTGACCATAACTTTCATTGACGAAGATCTCGTGGAAGTTTAGACCCCCCACAATGATGCACTGGTCGTGACTCTATGAATGGCAAGTTGTGATGTGAAGAGCCTGCTCATCGACCAGGGGAGCTCCTCCGAGGTTATGTACTATGATCTATTCAAGAAGCTAGAGTTAAAGGATACCGACCTCCAACCCTCACTCAATCAATTGATCGGGTTTAGTTCTGACCCAGTTTGGTCGCTAGGGAAAGTAACTATTCCTGTAACTGCGGGAGGAATTACTCTGCAGACAGAATTCCTGGTGGTCAACATACCATCCCCATATAATGCAATTATGGGCCAAACATGGTTGCATCTCATGAAGGCTATCTCGTCTTCCTACTATCAACTGATTCGATTCCCGATCCCAAATGGGGTGTAAGAAATAAGAGGAGACCAAGTGGTCACTAAGCAATGCTTTCTTACAGCGTATACGACAAAGGCGAAAGCTGGTAAGGTACAAATGATGAAGCTTCATAAGGATACACCCACGATTGATGACGTTAGGAGAATACCAGAGAAAAAAGCCATCGAAGAATTAAAGAAAACCCACATAGCTCGACATAAGGCGAAGTACTTTGTGGTCAATGCTTCCCTATCTCAGACTGAAGAAAACTCCTTGATCGAGCTTCTAACAAATTACATTGAGATCTTCGCGCGGACTCCTTATGACATGCCAGGGATTAACATGGAGGTTGCCTGCCACAGATTAAGTGTGGACCTACAGTGTCGATCTGTAGTCCAAAAGAGCAGGAGAGTGGCCACACAACATGTGGATGTTGTTATAGAAGAAGTTAAAAGGTTCCTTGATACTGCTGTAATTAGAGAAGTCCACTACCCACGTTGGATGTCGAATATAGTGGTTGTAAAAAATAAGGATGGCAAATGGAGAGTTTGTGTTGACTTTACCAATTTGAATAAAGCATGCCCCAAGGACCTCTTCCATCTGCCCAAGATTAATCAACTGGTAGATGCAACAGCTGGTTTCGAAAGACTGAGCTTCCTGGATGCTTATCGTGGGTATCACTAGATCCCACTCCACGAAGACAACCAAGAGAAAACCGCCTTCATAACTTCGAGGGGCATCTTCTGCTACAAGGTAATGCTCTTTGGACTAAAGAATGCCGGTGCCACCTACCAGCGGTTGGTCACTAAAATGTTCAAAAATCACATCGGCAGCACCATGGAAATTTATATTGATGACATGGTGGTCAAAAGTAAGATCGACAGTCACCATTTGGAGAACTTGACGACGGTATTTAACATTCTGAAGTAGTACAAAATGAGTCTTAACGCTTCCAAGTGTGTGTTCGGGGTTAGCTTGGGGAAGTTCCTGGTGTTCTTGGTTACACACCGGGGTATTAAGGTAGATGCACAACAAGTCAGTGCTATTCAGAATGTCCAAGCTTCGAGAAATATCAAAGAAGTACAGAAGTTGACTGGCATGGCAGCGGCCCTCAACAGGTTCATCAGTTGATCTTTAGATAAGTGTCGACCATTCTTTCAGCTCCTCAAAAAACAGGAGCCATTCAACTGGACCCAGGAATGCGATTAAGCCTTGGTAGATTTGAAAAAGTACCTGAGCCAGCATCCCATACTTTCCACCCTATCGAAACATGAAGAGCTCTTTCTTTACCTGACCGTGTCAGAGCATGCGGTCAGTGCCATACTACTCCAACAACAAGATCGGCAACAGAAGCCGATCTATTATGTCAGCAAAACTCTCTTGGGGGTAGAAAATAGGTATATACCATTAGAGAAACTAGCACTGGCATTAGTAGTAGTGTCACGCAAACTAGTGTACTACTTCAGGGCCTACACTATCAACGTTTTCACAGACCACCAGCTTAAACCACTCTTAAAAAGGGCTGACTTCTCTAGTAGGATAGCTAAGTGGGCCTTTGAGCTAGGAGACTTCGACATCAAGTTCCAGCCACGATCAGCAATAAAGGGGTAGGTACTAGCTGATTTTATTGCTAAATTCTCTCTTGAATTGCTGCAGGAAAACAAACCAGCACCATCTGCTGATCTCCAAAATGATCACCTCCCGTTGGACCTTTGGGAAAATGCTAATTATTAGAAACTGTTCATTGAGAGAGCATCCAATGACCGGGGGGTAGGATTGGGGATAATCCTTATCACATAAGATGGTATGGCATTGGAGCAGGCCATCAAACTAGAGTTTACTACTTCAAACAACGAGTCAGAATAAGAGGCTCTGCTCGCCGGGTTACGCTGAGCTATCGATCTTAAAATTGCCGAAATCATGATCTACTCAGACTCCCAGTTAGTAGTGAATCCTATCACAGGAGAGTACGAAGCAAAGAACGATATAATGGCATAGTACCTGGTTAAAGCAAAAGAGTTGCTATCCAAATTTAGTAACTATAGGCTCCACCAGATTGGCCACAACATCAATGCTCATGCCAATGCCTTAACAACGCTTACGACGACCCTAAAGCGAAGAGAACAATCCATGTGGAGACGCTAGTCAGTCCTAGCACATTTCAAGAAGAAGATCAAGCCTTGTTAATTGAACAATTAGGAGTATCCTGGATGGACCCAATCATCGCCTATCTGGACAAGAATGAAGCCAGATGGGTCAGGCACAAAGCCCTCAGATACTGGTTGTCAACAACCAAGGAACTCTACTGAAGATCTTTCACAAGTCCCTATTTGCACTGTGTTCACTTGAAAAAAGTGCAAGACATCCTGTTTGAAATCCATGAAGGGAATCTGTGGAAGTCATGTCGGTGGGAGATCTGTGGCTGATTGAGCTATCTCACAAGGATACTGGTGGCCCTATATGCAAAAGGACGCAACCTAGTATGTACTGAAATGTGAAAAGTATAAAAGGTTCTCCCCAATTATACATCAGCTTGTTGAGGATCTCGTAACTATAACCAGCCCTCGGCTTTTTGCCCAATGAGGATTAGACATAATCAGGCCTTTGCCCCGAGCTTCCGGCAACAAAAGGTTTCTCATTGTTGCAACAAACTACTTCACCAAGTGGGTGGAGGCAGAACCCCTGTCAACCATCAGAGAGATTGACGCTAAAAGATTTTCCTGGAAAAACATAGTAATGAGGTTCGGCATACCTCATGCACTTATCTCGGACAACGACACCCAATTTGATGGCAACATGTTTAGGTCATTCTGCGAGGAGCTCGGAATCAGGAACTACTATTTAACACTGGTATATGTGTAGTGCAATGCGCAAGCCAAAATTTCAAATAAGACTATGTTGAACGGGATCAAAAAGCAGCCAGAAAAGGCTAAAGGGAAATGGGTGGAGGAACTGCCCAGCGTCTTATGATCTTATAGAACCACCCTGAGGAGATCTACTGGCAAAACCCCCTTTCCTTGGCCTACGGGGTGGAAGCAGTTATACCCTTGAAGGTGGGGTTACCAACGATCAATCGGCAACATTTAATACTGGAATTAACGACCAGACTCTGGCCAGAGATCTAAATCTTACCAAAGAAAATAGAGAGGCTACCCTGATTAGACTCATCGGATATTATCAACAGTTAAGTCGCTTATACAACAAACGAATTCACCCAAGAGCCTTTGTACCAGGAGACTTAGTACTACGAAAAGTATTGGGGGTAACAAAGAATCTAGCAGATGAAAAGCTCAGCCCCAACTGGGAGGGTCCTTATAGAGTGGCGCCCCAAGTCGGCATGGGGGCATACCGATTGAAAACTGTCGAAGATGGGAGACAGCTACCCTGACCGTGGAACGCCAACAACCTGAAGAAATTTTACCAGTAGAATTGACTCCCATATGATGTAACAACTCAACAATGTCTAGTCCTTTTGAAACTTCAAACAATCAATGAAAATTTGAAGTCATTCAAAAAAATCCATTTGTCTGATGTTACTCCAAAACACAAAGCACTAAAGGAAGAAAAAACCAAGTGTAAAAACTTGGTCTTGGACCAGTTATGGACAGGTCAACCAATGAAGGTAATAAAAACCAAGTGTAAAAACTTAGTCTTGTCCAAGTTGGGCAGGTTGGCCAATGAAAGTCATAAAAACCAAGTGTAAAAACTTGGCCTTGTCCAAGTTGGGCAGGTCGGCTAATGAAGGTCATAAAAATGAAGTATAAAAACTTGGTCTTGGACCATTTATGGCTAGGTTAGCCAATGAAGGTCACAAAAAATCAAGTGTAAAAATTTGGTCCTGGACCATTTATGGCTAGGTCGGCCAATAAAGGTCATAAAAACCAAGTGTAAAAACTTGGTCCTTAACCATTTATGGCCAGGTCAGCCAATGAAGGTCACAAAAAATCATGTGTAAAAAATTTGGTTCTGTCTAAGTTAGGCAGGTCGGCTAAACAAAGGCCACAACTTTCATAAACAAGCCTATAACCATGACCTGCCTTGGTCCTGCCTAAGTCAAGAAAGTCGGCAGAAAAAAGCCATAAAAACTAAAGAATCAAAAGATAAGTATCTTGACTCAGCCCAATCCAAATCTGGTAGGTTGGCCAAGTAAGGGGCCACAATTTATGAATTGAGGCATTCATTTTCTTCGCTAAAACTAATTTTTTGCCTAAGTTTGGCAACTCGGCAAGCGAATAAAAAGTTTTTATTTTCCTAACTTATCTAGAAAGTTTGTCTTTGACAAGTTAGCCCAGGAGTGTTCAACAAATTTGTTTACAATATAAATTGACTGTCTGTGAGAGAGGTACTCATAGCACAAAGAAGAGTGTACGCACAAGACAACAAGTGGGAAAAAACTGTTCATTTATAAAAATATGAAGTGTACAAATTGTGTTCACAGAAGAAAAAGAAAAAAAAAGCAAAGAAAAAGGCCCTAAGGCAATTTAGTAGTTGGAGGCTCGGCAAGGGGCAGATTAGATAAAGGCAACTCGACAGTTAGAGGCTCGGCAAGGGGCAGATCGGTTAAAGGCAGCCCGACAGAATTGCCTTCATTAACTACCTCAGCTTCAAGGCCAGTGTTCGCCCCTCCACTTTGAGTGTTAGCATCAACTTCATCCTCAGGCTCCAATTCAGCATCAGCCCAAACAGGTATCTCTGTCCAAAGGGGGGAAGATTTCTCCAGCTTCAACTTTCTTAGAGCTAACGTCTAGCCATCTGGAAAGGCAACCTCAGCAATACTCTTCACCTAGATCTCATAATGATCCCTAGTGTCATCAAAACTCTTGGTGTACTGAGCCTTACCATCCTTCTTCAATTTGTAAGCACCCCATTTTTGTCCGCTCGGCAATCTCCGGCCCGATCAGATTCGGTTTCCAACATCACAACACATGCAAGCTCAAGATGAGCCTTTCAATCTCCAATCCAACCAACTGGTCGCTTCTCGGGTCCACAAGAATCTACTAGAGCCTTAAGCACCATTATTCCAGGCAGTTTTTAGGACCGGGCGGTCCCGAAAACCAACACCATCCAGGTAGCTTCCCGAGATCAGGCGATCTCGGGGACCAACACCTCATCAAATTCCAAACGGTTCACTTCTAGCGCCTGCTAGCCCGCCAACGTAGAATGTCCATCATTTGGTAGTTCTCCGAGACCGGGCGTTCTCGGAGTCCAACACTACAGTTCTAGGTAGCTTTCTAGGACCAGGTGTTCTCAGGAACCAACACCACCCCTACAGGTAGCTCTCTAAGAACGGGCGTTCTTGGAGACCAACACTACACAGGTAGTTTTCTGAGACTGGGTGGTCTCGGGAACGAACACCTAGGTCAACACCAGCGCTTGCTAGCTCGACTCGGTGAAAAATGACCAAACTTGCCCCTTGGGCTTCCAGGCACGTTTTAGGAAAGTTTAAAATCTCTCAAAACGATAAGTCCATCCTTCCATAATGTTGTCAAACCATCAGGCGTCCCCTGCACGCCATTTGGTCCAAATTCGGTCCTATTCCGGCTCACTCTGATCAAAATGACCATTTTGCCCCTGAACGACTCAGCACGACACGAACCCCGCTGAACGGCGACAGACTCTCTCAAAACCATCCCTGAACAGCCCTACATGCCCAACACAACATACCAGACCATTCATGACCATTTCCAGCCAACTCCGGTCAAAATGACCGTTTTGCCCCTAGGAGCCAAAAACGCCCCGAAACAGCACTGGCCTTAGGGTTTCGAGCAAAGGATTTCACTGCACGCCTTTGTTTAACCCAAGGAATGTCCTACGACACTAAGCTCACATAACTCGATAAAAGTCTCTTGGAGCGTCTCATAGATGCTCCGCTGAAATTGTCTTTTCTCCCGATTCCCTAATTATATCGAACAGTCAACCGACTTGAGAAACGCGTGAATCAGGGAATCCTCGAAAGCTCGTCCATAGATCTTTCCATCGATACGGTTCGATCGAATGGATCACTTCCCGAAGCCCTTTATCGTACGGTGTACAAACTATAACTTTCAGCAACCCCTGGAGCGTCTCGCAGACGCTCCGCCAGGGTTGACTTTTTCTCCGATTCCCTAATAAAAACGCACCGTCAAACGACTTGAGAAATGCGTAAATTTGGGAATTTCAGAAAGTACTTCCAGAGTACTTTCCATCGGTACGGTCCGATCGAATAGATCGCTTCTCGAAAGCCTCGATCGCATGAAATGAAAACAGCCACTTTCAAACACCCACGGAGCGTATCACAGACGCTCCGCAAAAGTGTCCTTTTTTGCATGCTTCCCAAGATGATATCACCCACCTCCAAACATAATTCAAACTTTTCAAAAACATGAAAGTTCATCGGAAGCACTAGGAGAACATCTCGAGTGCAACTGATTCCCCCGGAACCTTTCCGATTGACCCAATTATCGAGGCAAAGTTCAGACAAGCCTTCCCGGTGATGGAGCGTATGCTACATGCACTCAAATTTTGATCAGATCGATCGACTTTTGATTAACGGTTGGTATTTAACCAATACACAGGGTGCCACGTGTTATTCTGGTAATGGAACAGTACCTGTGCATGGCCAAATTTTGGCCATGCGCATGTAGCACATGCGCCAGGTCTGTTGCCGATTACCTATAAATAGAGGTCTCCCCCCTTGTATATTCCAGGTCTGAAATTGATACGAAACTCTACTGAAATCACTCCAGAAACTCGAATCTTTACATATATTCCTCCCCACCAACACTTAGGCTAGATTCTACCCCCCCTAAGCCTATACATTCCATATATAAGGCCTCATACACACTCATACACTCCACTCTAGCCTCTCAAGCCTTCTTGAAGTCACTCAAGCTCCAATCAAGACATCCATTGAAGACTACAAATGTGTTGAAGGCAAAAGGTGGTATCCCTTTTACATTTATGCTCTCCCACTCTTCACTTCTCTCTCCTAGCCTACTTAGGCTATTCTCTATTTTAATCCCCATCTTCAACCCCCCCTTTCTTGCATGCTTAAGCCAAGAGGGCTCTTAGATCATGTCTAGAGGAAAGCAAGTGAGAGCCACCGTGTAGGGGGACCTCTCACTAGCCTACTTTAAGATGGTATGGCCTAAGAGCCCCTTGTTTATGTGGTGAAGCCTAGAAGCCTTGTATGTGAATCATGACCCCTTGCATATTATTATTTTGATCATGTCTTGTATGCTTGGCTTCATTTCATGTTTATTGTCATATTCCACAATGCTTGCATTGCTCTCGATTTTATAACATTTCCAAGCTCTACATGTCCTTCAAAAATTGTTCCAAGAGTTGGCCCCTTGAAGTTTAGGATGAGACTTTAGGAGTCATACCTTAGAAAATCCCTTACAACCCTCTAATTCATACTTTTGCATCATTGTATTTCAACTTGTATGAAAGTTGCTTTCAAACTCTCTAATATTCAAGGTTTCCATCCTCTCCAATTTAGTGGTTAAAATGGCCCCATGGAACCCTCTCTTAAGTAGTCTCCCTTTATATTGGCCTTAGGAGCCCTAAATTGTTAGAATGGTTCCCTTTTCTCTTTATGATCACCTAAGAATGAGGTTCAAGATCTTTGATTTCAAGGTTTTCATTCTCTCAAGTTTAGTGGTTGGAATGGTCCCATGGAACCCTCTATTGAGTAGTCTCCCTTTTGTTGGCCATATGAACCCTCTCTTGATGGAATGATTCCCTTGAAAAATGGTTTTCAAAATCTTTCTTCGAAGATGATTTAAAAAATGCATTCTCTCCATCTTTGCATCAAAAATGATTTTTCAAAAATTACCATCATTATGTTGAATTTTGACCCCTTATACTCTTGTCAAGAGATTGGTTATAATGGCCATAAGGAAACCTTCTTTGGAATGGTCTCCAATCACCAACTATATACACCATACTCTTGGCTAGAGTCAAAATTTTCATGGAAATGATCTTCATAAAGATTGCCAACCAAAGTCCATTGCATATCATGTTTTGTTTTCAAAACTCTTTCCAAGAATGCATTAAAACAACTTTCAAGACCATTCTCCAATCCAACCTTAGGTTAACTTGACCCTAGTTACCAAACCCTAGGTTAACTTGACCCTAGTTACCTAACCCTCGGTTAACTTGACCCTAGTTACCTAACCCTAAGTTGACTTGACCCTAGTTACCAAACCCTAGGTTAATTTGACCCTAGTTACCAAACCCTAGGTTAACTTGACCCCAGTTACCTCACCTAAGGTTAACTTAACCCTAGTTAGTTAACCCCAAGTCTTCTTAACCTTAGGTCAACCTAACCTAAGTTAGTTCACCTTAGGTTCCCCCTAACCCTAGGCTAACCTAACCAAGGTTGACACACTTCAAGGTTCCAACTCTTGAACCCTTCCTAAATGATCATTCAAACCTTCAAAATATTCTCATAGCTTATTTTTCCAAAACCTCCTACTCTCTTGACTTAAAAAAACTAACTCTATAAACTCTTCAAATGTCCTTCATTCCCTCTTCAAGACCTTTTCAAAAATATTTTCAAAGAGTCACAAACCTAAGGTGTCCCTAGCCTTCTCTTAACTAGGGATTCCAAGGAGAAGTGATAAATCAAGAACAACCTCTAAGGTTATCCATATTAGGATTCCAAACCCATAGCCCTTTCCAAAAACTACTTTCAAAAATTAATTCATCAAAATATGCCTCCAAGGTTTTCAAAACAAGGCTCCAAAAACACTTTCAAGTTCTCTTGAGACATGCCAAAGCATTTTTCCAAAACTCCCTCAAGTTGATCTAAAAACATTTCCAAGAAACACTCCACCATTTAATTTCAAGTCAAAACTTCCAAGACCACAAAGAGTCTTTAACTTCTAAAGACCCCAAAGTGTCTTAAACTTTTCCAAAGACCTCAAAGTGTCTTAAACTTTTCCAAAGACCTCAAAGTGTCTTAAACTTTTTCAAAGACCCCAAAGTGTCTTCAAACCTTCCAAAGGCCCTAATGCGCCTATTTTCCATCGGGCTCTTGCCCGAACTACGAATGACCTGATTCTCGCCAAATGAGATACGTAGGCAACCTAAAATGGTGCGGTCATAACTTTTATTTCAACCCCAATTCCTTTTTCAAAAATTCCAATCAATTCAAAGTTTCTATTCCAAACTCTTTCAAAACCTCCATTATTTTCAAACTTTTTCCAAAACTTGCATCATGCATTATTCATCCAAAAAGTGATGACTAAACCCCATTTTTCTAAAGTGGATATAAAGTGGACCATGGTAACTGGTCATTCTAGTGAGTGAACAAAGGGTGATTAGACATGTAGGTACCGAAAGGGCGGGGTAGGATGATGATCTTAAGATATCTTCCCTACACGTAACCAACCCCCGAACCTTAGATTTCTGTTTTCGAAAAACCAAAAATGGAGTTATTTCAAAAAGGGCTTAAACATTTCTAAAGGTTGCCAAATAACCTATTTTCCTAAAAACCCTCTCTTGAGGGAGTTTTCAAAAAACCTTTTTAAAAAACTCTAAGTTTAATCTTCGGATTAACACTTAATTTTAGGTACCCTAACTCACCTTTATCAAGTTAGGTGGCGACTCCTATTTTTCTAAAAGCTCTTAGTCAAATCAATTCTCAAACCTAGTCGCACTTGTCCTTCTAGGGGGACGAGTTCTAATGACAGAGTTTTGTGCTTTAGGATCTCCGTGCCAAAAGGACCTTGGACACCCAAAAACCGGGGCGCGACACAATCCTTCCACCCTTAGTAGAGATTCAGCCAGAGCCCCTTTTGCTTGGGATGCCGATTTTTCAGCCTCGGCCAACCTAGTTCTCAAATTGGCAGTTTCAGCCTTGGCTTCGTCAAAGTCTTTCTCCTTTTGTTTGTAGCAGACTTACGTTTTTGCTAAAAGGACCTGCTGATCTTGAAACGTGTTGTGGAAACCCCTGGCCTCACAAACTCTCGTGTGAAAATTATGCTTTAGCCGCTCATGGTTTCACAGCAGGTTGTTGTGCCGATCTTGCAAAGTGTAGAATCGCTGCAAGATCTCCAGACTTTGGATCACTCTCTGCGTAGGATAAAATAGGGCAAAACTCAAATGGAAAGCTCAGTAAAAGATTTGAATCAAAGAGAAAGACGGGAAAGATTTCTTACAACCATTGACGAGTGGACGGCACCAGCTAGCAGATCCCTGCCGTCAATTTCACTCAACTCCTTGACATCTTCAGGCAGCACTATAGCCTAAAGAATCCCAATAGCCATGCCAACACAGTTGATGACCGAATCCTGGATGGTCATGGCCCGACTAGCAACCTTTAACCGAGCCACAAAATCCTTGGGTATCGGCTTATTCGTGGTGCCTTTGCCCTTTGGATCAATATCCGCTGACACAAAAGGGGGAGCAGTAAACTCTACCATCTTTGCCTGAGCGGCCTCCTTCTCGACAATCTTAACTAGCCTTATTTTCTTCACTCCTTCCTGAAATACTGGAGCTTCATCTAGTTCAACCACCTCGAGGGCGGCAGGAACTCCAGTGCCAGAGTGCACGGCGAGGAAAGGAACATTGGCAGCACCAGAATGAGCGGGGACTCCGGTGGTGAAAGAAGTGGTGGCAATAGAGGATGAGGCCACCCCTCTCCTCTTCGTAGAAACTCTTCCTCCCAGTGCCAGTGATAGATCTCGCACTTTGGGAGCTATGTCACTTTCAGCAATGGTGGTTAGGGGGATGGCAGCAAAAGTGGCAAGGAGCAGGGGCAGCAACGCCGGGTACTCGCCGATCTCGTGTAGACTTCCCTCTGCCTTCTGCGTAGCAAGAACCAAGCCAGCAACTTCATGTATCACCGCAGAAGATTAATACTGAACTGGGTATTCCAGCAAGATGTGAGCAGCTCGCCCATATCCGGCTAGTGCTCCTTCACCCTTGTAAGCCCAAGCGACTTCTAAAGCGTTCAGATCAACCCCCAGGAGTTTAGTCACCTTGTCTATGACACCAAAATTTGCTGCAAAGAAGAAATAAAAGGGTGACGAGTCAGAAATAGGCAAAATTTCAAGCAGATAAGAGGAAAAGTTTGTACCAGATCAGGAAAAGGTGATTGACCTATTTTCTGTGGGACCCTGGGGCATCATGCTGGTGGGGCTAACTCTATTGGGATATCCCCAAATTCCCAAGGACCACTCACCCTAACTATTATGTCGTCGATCCCCTTCCCCAAGCTTGGAAGAAATTGAGCCAACTCTTTGGGGCCAGCCCTAGCCCTATAGTAGTATTTATGGTAGTCTGATCGGGCATTGTTCACCTCTATTGTCGAATAGTAATAAACGAACTCGTGAAGCCCTAGGTTCAAACCTAATTGTCTGTTCAACTCAATCACTCCCATCATTATCCTATAGCCATTTGGTGCGAGCTGAATTGGAGCGATTTCGTAATGATTGAGGACTTCAGTCATAAAGGGGCGAATGGGAAAGCGGAGTCCTCCCTCCACAATAGCAATGAGAGGGAAGGGAGTCCCCTCCTCAGTTACTACCTAGTGATCGTCCTTAGGACCGATTAACCTAATGTCTACGCCTGCCAAAAAATCATATCAGGCCTTAAACACAGCAATACTATCGGAAGAGACAAGCATATTCCTAAGGCGCGAACTCATTATGGATTAGGGACGAAAAATCCTAGGGTTTTCTCACCAGAAAAGCAAGAAAGGAATAAGGGAAGAAAAAAGACTTACAGAATGGTAATCTTCACGAAAGAGATAGATACAAAATGTGGGATTGTTCTACGCTCAATGGTTGGCCAAAACCCCCCTTTCCGTTTGCAAAGGATGTCAAAGCAGCGGTAGCAAGTTCGGATTACTCAACGGTCGTATCACATTAAAAGCCTTCCGACAGTTGACGTCATACAACCAAACAGCTGTAAACTTGAAGGGCAAATCGATAATAGATATATTTTACATAATTTATTTTTGGACATGTGGGCAATTAGATTTGCATATATTTTGTATCCACACTGGTTATATTATGCTCAATTTTTTTTCTTACATATGTAGGCATGAAGTTTAAGGGAGACATTTTTTAATGCAATAGACTCATAAAAAATGGTGTGGGTACACGTGCACAAGTCATGGGACTTGTTTTTTACTAAATAACTATCATAAAATAAAAAAAAGTTGGTAGATTTAACTAGTAAAGCAAAAACTGGGCAATGGTGGTTGTAAATGAGATTTTTGGGAAGGCCTGACTGATCACTCGAATCAATATCAATAAGCACCAACTTCCTGCAAAAGGGACAGAGAAGTTAGAATAGGTCAGCTCTCTTTGGGCCAATCACACTTCGACGATTACGTTAGAAATCTTAATCGAATGTCGAATGAATAAAGAGAGTGTATGCTTGAAAATCCAATGTCCATACCGTGCATCTTGAGGCTTTTGTGTTTATAGTGTAGTGCTCTCTGCTAAGCCTACTCAAGTAATCATGACCTATCTCATAGGCTCATGCCGACTAGAGTTGGCTGATCGGACAGAATTTCACATTTATCGCCATGCTCAAGTTTGAATGATTGGACATGAGCCAAGCGGTTCGTGGTGCGTCTCCTCCACATTAAATATTGAAACCTGAGTATTAAATGTTTTGATATCGCCTATGATTGCCCCAATACTTTGTGCTTTATATGTCTTGCGAATTGGACTGTTCTTGGCCATATAGGCCTAATTTATAATGATGTCTAGGCTGTCCTCAGCCCAAACAAGCTGTTTAATCTTTGTTGGGCTTGCCCTGCTGGACTGGGCTAGTGTTTATTTGACTCACAATTGCCCCCAGCCCTAGTGCCCTTTGGTAAGGGACTGGGGCTGGTGATTAATTCACCATTTTATCTTGCCCTTCAAGTGCTCATGAAGAAATCTATCTACAAAGAAATTATTCAAAAGCATTTTTTTATATGGTACTGAACGAACATTCACTAGGAAAAAATACTGAAGGCATACATGATACAACATTACATCTCCACATGTTTATGTACATATAACACCAAAACAAAAATTTCATATATCACCTGTTTTTCAACAAAAATGCTCTATTGTAGCATATACGTGCACAAATATATACATTGTAACATATAGGTAAAGAATGAGAGAGGAAGAATGAGAGTGAGACTAACCTTGTTTTGGTGTTGGACTACGACAGAGGACGGCGGTGGGTTATGGCAAAGGTCGACGATGGCTAGGTGCAAAATCTGCAAATCAAGGGAAAGTCACAGAATGACATGGAGAGAAAAATGGGAGAGAAAGGGGTGACCTTGCTCCATCGATGGGCTAATACAACTAGAGAAAAGGTTAGTGAGAGGAATGAGAGAGAATAAGAGAAGAAACAAGGTGGATCGGCGATGAACTAGAAAGTGAAATGAGAGGGAAGAGATAAAATGAGAGGATGGGAAGTACGGTCAACAATCTAGAAAGTAAAAGGGCCAAGAATGGTGAAAAGTTGTTAGCTTCAGTTCAAAACATCGGCACTGTGGTCCAAAATAATTTTTCTCTAAAACAAGCCTACGTTGTTTAAATTTGGGTCTTGTGGGAGGTTTGTAAACGAAACTTGGTGATTTTAACTTTCTTATGGGATTTATTTATTAAACACTATATAGGCAAATGCAAAGTTCTTGGTTAATGAGATGATACAAATTGTATATAGGGTAAATTACACTTTGCACCTCTGCACTTTATATCGAATTCCACTTCATGGCTTGTACTTTCAATCGTAATAATTAAACATATATACTTTTAATTTGTTCCAATATCACTCTCCTGCAAGCTTTTGTCTGTGGAATTGACGGCCAAAAGCCCTGTGTGTCTCATGCGATCTTTTTTCAAGGATTAAAATGCATTTTTATACCATGTTAGCTCACAAATGCACTTAGCCCTCCTTCAATTGAGACGATTGGGGGTATTTTGTAACTCTAATTTTATTTTATACATAGAATAATTTGATTTTTAGAGACTTTGAGAGAGATTGATGAGGGGTGAAGGCATTTGGGTGCCAAAATAATGTGAAAAAAATATTTTTTCTCCTGAAAAAGATTCATGTGGGACATACAGAGTTTTTAACCGTCAATTACACAAATAGAATTTTAAGGAAGGGTGATATTGCAACATATTTAAAAGTACAAAAACTTAATTTTATAATTAAAAGTACAAGTTCTGAAACAAGATTTTGTATATAGTATAAAGGTGCAAAGTGTAATTTATACAATTTAAAATTATGTTTTGTTTTGTTTTTTTATCTTTTAGAAACAAAGATGCACATCAAGCAAAAACTTGGTTTTTTTATTTTGTCTTTTGAAAAATATAAAATTCTACTTTATTTGTAAAAAAAAATCAAAAAATAAAAAATGACCTACGCTAGACAAAGATGCAAATCAAGTTTATAAGTTAAGGCCTGTCAATGCATCGGGTTTAATTCAAACTCAATTTGGATCCGATCCAATAAAACATAGACCCGATCCGATAGATCTGATCCGACAATTCAATAATCCAAATTCTATAGATCCAGTTAGTTTTGGATTGGAAATGAACAGTCCCGACAGATCGGACATGTCCTTAAATTGTTTTAAGTAATATTTGTTATTTTTTTACCCTGATTCAGCACAGATCTCTCTAGCCTTATTTCCCTCTCCAAATTCCTCTCCACCAGGTGCTGTCATTGGCTACCATAGTGTCACGGTCCGACACTTTCAAGTGGATTAGGTCGTGTGGCACTCGTCGTGGGTGGCACCAGACAAGTCAGCCAAAGGGGCACCTCGCAAATGAAAGCCAACACACACACCCGAAGTGCACAAGTGAGCAATTTGGAAGCAACAAGCTAAGAACGTTTAAAGCAACAACAAAGGCAATGGGCACACAATTTGCAAGCAATAAGATCACTTTTATTGCATATACAAAGTAATTTCAGACTACAATTAGGTGGGGAGTTTAGTTTGCCAACAACCAACAATTAGGGACTTGGACTCACCTTACTATCCTCCCTATATATGCTTTTTAAGCCATTTCTAAACTGATACAAGCAAACATTATACCCCCTTTAGGAGTCATAATGGGTCTACAAAAATATTTACAAGGAATTTGACAAAACCCTTTTACATACATCTATATATAACCCTAAACTAATTTTCTAGCCCTTTGAAAAAATTACAACACCTCTCCTCGATAGGGCTAGGACACGACTAACTTGGATGCCGCACACTTTGACATGGGAAAATCTATGCGTGCATCCGACTCTAAACTTACATTTCTACACTCTATACAATATGTACAGACATGGCAGAGTTGACACGAGGCTGAAAAATGAGGGCATGGGCCCGGCCTTGAAGGGCAGCTCGTGACACTCTCCTCCACTTATGCGGTCGACGTCCTCGTAAACTTTGAAGCAAGGTACTCCTCGAGCTTGTCCACGAACGGTTGCAAGTCTTCCGCCTTCTCCCAGCTGATCTCTTCGTCTCTAAGATCCTTCCATTTCACTAAGTACTCCAGGCATGGGCGCCTTCCTTTGACCACTCTGTCGGTGAGAATGTCTTCAACTTGCTTCGGCGCTGGTGGCTTGGCGTTGATGGCTGCTCTTGTGGAGATGTTGCGAGTTGAATCTTCCTGATCTGCATGGTAGGGCTTGAGACAACTCACATGGAACACTGGGTGCACTTTCATCCAGGCAGGAGGCTCGACCCTGTAAGATGCCTTCCCAATCTTGGCAACAACCGGAACAGGTCCCTCATACTTTCGCACTAGGCACCGGTCACGGTTGCGAAGAAATCTTAGTTGTTCAGGCGTCAACTTTACTAGCACCAGGTCTCCAACTTGGAATCTGAGCGGCCTTCTTCCTTGATCTGCCCACTTCTTCATTCTCTTGGAAGCCTTTTCTAAGTAAGCTCTTGCTACTTCATTCCCCCACTTCCATTCTTTGGTGAAGTTGTAGGCTCTCGGAGACTTTCCAGTGTAAGGCTCATCCACTGTGTGGGGCATCAGTGGCTGCTGACCTGTAACAATCTCAAAAGGACTCTTGTTAGTGGAAGAACTCATCTGAGAATTGAAACAAAATTGAGCAACATCAAGTAATTGCACCCAATTTCTCTAGTTAGCATTGACGAAATGGCGCAAATACTCTTTAAGCAGCCCATTGAAACGTTCCGTCTGGCCATCAGTTTGTGAATGATAGCTAGACGACGTGGCGAGCTGTGAACCGAGAAGCTTAAAGAGTTCTGACCAGAAGGTCCTTGTGAATCTGGAATCCCCGTCACTGACAATGCTTTGGGGCACGCCCCAATACTTGACAATGTGTTTGAAGAATAGACGAGCTGTCTCCTCTGCCGAGCAATACTTTGGTGCTGGGATGAATGTGGCATATTTGGAGAACCGGTCTACTATCACCAGAATAAAGCTAAGATCTCCAACCTTCGGCAAATTGCTAATGAAATCAAGTGAGACACTTTCCCAAGGCCTTCTTGGAGTGGGAAGAGGCTCTAACAACCCAGGTGTCTTGGCTCGCTCCATCTTATATTGCTGGCAGGTGAGACAAGTCTTTGTATAATCCATCACATCATCTTTCATATGCAGCCAATAGTAGCCCTGTTTCAATAGTGCCAACGTTCGCTGCCACCCTGGGTGGCCAGCCCATAAAGTGTCATGACACTCCCGTAGGAGCGCCTTTCGTAGGTCACCAGCCTTGGGTACATAAACCCGATTTCCTTTGGCCATAAGCACGTCATCCTCAACCCAAAACTGGCGTGTCTTCCCTTCTTTGGCTAGCTGCACAATGGTTTGGGCCATAGGGTCTTTCAACAAGTTCTCCTTGATCTGTTCCTGCATGCTTGTGGCTACCTTGCTAGCTGTGAGGTTCACCACCAACTTGATAGCAGCAAGCTCAACCTTGCGACTCAGTGCGTCTGCCACGCGATTGGTACAGCTCGCCTTGTACTCTAGGTTGAAGTCAAACTCAGCAAGATGCTCTTGCCAACGAGCTTGTTTTGGGGTCAATTTGGGCTGAGTTAAGAAGTGGCTAACGGCCACGTTGTCAGTCTTCACTATAAACTTGGACCCCAGCAAGTAGTGCTTCCACACCCGAAGGCAATGTACTACTGCAAGCAGCTCCTTCTCTTGGGCAGTGTATCTTTTCTCGGCGTCGCTCAGCTTGTGACTTTCATAAGCAACTGGATGACCCTCTTGAAGTAGCACTCCACCAAGGGCGAAATCTGAAGCATCGGTTTGCACTTCAAAGGGCTTCGAGACATTCGGTAAGGCCAGGACTGGATCACTCATCACGGCCACTTTTAGGTCAGCAAAGGCTCCTTGGCATTCCCTTGACCAATCCCAGGCTTTATCTTTCTTCAGCAAGTCTGTCAAGGGGGCAGCCCTTCTTGAATACCCTTCAACGAACCGCCGATAGTAATTGGCTAGCCCTAAGAAAGAGCGTAGCTCCGACACATTAGTTGGGGCCTTCCATTCCTGAATTGCCTTCACTTTGTCCATGTCCATCCGAATATGTCCCTGCTCGATGATGTGCCCAAGAAACTTTATGCGCTCCTGTGCAAAGGAGCACTTCTCTTCCTTGACATAGAGGTGATTCTCCCGTACCTTCCTGAACACCATCCTTAATTGCTCCACATGCTTCTCGAGGCTAGAGCTGTACACCACTATGTCATCTAGATAGACCACCACAAACTTGTCCAGGTAGTCATGAAACACCTGGTTCATCAACGTGCAAAAGGTGGCTGGGGTGTTAGTTAAGCCAAAAGGCATCACCAAGAACTCAAATGCCCCGTACCGCGTCACACAAGTGGTCTTCAGTTCATCCCCATCCACTATGCGCACTTGATAATAGCCCGACCGCAAATCGAGCTTGGTGAAGAACTTGGCATTGCACAATTGATCAAAGAGATCTGCGATCAGTGGGATGGGATACTTGTTCTTCACTGTCACCTTATTGAGAGCCTGATAGTCTACACACAGCCGTAGACTCCCATCGTGCTTCTTTTGGAACAAAACAGGGGCTCCAAATGGTGCTTTAGAAGGGCGAATGAAGCTCGCTTCAATCAACTTGTTCAATTATTTCCTTAGCTCTGCGAGCTCAGGGGGGGCCATTCTATACGGCCCACGAGCAGGAGGCTTTACCCCTGGCAAAAACTCAATCTCATGATCCACCGGGCGCCGTGGAGGTAGAGTTTTGGGCAGTTCTTTGGGCATCACATCCAAAAATTCACGTAGAACCCTTTTGATAGCTATTGGCACGGGTTTTTGTTCCATTTCCTCATTCACCAACAAAGCTGCCACAAATGTTGGTTCACCATGCTTCACCCCCTTCTTAAGTTGCGTTACTGAGAGAAACTTGTCTTTAGAGGATTGAGCCACAGTGGGAACAAGGCAGGGGTCCTCCCCCATTAAGCACAATGAGCTAGCAAAAGGCATTGTAATGGCCTTAGTGTCCCGCAGAAACTCCATGCCCAAAATCACTTGGAAATCATCCATAGGAACAGCGGTGAAATTGGCATGCCCTTCCCAATTCTGTAACTTTACTGGCACCGATTTAGCTACTTCCTGGATGGGCTGAGTTGCCGAGTTCACAGCTTTCATCTTGCTTGAGTCCTTGTCTAGCTTTAGGCCTAAGCGTGCTGCCTTTGTGTCCGACACGAAGTTGTGAGTGGCACCGGTGTCAATCATGGCCCTGGTCAACTTGCCATTGATGCGCACATCCACGGACATTAGGCCTTTGGGCGAGGCCTTCTTTGTCTCAGCTTACTTCTTTAAGGCATTAAGCAAGCGCATGGCACCCATCCGCGGGGCTCCTTCCTCTTCTTCTTTTTCGTCCAGTTCCTGCACATCACCCCTAGACAAAGAAGCTTGTAAGGCATTTAATGCTTGTCTATGGGGGCACTCCGACACCCTATGGGGACCGCTACATAAGAAGCATTTAATAAACTTGGACTTATCTCCTGCCATGTTGGGCGCCCGGGACTTTGGTTGGAACTTGGAGGAAGAAGATTCCTTGTCACCTCCCCCACTTTCTTCCTTGTTTGCCTTGACAAACTTTCCACCGCCTCCACCTGACCCACTCGATGAATCCTTCTTCTTGTTCGAGGAGGAGGACGAAGCTTCGGAGGTGTAGTCAGTCAAGCGCTCAACCGCGGCCTGGGCGGAGGCCAAGTCCTGCACTCGTTGCCTTTGGAGCTCGGCACGTGCCCAAGGCTTTAGCCCTTCCAAGAAATAGAACATTTTATCTTTCTTCGACATGTCTCGGATGTCCAACATTAGCCTGGAGAATTGTTTAACATATTCCCTCACAGTGCCTATGTGTTTTAAATCTCTAAGCTTGCGTCGAGCTATGTACTCGACGTTCTCGGGGAAGAATTGGGCCTTTAATTCCCTTTTTAGGTCTTCCCATGTGTCAATGGTGCAGTGGCCCTGTAGGATTTCTTCATGCTTTGTGCGCCACCATAATTTAGCATCACCGCTCAAATACATGGTAGCCATGGTGACCTTGGTCTCTTCTGAGTCGGCCTTGACGGCCCTAAAATATTGATCCATGTCAAAGAGATAGTTCTCCAACTCTTTGGCATCTCGTGCTCCACCGTAGGTGCGGGGTTCTAAAACGCGTACCTTTGCCGTGTCAAAGATTGAGGTGTGAGGGGTCGAGTTATCGACTGCCCGCATTAGCAAGTTTAGCTTGGTGTTGATCTCATCCAACTCGCCTCTCAACTCTTTCACCTTATCCCGAAGCTCTTCCGTGTCAGCGAGCCCGCCAATGGTGGCACTAGCCCGTGGCTTATCAGCTGTCGTGCTTACTTCCACTAGGTCTAGGCAATCACCGAACCGGGCCAAGCTTTCCGCCGTCTCATGTCTTAGCCTTTCTATTTCCACTTCTATCTCATCGAGGCAGTCTTGTGCTGACTTATTTGGAGGCATGGTTCCCGGATCCTTCAAGCAACCACTAGGCTCTGATACCAAATGTCACGGTCCGACACTTTCAAGTGGATTAGGCCGTGTGGCACTTGTCGTAGGCGGCACTAGACAAGTCAGCCAAAGGGGCACCTCGCAAATGAAAGCCAACACACACACCCGAAGGTGCACAACTGAGCAATTTGAAAACAACAAGCTAAGAACGTTTAAAGCAACAACAAAGGCAATGGGCACACAATTTGCAAGCAATAAGATCACTTTTATTGCATATACAAAGCAATTCCAGACTACAATTAGGTGGGGGAGTTTAGTTTGCCAACAACCAACAACTAGGAACTTGAACTCACCTTACTATCCTCCCCTATATATGCTTTTTAAGCCATTTCTAAACTGATACAAGCAAACATTACACCCCCTTGAGGAGTCATAATGGGTCTACAAAAATATTTACAAAGAATTTGACAAAACTCTTTTACATACATCTATACATGACCCTAAACTAATTTTCTAGCCCTTCGGAAAAATTACAACACCTCTCCTCGATAGTGCTAGGACATGACTAACTTGGATGCCGCACACTTTGACATGGGAAAATCTACGCATGCATCCGACTCCAAACTTACATTTCTACACTCTATACAATATGTACAGACATGACAGAGTTGACACGAGGCTGAAAAATGAGGGCATGGGCCCGGCCTTGAAGGGCAGCTCGTGACACATAGCAAGCGAGGGTGTCATCTCTTTTTCATTTCTATCTGTGAAGTGTTTTTCTTTCTTCTTTCTCTAACCAAAAGCTAGGGTTTTCTCAAATTGCACACTTTACTTCTACTTCAACAATTCTCGCTCTTCTTTTCTCTTCTAAAATCTGAGTTTGTTATGTGAAACAACCATTGTAGAAGATCTTCCCAATCAAGAAGAAGATGGCGAAGAAGTCGAGGCAGAACATGCCAGTCCCTCACTACATAAGATCTACACATTCTCCCTCTAAATTCGACGATCTAGTTCTGTATTGTTCTAACTCTTGGCTGGGTTTCTATGTCTTGTTCAAAGTGGGTTTGTTTGTAAGACATTTGGGATTTCATTCTTCTAGCTTAACATTGATGTTTCTTCTTCTCTTTTACTTTTTGATGAGTGCTGTTTTCATTTCGATTTTGGCTTTGAGCTTTGATTTGAGCTTGGTAGTGTACTCCCTTAGTTCTATATGGCTCTTTGCTTTGATTGTAGTTGCAAGTGATCATGGCTAAGTGATTTGCAAAAACTTTTGATTGGTTATGCTGTTATGATCTTCTTCGTTATAGCTTGGAATTGGAGCTATAAATGATTTAAGATGAATCATTTCTTAAAGCAAAACAACCCTCCCTAAAATGATTTAATTCTTTTTTTAACTTTTTGAATTTATGTTTTGATTGAGCAATGTTGATTTGCCATGGTAGAAAGCAGGATAGCCTACCTCCGTTTTTTTTTTTAAATGGATCGGATTGGGTAATTTGGTCTGGATCCGCTTGGTAACAAAACGGGTCTGAGACTATTGGATCCGGCCCGTTACATCCGGATGGGATAAGATTTCAAGTCTTATTAGATTAGATTGTGTCCAGATCTAGTCGGATCTGAATCAGACTCGATCCATTGACAAGTCTATTTATAACAACCCAAAACCTTAAGCAAAGACGGGATAAAGAGTAAGGATTGAAGCCCCATAGCTGTGCCAAACACTGGACAAGATTTAGCTGTATAAATGTGAGCCAAGTGTAGTGTGGTGTAATAGTAGGCACTTCTAGGCTCCTTCCCGTCTACTGGGTCATTCCAGTACTTCGGGTACTATAGACGCTTTGCCATCCATTGCAGTAGAGCCGTAGTTACAAAAATTGCGGAGATATTACAGCCCACAACCTAATCCAACTCTTCAAAAAAGGTTGGGCGAGAGAATATATCTCAATTACCGATGCAATCATAGAGCAATAGCTTTTATTTCTTACCGGGAAAAAAACCTAAATTTTAACTATATTTATTCATTGGTAACCAAACCAAGTTTTCCAAACTCCTAGTTTGAAACTTTCGTTGGTCGTTGTATTGGAGGCTTCAGTTTATTTGTTTATTTAATTAATATGCTCTTGATGTAATCGTGCTTTTAGTCCTCTCTAAGTATCTACAGTTGCACTGATAAACATGCAGTTTGGATGCAACTTTTTTTAAATAAATAAATAATCTGCATCTTCCATTGTTAGCTGACAATTCTTACGGTATAGGGCGTTGAGGATATTATTCACACTCCAAAATGACAGGACACGAAAAAAAATAAAATTGATTTTTAAGGAAAAGGATGAACCTAATAGTAGCGGCACCCATTTATGATTATAGTCATAAGTTTAACTTACCTTTTCCTTCTACTTCTCCTTCTCATGGGGATTTGCCCTCCATTGAACCAAAAGAAAAGATAAATAAGATTGAGGAGACCATTTTCCTTATCATGCACTTTCTGCCGAAATCTAAACATTTTCTATTACTTTAAATGGTATTAATGTAAGCGTGGATACTTTTGTTCTTCTAGTATAAATTTTATTTGAGTAATGCTATATAATTAAAAACATTCATACATAATTTTTATATAGAATGATATAGTTAAATAAAAGTCTCACTTTAAAATAAAATGCCCATCAAGATGGTGTTCTTAATTACAAAATGTTATTAGCACGTTATTCTAGTAAAATATTTGTATAAACATTTTTGGAGAATAACATTTTCCGATTTTGTTTCCAAATAGTAAAATCTACTATAACTATAGGATACCTCATAGTTGTATGGAAGATCATTTGGAAAAGGGTGGAAATGCACTTCCGATATAAGTATGGAACTTGTTTTGAAACTTTAGACAAACGTTCCGGAATTGTATGAGAAACGTTTCGAAAACTCTTAGAAAACATTTAAGATACTTTTGAAATATAGAACGGAAACATTTTGGAAACTCATGAAAAACTATTTGAAAAGTTGAAGTATGAACTTTAATACATACTTTCATAAGGTTCCAAGTAAAGATCTATAAAATTATTTATACAAGTTTTTATTAATTTTTTAAATATTTTTACTAAATTTTTTAAAAATTTTCTTTAAGTTCTAAAAAAAAATTCTATAAAAATTCTTATTAAGTTTTTTAATTAATTATTAATCATTTTCAATTTTCCATATATATTTTCGACCACAATTTTTGATTTTATTTCTCGTAACGTTTTCAATTTTCACTTCTTATTTGGGCAATTATGAGATACCCGTTTCGCAAATTACTATGTTTATACGGGGATCCACAAACTTCTCTTTAGCAAACCAAGCCAAGTCATAGTGGCGCAAGTGGTAGGTGAGAATTTGTCAACTTTCTATTTGTACGTCGTCTTCACAACCGGACAAAGGATTAGGGGACTATAAATGAAGTTGTAGGCCCTTTTTCTGCTATGTAGACATTTAATTTTGGTTGGCTTGAGTATCAACAACTATCCCTGTGTCCAAAAATATCTTCCCCGACCGAATCCACTCCATTACGCTTCGTTGGTTTAGGAGTTGACATATGGTTAAAACTCAAAATGAAAGGATCAGATGATACTAACTGAACTAGGTCTTATAATATTTTAAAAAATATGATTTTATTATTAGATATAAATATATAAATATTAATATAAATGAAGTAATTTTGATAATACATCTAATAGGACGTCATTTGGTCTCTATTTCAATCATAGATTTAAATTTGACTTGTTTTATTTTTAAGTTAATTTTAAATAAAACTTTTATCAAGCCAAGGATAAGTAACTTGATTTTTATAGTGCATAATAAACTTAAAGAGCTGAATTTAAACTAACAACTATTAAAATGTGTTTAAACTTAATATATTTATATAACGAAATAAACTCAAATTAGTTTTTTATGAACCGAGCTCAAAGTTGTAAAGTGGTACCTAATGACATAGTATTTCCATCAGTAGTTAAATAGCTCTACACGTCACCAGCCTTCAAAATCTATTGTCTCACCAATTCATCCTTTTCTTTCACATACAAAACACGAGTCCATTTTCCATTTCAATTACAGGAAATCATGGAGAAAGCTAGGTTCCTCATTGCAGCTCTAGTGTTGTTGGTGGTGAATCATTCAATGGCAAGCCTATCTATGACCAACTTAACCACAGATCAATCTGCTCTTCTTGCCTTCAAAACCCAGATAACTTTCGACCCATACGACTTCCTAGCAGAAAACTGGACCACCACCACCCCAGTCTGCAACTGGATTGGGGTCTCTTGCAGTGTCCTCCAACAGAGGGTCACAGCCCTGAATCTGTCGGACATGGGTCTCACAGGCACCCTCTCTCCACACCTTGGTAACCACTCATTCCTCATCTTACTTGACCTTAGTTTCAACAATTTCCATGGCCGTCTACCGGAGGAGTTGGCTCATTTGCATGTACTGGAAGAAATCAATTTGGGGTACAACAACTTCAGTGGAGATGTACCTTCATGGTTTGGTAACTTGCCAGTACTTCAACACTTGCTTCTACCCCAGCAATAATTTCACGGGCAAGGATGAAAATTTTGTTTCGGTACGATGTTTTTGATTAATTAGTATAGAAATAGAGACGTTTTGAAAATGTTTCGAGATATTTCAGAAACATTTCCTGACAAATATTTACACAGTAAAATATAATATTTTATATTGTTTTAATAAAATTTATATAACATTTATAAAAAGTTTTAAACCGTTGATACAATTTATTGTTTTAGTGATTCTACTAGTATTTCGTTTTAATCTCTTGAGAGTGGAAAAATTATACAAATTATATGTTGATATAACTTATTGTTTCAGTATATAGTCTTGTATTTTTGTACATTTCTTTATGTTTTAGTGTGTTTTGATAGAAAGAATAGCGTTTTGTTTTGGTTTATTGGGAAACAAAAATATTTTGGCCGTTTTTACGAAAACAAATTAAAATTTTATTTTCTTGTTGACAGGCACCATCTCACCTTCGCTGTGCAACATTTCTAAGCAGCAGAGATTGAACATAGCATATAATTTTCTACAAGGGAAAATCCCAGAAGAGATTGGTAATTATTCCAATTTGAACTCATTGGATTTGAAATATAATCAGTTCACAGGTTCCATACCCACTGCCATCTTCAACATGTCGTCACTACAATCGATTGATCTCACATCTAACGGCTTATATGATAGTCTCGCGGTAGATATGTGTGATCATCTTCCAAAGCTCCAAGGACTTTATCTCTCCGTGAATCGGTTTCATGGGTCAAATTCCGGCCAGTTTATGCAAATGCGGGGACCTCCAATATTTATCCATGTCCTATAATGACCCAATGGCAGCATACCTCGCGAAATCGGCAACGTGACGATGCTTAAGGTGCTTTATATTGGCAGCGTCAAAGGTATGGTTTCTCCTTAGGACTTATTGTTGATCATGGATCCGGATTCTCTTCATTTCTAAAAGGAGAGGTCCATTTTTTATTTTATTTCAGGCTGTTTGTGGATCAAGAATTTGGTGATGCAAAAGAAAAAATTGCTTCTCTCACCTCTTTCTCTCTCGACTGTCCACCCAATATCAGCTTCTCTCTCCTTGTCTAGTCTTTCTCTTTTTTCTCTGCAATGTTCGTTCTTCATCTCCAATGACGAAAAACTAAGGTAGCTTTCCCCTCTTCGGCCAGCCCTCTTGAGAGAGACACGTCTTTCTTTCTCTTACCACCCATCTTTGTCACTTCTCAATCGAACACTTCACAATGGGCTTTCTGGCCACGAGTTACGGAAATTGGTGAAACATTCTCCATGGGAACCTCCCAAATGGGCTTAAACAAGAAAACACGACCAAAATCAAACTGGAAAAACACCTAACAAGCCAAGAAAACAACCTTGGCATCTATTTTCACCACCCAAGTTGGCTTACATAACCTTTGCCATAGAGAAAGCAGGGCTGCACCTTCATAGCGCTTCATATAATTGACCTTAGTTAATTTAAGTAAACACTAACAAACTTTTGACAAATTGGTAATGAGTACTAAGGTAAAGGTTGCATGGTACGAAGGTAAATTTGGGGTGAAATAAATTGGTGATCTTTGGAGAATGAGTACTAAGGAGAAGGTTGCATAGTTTTGGATATAGAGAGAAATTTACTAAATGTGAAAAAAAAAAAAGGAGAGGAAGAATAGAAATCGTATCCCGATCTATTCAACACAACTCCCTTCAGTCTGAGCTCTATATATGTAATTGCATATAAATTAGTTTGTTAAAATTAAATTTCGAAACTTAACACTAACTTAAAATCTGTCTCTCTCCCTTCTAGATTTTTTTGGATGTATATAAATGATCAAGCCCTGCTTTTGACAACATTGCAGGTGTAATTCCATCAGAGATAGGTAATCTTGTCAATTTGGAGATACTGAGTGCACCAAGTCTATCTCTTACGGGGCCAATACCATCTTTTATATTCAACATTTCTTCGTTGAGAAAAATCCATTTCACAAACAATAGCTTGTCTGGAAGCCTCCCCGCAGACATTCATTACGATCTCCCTTTCCTTGAAGAGCTATATATTAAATCCAATCAGCTTTCTGGCCAATTTCCGCATGGCTTATGGGAATGCAGATGGCTTCGAGGGTTATTACTGTCAGTTAATAACTTCACAGGCAGCATATCTAAGAATATTGGGAACCTCACTTTTCTAAGAGATTTATATCTTGGTCAGAACAAGTTGACAGGTACTTCCCAAGACTTCGCTGCATGGCTTTATTTTAGTAGTTGTACATAATTATAAATCCTCATCTGATTTTGGAAACCACTATGCCTTCCAGAAAAGAAGCTTATAGCTTCTCTAAATGTTAATGAAGTCTCTCACATATCAGAATCTTTATTGGTAAGTTGTTCTCTGCCCTGGCAACAGCCACTATTGGTCTGGCAATAGGGCTACCCATGTTAAAAATGTCATTCAAAAAAAAAAAAAAAAATTCAATACTGACAAAACAAATTCAAGGAATAAAAGAAAACAAACAGAGACTCGCAAAAACACTGTTACCAGGTTGATTTGCAAACTGGCAACCGGTCTGCATTTGCATAATAATGTTTTGGCTTTCGTCTCTATTGTCCTTTTCTTTGCACAGAAAGCAAAAATCAAAGCAACTTTCAGTTATCTGAGAGTTCAAATTAAAGAAAGATAAGTGCTTCAAAATTTTCAGCCAATCTTACTTATTTACTGTATTGCAAGGAATATATATATGAGAGAGAGAGAGAGAGAGAGAGAGAGAGAGAGAGAGAGAGAGAGAGAGAGAGAGAGAGAGCAGGGTAAAAGAAGTTGCACCTAAATACATCTAACATTGGTTGTCAAAGCTTGATTATGAAGAGTGTTCACATTGTTGGCAGGTGCATTACCAGAAGAGATTGGTAACCTTAATCTCGAGAGATTGAACATCCAACAAGCAGGCTTAACTGGCCTAATTCCCTTCCAAATCTTCAACATGTCAGCTACAAAAATCATTGACCTAGGTTGGAATCAGCTCTCAGGTCATCTTCCATCGAGCCGCCTCTAGCTTCCCAATCTTGAAGAGCTTTACCTAACCGGCAATAAACTCAGTGGGATTATCCCAAGCTCTATCTGCAATGCCTCCCAGCTTACCATTCTATCCCTGACCAGCAACTCATTCACAGGCTCCATACCCAATTCACTTGGTAATCTAGGACTCCTGAGGCGATTCTCCATCTCTGAAAACAATCTGATGCGGGAATCTTCTACTCGTGAACTAAGGTTTTTCACTTCTTTAGGAAATTGCAGACATTTGGAATTGCTGGCGATAGCATTAAATCAGTTCAATTGCATCCTCCCAGCTTCATTTGGGAATCTGTCCACATCTCTTCAAAAGTTGGAAGCATTTGGATGCAAACTTAAGGGAGAAATTCCCAGTGGCATTGGCAACTTGAGCAGCTTGACAAACATACTTCTAGATAACAATGAATTGACAGGCTTCATCCCGACAACACTGGGAAGGTTGCAACGCCTTGAACAATTGTACCTTGAACACAATGGGCTGCAAGGATACATCTCAAACGATCTTTGTCTATTGAATAATTTGGGAGACTTATACCTAAGTGGTAATAAGCTCTATGGACCGATACCAACATGCCTGGGTGAACTTAAAACCCTGAGACGTCTCTACTTAGACTCGAATAATTTGTCTGGCGTAGTACCTTTAACTTTGTGGAGCCTTAAAGATCTCCTCGGTTTAAATCTATCTTCAAATTCTTTAAGTGGCTATATACCAGTTGATGCTGGAAATTTGAAGGTCATTACAGAAATAGACTTATCATGGAATCAGCTATTAGGCGATATTCCAAGCACCATTGGAGGAGCCCAAACATTTGTTTCTCCCTCCTTGGAGCATAATAAACTGCAAGGACCTATTCCTCAGTCGCTGGGCAACTTGATCAACTTAGAATTATTGGATCTGTCCAATAATAATTTGTCTGGAGGCATTCCTAAGTCATTAGAGGCACTCAGGTATCTCCAATATTTGAACGTGTCCTTCAATAGATTGCAAGGAGATATTCCTAGTGGAGGACATTTTGCCAACTTCACAGCCGAATCATTTATGCAAAACGATGGGCTGTGTGGTGCACATCGATTGCAAGTTCCGCCCTGCAAATCTGAAACTCTTCAGCGATCAAGAACAACAATTGTGCATTTACTGAAATATGTTTTACCAGCAATTGCATCTGCAATGGTTGTGGCAGCTCTCATATTTATGTAAATAAGATGTCAAAAAGTGAATATGAAGTTACCAACTCGAGCAGATTCATTACCTCCTGCATGGAGAAGGGTTTCGTATCAAGAACTTGTACAAGCAACAGATGCATTTAGTGAAAGCAACTTACTTGGTACAGGGGGTTTTGGTACTGTCTATAAAGGAACACTTTCAGACGGGATGAATGTTGCAATCAAGGTTTTCAATTTGCATATAGAAGGAGCATTTAAGAGTTTCGATGCTGAATGTGAGGTTTTGAGCAATGTCCGACATGGAAATCTCCTCAAAATCTTGAGTAGCTGTAGTATCACGGATTTCAAAGCCCTGGTCTCAGAGTACATGCCTAACGGGAGCCTTGAACAGTGGTTGTATTCTCACAATTATTTTCTTGATGTCATGCAGAGGTTGAATATAATGATAGAGGTCGCATTTGCTATGGATTATCTACATCATGGTTACTCAACACCCATTGTTCATTGTGATTTGAAGCCTAGCAATGTCCTGCTAGATGAAGATATGGTTGCACACGTTGGTGACTTTGGTATTGGCAAACTTTTAGGCAAAGGAGAATATATGGCACAAACCAAGACTCTGGCCACAATTGGGTACATGGCACCAGGTGATGTGTTCCCTATTCGTATTTTTTATTTTATTGTCTACTTTCTTCATATTCTAGTTTCTTGTTAATTCTTTCGATTGATAATTCCATCTTTTTCTTGTTCCGATTTAGTTTTATTAACTGGTTATTATAATGACGGGTTATAATCTCATGTGTAGAGTACGGAATGGAAGGAATAGTATCTACCAGAGGTGATGTATGCAGCTACGGTATAATGTTGATGGAAGTATTTACAAGGAAGAAGCCGACAGATGAAATGTTTGCAGGAGAAATAAGCTTGAAGTGTTGGGTGAGTGAATCGCTGTATGGTGGTTCAGTACATGGAGTTATGGATGCCAATTTGATCGGAACAGAAGATGTAAATTTCTCTGCAAAGGAGCATTGTGTCTCATCGGTCTTGCATTTAGCCATGGATTGTGCGAAAGATCTGCCCAAGGAGAGGATCAGCATGGAAGATGTCGTGACTAGACTCGAGAAAATTAAATTCTTGTTTCTATCCAACACTGGAGAGGGCTTGAAGGACAAAGTTACCAAAAGTTCCTTCAATAAAGTCTAGCAGTACATGTTTCGAATTTTCTATTTTGATTTATCAGAACTGAAAAATGTAAATAATGAACAATAGTCTAGTACGCGTTTGAATTCTTTTTTGTTCTTAAAAGAAACCAATTAAAAGTGGGTGGTGTAATCTATGGTTAAGATCAGTAAACTTTGTAGATTCTAAATGATCTTCTTTTTTTTTTTTTGTGTGTGGTTAAGATCAGTGATCTATAAAGTACTATTATAGCATTAAACTAAGTTCACATATACAGGAGGAGTCGGAGAAGAAACTCCCCAAGACTATCAAAATACAAAACATCAAGGAGAGAAGCCGGAGCTTGGTCATATGTAGCACACAAAAACAGATTCTCCGCTGCCCCCTTAGCCAACACATCAGCAGCAAAATTGCCCTCCTGGTTTCGGGTGAGATATCCCAATGCCGACTGCATGGTTCAAGGCCTCCAAAATAGCTCTAAATTGAGCAATAATATTAGTAGCAATGGCAATGGACTTGGAGAAAGCAGAAATCAAAACACCATCAGCCCCCTAAGCACGCCGCCTATCCCAGCTTGGCCGGGATTAGCCTTTGCCGCGGCACCATCCACAGTAAACTTCAAAAACCCCAGTGGCGGTGGAACCCAGCCAATGACATACCCCATGTGTTTGTTAGAAAGCCCAGGTGAGAACGAGGTGTCCCATGTGTGTAGCCTGGTAAGCGGAATTTTAAGTCTATGAATACAACGGACCATTGCAACATGGTGAATGGGAGCTTATTGAAAAAAAAAAAAATTCCAAGCTCCAAACGTTGCACCCCTAGAGCCCGCAGAGGCCAACAACCGATGAAAAAAAATGGGGGAAGGCACCTGGGGAGATGGGATAGCATGAAGCCAACAAGTCCTGTAAGTACAAATGTAGGGGCACTCCAGGAGGATATGAGTCACCGTAGTCTCTAGGTTGTCATGGAAGGATCAGGGTGGACCTAGAAATCTTGTTGGGCCTAGGTAAAAAAAATAAAATTTGAAATTGGGGGGATTATGGTAATATTTTGAACTTTAGGGGGTTAATATACTATTTTATATTATAAATATACCAAAATACATAAGACCTAAGAAAAATTTTAAAAACTCAGGGGCTGGGGCCCTCATTGGCCCTAGTGTAGATCCGCCCTTGGCAACGATCAAACCATAAGACATGCCTCTGGGCAAGGGCAACGGATGTTGATAACTGGTTATGGCTTGAAAGCCAAAGGAAAAATAGAGAACCTATGAGTTGTATCTCACGGACCTGAAGGCATTTGATCC
Source organism: Euryodendron excelsum (assembly GCA_033060915.1). Classification (NCBI taxonomy): domain Eukaryota; kingdom Viridiplantae; phylum Streptophyta; class Magnoliopsida; order Ericales; family Pentaphylacaceae; genus Euryodendron; species Euryodendron excelsum. The sequence goes on along the minus strand of CM065389.1, from coordinate 23,489,214 downwards.
AATTATAAGCAAATTTAATTGAGAAATTATCATCAGAACTAAACTTCCAAACGTAAGAAGCATGGATACGAACACAGACAAGTGGACACAGTGATTTTTAAAAAAATGCAGAACACGACACGATAAAATTAAATATTTTGTATATGTCATATATAACAATATTTCACTAAAAAATAATGAAATTTAGAGTCACCCGACCACCATAAGACAGAAATTTAGAATACAATGTTTGGACCCTTGCATTAACTTTGTCAAGCACAAAGGAAAAAGTCTACTTTGTAACCCTCCCGCCATGAGGAAGACCCAAATATTTTCGTTTAGTGTGTAAATGCTTAAGATGAAAAGCTTGTCATAAGGTTTATTATTAGGCGAGAAAAAGCAATGGATTTATCCCAATAAATGGTTGAGAAGAGAAAAGGCTTTAGTGGCTGATATGGAAAATCTGTATAAAAAGATTAAGAAAACAACAGAGTGATTAAATCTGATATGTACAAAGTATAGAACGGACTGGCCTGTGATTTAGAGAGCCGCATGATTGCTGTCCTAAAGCTATTATTGCCTCCCTAAGAAAAGGTATTGATGAACAATTAACACCTTTAAGATTCAACCCTAATCACAGCCACTGTCTCTTCAATATTCACGTACACTGAGAAGTCTTAAGAACTTGCCTATGATTGCAATTGCCCAAAGATAATATGAAAATAAGAAAGATGAAGAGGAGGAAAAATGGTAAGTGTTGATTGTAAAGATATATATAAAAACGTAATGCCATGGCCTTATATAAACACTGAAGTGACTTTTCCTAAACGAAGTAACGTTTCCCCAAAAGTTATGACTCTTCAGGTTATAACCGTTGGAAGCAGTTTTGAAAGACCATTGGAAACAGTATTGAAACTTCCTTAAAAATCTCCAACAATCCCCCACAAGTTTCAAAACTACAAAAAATATTTATATAGAAAACTTTGGGCAACTATTATAATGTGTCATAGGCGTAGGTGTTTTTCAAAGTTGAACCTCACTTAGTGTTAGCAAGATTCATCTGATAGATCATAGTGAACAATATCTTGAACTAGACTTTTTGAACCAAATTTCAACTTGTCACACACACAGTAACGACATAAGACGTAGTTCGCGGGTTAGTGCTATTAATGGCCATGCGCTAGAACTTGATTCTCATAAGAGCTCTTAGATAACAACCCAATTATCAATGTCGTGGCAATTAGGTGAGCCTCCAAGGATACATGTCACATGTATCCTGCAAGAGTTTTCTTGCCTTGGTCTCATTCAGGATTAAAATCCTTCCTAAACATCACATTATATAGGCACTAATGTCATAGGGATGAGAAAGAGTAATCTACTCCTTATAAGTGCTTGAATCACAAGTCATGCAATATGAATTGTTTTTACCCATTCAACCTCTTTCATGTGGTCCTCCATCACAAAAGTTGGGTTACCTCCCTAGGTGACTTCCTTGCGGGTTTAAACCCATCCCTCTTGACAGATCTAGGACTACACGCCTAGATAATCCTTTGGTCAGCTGATCAGCAATATTCAGTTCAAACTTCACAAAATTTAATGACATTATGTTTCTATTCAACATACTCCCTACAGACTTATAACGCACTTGTATGTGTCTGTTCACTTTTCTATTTGTATGTGCTTGTCTTACTAAATCAATTACTGCCTTATTATCACAACGTAGAGTTATAGCTGGCATGGGTTTACTGACCAAAGGTATGTCTAATAATAAGTTTTTAATCCATTCTACTTCAGTACATGTGGTATCTAATGCAATAAGTTCTGCCTCCATTGTGCTCCTAGAAATTATGGTTTGTTTTTTAGAACTCCAAGAAATAGCAGCTACTCCCAATAAAAATATGTAACCTGTGGTAGACTTAACATCTAGACTGTTATCTAATTGGAATCACTGAAACCTTCAACAACATCAGGAAAACCTTTGTACATTAAAGAATAATTTAAGGTTCCTTTAAGATATTTAAATACTCTCTCTAATGCAACCCAATGTTCTTGACTAGGATTGTGTGTATACCTACTAAGCCTCCCAACTGCATAGGATATATCCGGTCTAGACTTATTTGCTATATATAATAATCATCCTATCAACTATGAATACCTCAATTGAGAAAATTGGTGGACCATAATTTTTCTTCAAAGGAACACTAGGATCATATAGTGTTGAAACTGGTTTACTGTCAAAATAATTAAATTTTCTAAGCACCTTCTCAATTAAACTTGATTGATTAAGAATTATACCCTCTAATTTTCTTTCAAGTTTCATTCCTAGAATCACATAAGCTTCCCCTAAGTCCTTCATATCAAAATTTCTATAAAGATAAGATTTAACATCTTTAACTATTTTCACACTAGTACCAAATAATAATATATCATCTACATAGAGACACAAAATTACACAACCCCAACTATCCTCTTTGTAATACAAGCACTTATCACATTGATTTATTTTAAATCCATACGTTAGTATCACATTATCGAACATTTTGTGCCATTGTTTAGGTGCTTGTTCAAGACCATATAATGATTTAACTAACCTACATACCTTATGCTCTTGGCCTTTTACTATAAATCCTTTTGGTTGTTCCATATAAATTTCTTCATCCAAATCTCCATTTAAAAATGTTGTTTTAACATCCATTTGGTGTATAACTAAGTTATGAATAGATGCTAATGCTATTAATATTCTAATAATAGTGATGGAAGTCACTGGAGAATAAGTATCAAAATAATTTATTCCTTTCTTTTGGGTGAAGCCTTTAGCTATTAATCGCGCCTTGTATTTGTCTATACTTCCATCCGGTTTTAACTTCTTTCTAAATACCCACTTACAACCTATTGCTTTACTACCAGGAGGCAAGTCGATTAAAGCCCATGTGTTGTTTTGAATTATTGATTGGAATTCATCATTTATGGCTTCCTTCCAAAAAAATGCATCTATTGAAGACATAGCTTCTTTGTAAGTAGTAGGTTCACTTTCCACTAAATAGGTGTAAAATCCTTCTCCAAAATTCTTTTCAAATCTGGTCCTTTTACTCCTCCTAAGTTCTACTACTTCTTCCTCTAACGAAGTATTCAAACTAGTAGAAGGTTTATCACTAACAAATTAGTTGTGTTCTACCCCATGAGTTTCTTTCTTTTTGTAAGGAAAAATATCTTCAAAACAGGTAGCATCTCTAGATTCAATTATTGTGCTTTTAGATATTTCATTTATTTGAGAATCGATAACTAGAAATCTACTAGCACTACTATTTTGAGCATATCCTAAAAATACAGTATCAACAGTTTTAGGTCCTATTTTCTTTATTTTAGGATCTGGGATAGATACTTTAGCAAGACAACCCCACACTTTTAAGAATTTTAGATTAGGCTTTCTAGTCATCCAAATTTCATAAGGAGTTTTCTCATTATCTTTTACAGTTATCCTATTTAATAAGAAACAAGCAGTGAGCATTGCTTCCCCCCACCAAGTATCAAGCAAACCAAAACTTAGTAACATAGCATTTACCATATCCATCAAAGTTCTATTTTTCCTTTTTGCTATTCCATTAGATTGAGGTGAATAGGGTGCAGTCTCCTCATGTATAATCCCATGTCGTTCACAAAATGTTTTAAGTTCTGTCAAACTATATTCTCCTCCTCTATCCGACTTAAGCCTTTTAATCTTCCTCTCTAGTTGATTTTCCACATGAGTTTTATAAATCTGGAATTTTTGAAATACTTCATCTTTACTCTTGATAAGATAAATATGACAATACCTTGAACAATCATCTATGAAGGTTACAAAATATTTATTTCCAGCCCTTGTAGGCGATACAGTTGTGTCACACACATCACTATGTATAAGCTCTAATAGTTGAGAACTCCTTACTATATTTTTATGGGGTTTTCTGGTTTGTTTAGCTTGTACACAAATTTCACATTTATGTTGATAGTCTACATGAGATTTAGGAGTCAAATCTAGATCCATCATTCTTTTAACTTTCTTTAGACTAACATGTCCTAACCGTCGTCATCTTCTTCTTCTACAGAAATTTGCACCAACAACTTATACCCATGAGTTGATTATCCCTCTTAGTTGCTTATCTGGTATCATAGGAGAACACTTTCTTTCATAAAAAAAATATAGAAAATTTTTGGTTTGTGGAGAGCTTAAGGTGAGCACGAGATGGCTTAAAGGAGAGGAAAATAATTTCCCAATTGTCTTGTTTAGAGCCTCCTATTTGATTTGTTTCTTCTAGTTGTAAATGCTCCCGAAGACTTGCTAATGATAAGCCCCACCAGGCCTTCTCCTGCACGAAGGTTTGCAGGGCAGCCAGTTTGATTTTTCCGCAAATGCAAGCAGGAAAACACAACTTAAAGGCAATCTCAACTATTATAGCAGCAGTTTTGGCACTTGTAGCCAGTTTTTAGAAACTAAACATCTAAACCCCAAAAAATATCCTCTGGGCAAATATTAATGATGAATTATTTACTAGTCAGCTTCTCAGAACAATGGAGGAAATTCTTGTGTTGTTGGCTAGATGTGGTGCCTCTAGATGATGATTATCAGCAAGCTTAAACACCTCAAGGCCACAAGAGTATGGCAAAGTATAACAAAAAATGGTTGGTTTTTGATTGATCGATAACTTTACAGTAGCCTTGTACATAAATAGGAGATACCATTCTCAGTTTGGTATATACAGATTCAATGGCTAGTATTAAGGAATCTCGTGATTGTGGGGATTGACTCTAACGTCTATGCTAGCATCTCTCCATGCAATATGGTACAACTCATGCCAACACTCCCCCTCAAGATGATGCATATGGATCCCGAATGTGCAGCTTGTCTAGTGAGTTGTGGAAGTCCTTGCTAGACACGGCTTTTGTAAAGATGTCTGCCAACTGATCTTCCGACTTAACAAATGGGAATCGGATGATTTTCTCTTCGAGATTTTGTTTGATGAAATGTCGATCTACCTCCACATGTTTGGTGCGGTCATGTTGAATAGGATTCTGAGATATAGCAATGGCCGCTTTGTTGTCGCAAAAGAGATTCATTTCCGATGTATGCTCAAAACCAATCTCAGTCAGTAACTTCTTGAGCCAAAGGAGTTCGCAAAGTCCTTTGGCCATACCTCGAAATTCTACTTTTGCGCTAGACAATGCAACCACCTTTTGTTTCTTGTTCTCCATGTAACTAGGTTCCCTCCAACGAAAGTGAAGTAGCCTGAGGCGGATTTTCGGTCCTTTACATTCCTCGCCCAATCCGCATCTGTATAGCCATCAACTCTTAGGTGGTTGTACTTAAAAAACATGAGACCCTTCCCTGGAGATGATTTCAAATATCGGAGTATTCGAATTATTGCTTCCATATGATCCTCACTTGGGCAATGCATGAATTGACTTACTACGCTCACAGCATATGCAATATCTGGGCGGGTATGTGAAAGGTAGATAAGTTTTCCTACTAGTCTTTGGTATCTTTCCTTGTTTGCTGGTGTTTGGTCTGAATACTCTCCAAGCTTGTGATTCTGGACAATTGGAGTGTTTGCATGTTTGCACTCTAATAATCCTACTTTTGATAGAAGATCCAGGATATACTTCCGTTGACATAGAAATATTCCTTGCCTTGATCTTGCAACTTCTATTCCCAGAAAGTACTTTAGTCCTCCTAGATTCTTCATTTCGAATTCCATCGCCAGCTATTTCTGAAGTCGAGATATTTCTTCCAAGTCATTCCCTTTGAGAATCATTTCATCTACATAGATTATTAGGGCGGTTACCTTGCTCTGCCGATGTTTTAAGAACAAAGTATGGTCAGAGTTGCTTTGTTTGAAGCCATATTTTTCATTGCCAAGCTGAATCGTCCAAACCAAGCTCGAAGTGACTGCTTTAGTCCATACAAAGCTCACTTTAGTTTGCATACCACCTTCATCTCTGGAGATGTCGTATAGCCTAGTGGGACATCCATATAGACTTCCTCCTCAAGAGTGCCATGGAGAAAGGCATTCTTCACATCTAATTGGTGCAAAGGCCAATCAAGGTTTGTAGCAAGAGATAATAAAACTCTCACTGTATTCAACTTAGCCATTGGAGAAAAGGTTTCCTGATAATCCACGCCATATGTTTGTGTATAGCCTTTTGCCATGAGTCTCGCCTTGTATCTTTCTACAAATCCATCTACCTTGTGTTTGATGGAGAATACCCATTTGCATCCTACCGTCTTCTTCCCTTTGGGTAATGGTACTAAATTCCAGGTTTTGTTCTTCATCAGTGCCTCCATTTCTTCTTGTATGGCTTGAGTCCACTTTGGATCCATCAAGGCTTCTTGAATATTGGTCGGGACATGGCATGCAGAAAGTGTGTGTGCGAATTTATTGAGGCGTTCAGGTAGTCTTTCAGCAGACATATAGTTAGCGATTGGATATCGCGTCATCCGTTCCTCGTTATCTGGTGAGTATCTGGTCGGTGGCTTGCCTCGATTGTGCCTGAAAGGTAAGATGTACCCAGTAGATATATCCATGTTATTAGATGGCCTAGTAGTAGGGGAGCTTACCTCAGGAGTATTCTCAGGAGGTGGGTCTGGTACTGAGGAGTGGGGAACTTCAATTTCAGTTTTAGATGTTTGAATCTTTGCAATTTCAGTTTCAGATGTCTAAATCTCTGCTCCTGGGGATGCATCCTCTTCTAAGGGTACCGAGGGCACTAGTACTAAGGGCACTTCTGATTCTTCACTGATTGGGACTTCTTCTCGAGTGTCCGCTCAATCTAGTCGAATCCAATTCGGCACTTCTCCTTGAGTCTCTCCCTGAAGAGATGAATTGGAGATCGGGGAGGAGTAGAATGTATCAGATTCCAGAAATGTGACATCCATGGTCACATAGCTTCGTTTGGTGGTAGGGTCATAACACCAGTAGCCTTTCTGATGGAGGCCATATCCCAAGAAAAGACAACGAATAGCACGGGGATCAAGCTTTGTGCGCTGGTCCTTATGAAGATGGACATAGGCCACGCAACCAAAGATCTTGGGAGGGATCTGTAGCACGGTGGGTAGGGTGACAAATATAGACAGGTCTTGAAGGGGGGTCCTGAAGTTCAAGACTCGGGATGGCATTCAATTGATTAAGTGTACAGCTGTGGCAACAATATCGCCCCAATGTCGTTGAGGCACATGAGCTTCAAGTAGGAGTGCACGTGCAGTGTCAAGGATGTGTCGATTTTTATGCTCAGCAACTCCATTTTGCTGAGGAGTTCGTGGACAAGAGGTCTCATGAAGGAGACCATGTTGTTGAAAGTACGCTTGAAACTTGACGTATTCCCCGCCATTGTCAAAACGAAGAATTCGAATCTTTCTTGAGAATTGAGTTTGAACCATAGCATGAAAAGATTGGAACACGCTTAGTACTTCATCCTTATGTCGCAGTAGATAGAGCCAGGTCATTCATGTGCAATCATCCACAAAAATAACAAACCATCGTATGCTAGAGATAGTCGAAATTGGAGATGGACCCCACACATCAGAATGGATTAAAGCGAAAGCAACAGTACCTTTATTCTGGTTTACCAGAAATGAAACTTTGTGACTTTTAGCTAATATGCAGGTATCACACGTTAAATCCTTGGTCTGCAAATGTGAACAAAGATCAGGAAACAAATGTTTCATATGCGTAAAGGATGGATGTCCCAAACAACGATGCCACAACCAAATCTGTCTATCTTTTGTGTCAACCGGATGAGTCGTGTGATGTGCACGGCCAGTACTGAGATCGTCTATGTAGTATAAGTCCCCCTTCCTAGTACCACGCCCAAGAATCTCCTTCGTGAGAATATCCTGAATCAGACAAAATGTAGGGTAAATGAGTACAACACAATTCAACTCCGCACTTAGTTGACTGATAGATAATAATTTGTGAGATAAAGAGGGAACAAGGAGAGTATTTGATAGTTTGAGATTGGAGGATAAAGTCACAATGCCCGAGCCTGTGACATTAGACAACACTCTATTGGCATTGGCTATAGACATGCGCCGTTGTGGAGAAGTTGCTGAAAAATCGGTGGGGTCCCAAGTCATGTGGTCGGTGGCCCCAGAATCCAACAGCCACCTTCCACGATCTTCATCTTGGTGAGAGCTAACACAAGCTTAACCAACTGTACTTAGGTCCGAGAGATAGGCAGTGTCACTGGATGGATCAATTGGTTGAACAAGAGAGATAGAGGGCTTGGCAACGGCAACAGCAACAGACGCCTTCCCTGGTCCACTGTTGGTTCCAGCTTTGCTCGTACCTCTATCGGCAATTTCTTTTCGCTTCCTTGCCTAAAGATCGTGCCACCAGTCGGGGTAACCGTGCAACTGGAAGTAGTTCTCTCGTGCATGTTTCGTGCCTCCGCAATGGGAGCATTTCACGCCATCAGTCGGAACCCGAGTTTTGGAGACTTTGCTACTGCCCAGGGAGGTCGAACCAGACGATGAGGGGGCCAGCTTAAGGCTTTTGGAAGCTAAGACCGCCCCTGGTCCAGGGTCGGTGTTGCTCGAGCCCATCACCGCCTGGCGTATGGCTTCTCTTCGAACATGGGCGTATGCTTCTTCAACTGTGGGGAAGGGTCGCAACTGGAGAATGTCACCTCAAATCTTGACGAGTTTGTCGTCAAGTCCGTCAAGAAACGTATACACACGATCCTCTTGAAGAATGTTGTTATAAAGCTTAATGTCAGCCGGACATTTCATCGGATTCAGACGACGGAAGTCGATCTCACGCCAAAGTCCTTGGAGATCGGTGTAGAATTTCTCTAGGGAGCCCCCAGCTTGTCGGAGTCAAGTCACACGTCCTCAGAGGTCGTACACTTGAGAGGTGTCACTACCATCAAAAAAGGTGGTGGCGATCGAATCCCAGACGAGTTTTGCCGTGGGAAAATGAATGAAGTTGTTGATGAGCGATGGATCCATGGAGTTTATGAGCCAACCTTTGACAATGGCATTATCAGTACGCCATTTGCGGAAGGTTGGGTTGGTTTCAGATGGCTGGGGAAAGTCGCCATTGATATATCCCAGTTTGTCTTTGCCAGAGATATACATCTCGACAATTTGGGACCAAAGGGCATAGTTGGTGCCGTCCAACTTGATGACGATAGGAGCAGCGGAAGTTTCGGTAGTTGGAGTCGGAGACTGAGTTTTGGTCAAAACCTCAACCATTCTGGTGGTCAGTTCGGCAAGGATGGAGGTGAAGGACGAGTCTCCTGGTTCATCTCGGCCTCCGTTGTCCGTCATGGGTGGCAAGGGAAAGGAAAGGGTCAACTATATCGTGATAACAGAGAACTTAGGGTCGACTGGCTCTGATACCATATCACAACGTATAACAAAAAATGGTTGGTTTTTGATTGATCGATAACTTTACAGTAGCCTTGTACATAAATAGGAGATACCATTCTTAGTTTGGTATATACAGATTCAATGACTAGTATCAAGGAATCCCGTGGTTGTGAGGATTGACTCTAACGTCTATGCTAGAATCTCTCCATGCAATATGGTACAGCTCACACCAACAGAGAGAGCATGCTGCAACATTTCCTTACACTATAGGATTGCGCGTATGACATCATGAAAAGAGCAAAATTTCACAAGACAACACAAAACTACATTTACAAATGGTGTCAATAACGTGCACCAATGCTAATTCTAACGGTCAATATTCACACACAAGATTGTTACATTGGGATTAATACAGCGTGTTAGTACGTATAAGGTGGTCCCCCCTTGTCACGACTCTTATGCAGATTTGAGACCACCCCTGGTAACTAAAGATTTATTCGGGTCATTTGATCAAGTTAATATGATTTAATTTGGAAATTACAGCATACACAAATAAAACTCAAATCAATGGAGGCCGTGTGGTCATTATATAATAGAGCTATGTCCATTCCCAATCCCCCATCTGATATCAAAATTTAGAGAATGTCTAGCCACCATCCAGAGGTGAGCCCCAGTTAATGTGGCGCTCATGCAGAGTCACCAGTCCAACCACACCGATGGTGGCTAGCATTTGCCAAAAATTTACATATTATGCTATGTTCACAATTAAACAAATAACACAACTCTGATACCACTATTGACGTGCCTTGTATAACTACATCAAGACATCAAGAAATATAATTAGATAGAAAACTCGAATGAGATGCTTCTACAGGTTTTTAGCTTTGGAGAGGGAAAAAGTGAGAGAGAATAAGAGAGAAAGAGGGGAAGAAGGGGAAAATAAAAGAAATGCAGTCTCCAAACCAGCGTAACGTTTCTCATTGTAAACTTGATTCCTTCATTTTAATTATCAGAAAACATTCCTATTAGTGAGTTAAGATAAGAATTGCATGTGGCTTTGATTGAAATGAGAGAAAAATGTAAGAAAAGTAAAACCCAACATGAAATATTAGAATTTGATGTTGTATCTTGAACTTGATACTATTTTGAGACTTATGTAAATAAGACCACTAATTTCAGAGTCGTTGCATGAGACCTTAAGAGGACCCTAGTATTAGTCTTCATACTTATATTGATGGTCTAAAGTGGTGTATGTGTAAGGATGGACTAATAACCCAAAATTCAGAATAGAACAACTGACCAGCCTGTGGTTAATTTTGTGGTCATATCTCTCTTAATCTCTTAAATTTTGTAGTGAAACCAAAGGCATTAAAAACTAGACTTCCATAACTTTTCTCATGGACAAAAATCCAAGTCCAAATGAGAAAGATATGCGCATTTGAAGTGGTTGCAGCAAATTTGCCCGAGTTTAAATTTTGATTCTTGGTGTAATATCCATAAGTTGTTGAGGCGGTGGTGAGCGTGGCAGCAGTCGTGGGTGTGGCGGCAATGGAAGGTTTGTGATTTGGGTTTGTTGGGTATGAGACCATGGTGATTTTTCTTTGGTGCTGGTGGTGGTGTATATGCGATGGTACTTATGGCAATGGTGGTGGATGTGCTGTATATGCGATGGTGTGTGTACATATGTCAACCATGGTGGCTCGGTATGGCTCATGTAACTGCTATTACAATCAGGGAAGGTGGCACCATGGCTACTAACCATGTTCCTGTAACTCCGTTTTATTAGACTTTGTTGGCTGCCTCCTCGTAAGGATTCAAGAAAACTAGTCTCTACGTATGATTGTCTTGTAGCCAGGGTACTATTCAAGTTGCATCGAACCAGACACAAACCATCACCCTTGGGAACCAAACCGAACCAACCGGAGTAAACACGGATTGGTTCAGATTGGACTTGTTTAATTGCATTTCACCTTCATTGTTTGTTCAAAAATTTACAGTATAAAACGACCTGAATCTTCCATCCTCAAAAAAATCTCAAAAATAACTCGCAGTAAATAAGTACAAAAATAATGCAACACATAACAAGTCACAAACAAGAACTTAATATTGTTTTCAATAAAAAAAAATTCTTAAAAGCAGCATTTAAAAGATAAATCAACTCTGAATACATCAAAATACAGCACTTTTTGGTAATCAGTCAATTTCGTTCTCCTTTTGTTAATCATTCATCTCCAATACAATAACACCCACAACACTAATTTCTGTTTTTTTTTTACTATTTACACAATAACACACTCAGATCGCTATGTATATTCCTATGTTACTGTCATTTACCATTCCAGTCATTATGTGAAGCTTGAAATAGAAAACAAAATAAAATTTTACAATACAGCAACTGACAACCTTCAACGGGACAATATTGGCTTCGAAATATTGTGTCGGGCCTTTGGAGTCACTCTTGGGGGTTCAGAATTAAGCAATTTTACAAATTTAAGGATGAAAGATAAAGAAAAATAGAGCAGAAAGGTAAAAAATACCTCTGGTAGGGGAGAAGATACATGAGAGATAGAGGGAGAGAGAGAGAGAGGAAACAAATGGGTTTTGCTATCCAACCAACTACATCTCAATGGTAGAGTGCCTGATCCCAGAAAAGGGAAGAACCATATGCCGCTTGGAGGGAGAGAGGAAGGTGAGATTCAAGTTATGTCATGTTGGCTGCTGCCCTGCCAAGTGGCAACATACAATATATAACTGTGACCTTATATTGCTTTCCTAAAGCACAAACACTCCTACGGAGGAGCCATATCTGTATCAAACATTTCGTATACCATCACTTCCTGACCTCTCCTAGAAATGCATCAACATTTCTTGAGCATTTCCTAATTTCGAAATAAAACTCATGATTTCAAACACTTCTACAAGTAGAAACAGAACAAAACTTTTATAGTAACTTGACTTCTTTGCTAAGGAATAATATGACTGGAGAAATGTACTTCCAAACTAGGGGGGGCCAAATTCAATAGAATAAGAAAGCTGATAAAATAAAAACCAACCATTTGTTTCAAGTTTCACCAATGTTTTCAAGAGCTTTTAGCGTTTTTCACAAGCTCCTAAAGCATTTTTCTCGATTTCCCCTAAAATTGCATTTTTCTGTTTCAAAAGGAGTTCCCGAGAAAATGAGTTTTAAGATCCTCTTATTCCCCACGGAATAAGTTTGGGAGATGAAGGGCATAAAACTAAATTGAACCCGTAACAGCCAATGAAGAGAATGATGAAAAATAACAATTGCATAAAATACATAAGCTGCTCATCAATAAAGAAAAGTACATTCTCTATTCCCAACTCTCAAATACTAACCTATGCAATCACTAAATGTACGCAAGGAAAAAGGAAAAGATGAATATCTTAGATCCACAATAGTTCCTAATGCTTGAAAGTAAATAACTGTTTTTCAAGAATTCACAAATGCCCACACTTTAAAATATAAATTTGAAGAACTCCCACGCCTGTTTCCGGGCCACATTTTTCCCAGTCAATTAGAGATGTCAACAGACTCCACTTAGGGTGACAATGGCGGATCCAAGATCAGGGTGACAATGGTGGATCCAATTCTGAGGATCTTCGCGGTTACATACTTCGGGGCGTCGAATGTTCTTCTTCTCCCTCTACATCTCTGTTAAGCGTCCTCCTTCCTCAAATCAGTATTTGTCAGTTCACAACCACCTTCTCCTCCGGCCACTCTCAAAGTATCAATCTCCTTACACATCCTACTCTCCATTCCACGTTACTTGTTTCCCCCACCTTCTGTCTCCTTGCGTCCTGTCATTCTGTTGGTGTAGGAAGGTTGTGGGATATTTTCATTCATCTTGATCATCTCATCAGTATGGGCGAACAATGGAGCTCCTTTTCTTTTCCAGTCATTCTACCCTCAATTTTCTTTCAGCTAAGTCATGCCTCCTCAAACATTCGCTACCTGGGCCCCCTCCCTCAAGAATATGGTGACCATTTTTGTTGAAAATCTGCTGATGAATATGAACCAAACCTGGCTTAGTAACATATTCAACAAATGTGGGAAAGTCCTAGATGTCTTCATACCAAATAAAGTGAGCTCCAAAAACAGGGTCAGATTTGGTTTCGTTAGATTCACTTCGGACAAGGTAGCCTTGGAGGCCATCAAAATGTATAATGGGGTGTGGCTATTACACTACCAACTGAAAGTGCAAAGAGCTAAATATGGAAAGGAGAGACGGAATACAGAAGGAAAATCTCAGCAAAATTACCAAGTTAACAAGAACTCTCAACTCAATCAGAAAGCTAGTCTAAAGATTCAAAACAGTCTCATGGCATTCAGGGACAAAAGAAGCTATAAGCAGGTTGTTGTTGATGAAATTCCAAGATAGAATATACCTACAAAAACTTCGGAGAAGATAATTGAAGCAGTTGAACTGGAAGAGGAGTGGATCAGGAAATGCGTGATTGAGATTCCAAGTGATCACAAAAGCATGCACGGCATTAAAAATGCGATGAGAAGTGAGGGAGTTTTCGGCATTAAAATCAATCATCTGGGAGGCAAGAGGATGCTATTACAATTTTCCTCTATTGAAGAAAAAGCTAGCTTTCTTAGTGATGGACGCCAATGGCTTTATCAATGGTTCTCAACTCTACATGAATGGTCATATAGGGAATTTAACTATACGAGGAATGTGCGGTTGAAAATCTGGGGGGCCCCTCTTCAGGCATGGAATGATTCAAACTTCAGATTAATCGGCGACAACTGGGGAGAGGTAAACTATGTTGATGGCAAAACATCGTTCAAAAGTGATGCAGCGGGGATTAAAAGAACAGGATAATCAATCCTAACCCGTTGATTCATCATGAATATCGAATTAAAATTTTTCTTCCAACCTGTTATTCACCACGAATACCAGGCTTAAAGGCATTAAGAGTCCGTTGATTCGCAAGAATACCGAATGATTGGAAAAAGGTGCAAACTTGCACACAATTTGTATTATCCAAAAAAAAAAAAAAAAAGAACCCCCATGAAAAAGTCACAAATGAAAACATAAATAGGCGGCACGAAACCTTAGACATGCGGCACAAAACCCTAGGGCCTAGAACAAACCGGTTTAAAAGAAAACCCAGAAAACAGGCCCAAAACACTAAATGGGCCGAAAGTCGTACTTAGAAGCGTTTTTTTTTTTACCTTAATTTTGGCTGGAAAACGATGAAGAAAACGGAGTTATACAACAAGAGTTACGGCCATTTGAAGTTTACCGATCAGCTGACATTCTACCGGCTGATTCCACTCACCGCACGAGCATAACGACGCTCCTGGGTCTCCAAGTAATCTTCTGCTATGCTATCAGCATAAAAAAGGGACTTAGCTGAAGGCATAGCACTCATCGAAACTGAATGTTGTTATTTTATTCAAGGAAAAGTGAAGTTGAAAGTGGGGAATTTCATTTATACAATCAATGCAATGGAGGCAGATTTTAGTTATCCCATTTAATCCTCAAAGTTCTGGTAGAAGCTCCCCCCTCCCCTCCGAGTCTATACCAAATACTAAAATCCAAAGTGAACCAAGAGGAACAGAACTGGAAGCCATTAACTTTCATTCTCTTCTCAGGCCATCCTCCAGACATGACGGTGTTGAAAATTCATCTTCAGAGAATGAAGGTGACGAGGAAGAAGATGATTTTCGCGCCCCAATTTTTTGGCTCCCTCCAAATCTCTGCGACTCGGGGGCAAGGAGAAGCATGGTGCTATGTCTATTAAAACTCACCCTCCTAAGAGGACGAGTGCGACGGGGTTTGAACTTGGAATTGATTTGACTAAGGGCTTTTAGAAAAATATTTGGAGTCGTTACCTAACATGATTTAGGGTGTGTTAGGTCAGCTCAAACGAAGAAAGTCCGAAGACTAAACTTAAGGTTCTTGAAAAGGTTTTGAAAAACTTCCTCAATAGAGGATTTTTTGGAAAACAGGTTGATTGGCAACCTTTGGAGAATGTTTTAGCCCTTTTAGAAAATGACTCCGTTTTGGTCTTTGAAAACAGTGATTCTAGGTTCGGGGTTGGTTACGTGTAAGGAAGATGACCGAAGACTATCACCTTATCCCGCTCTTGCAGTACCTACATATCTATTCACCCTAGGTTTCACTCACTTGAGTCTTTGGTTCCTATATGTTTGATTATATCCACTTTAAAAAGATTTTGAAAAGGGGTGTGTCATCATTTTTGGGATGTATGATGTATGATGCAAGTTGAAAAGAGTTTAAAAGAAATTAGGCTTAGATTTTGAAAAGGGGCTTTTGAGTTTGGAAAGGGGTTATGACCGCACCTATGAAGGTTGCGTACGTATCTAGGTTTGAGGAAAATCTAGTCAGTCGTAATTCGCACTTAAGGTTCAGTTGAAAAGAGACTTGTGGGAATCTTGGAGTGTTTTGAAACTTGAACTCAAAAGAGTTTAAATTTTGAAATTAGATGTTGGAGTGTTGTTGAAATAGAATTTAAGAGTTTTTGAGAATGCCTTTTGAAATGGGGTTTGAATTTGGAAAAGCTCTTGTAAACTTGTCTTGAAAAGGTTTTTAAAAACAGTTTTTATATACCTTATCAAAGGTATGTTGATGTTTCATTTTCCTTTGAGAGGTTAGCTATGTGGGAACTAAACTCCTTCAAGGCTATGATTTTTGGAAAACATTTTAGGAAAAGGGGATATAAACTTTTCTTGTTTGAATATCTCACTTTAACTTGGACAACTCTAATCATAGGAAAGCTTAGGATTACTTCAAGAGTATGATGTTTGAAAGTAGTTTTGAAAAAGGTTTTTTGAGATATGATTAGGGTTTAAAAACCCTAGAATGAACCATTTAGGCTTCAATTGATGTGTCACTTTCCTTAGGAAACCTTAACCATGATAGGATTAGAATCATCTTAGAGTTGTGAGTTTTTAAAATCATTTTTGAAAGTAGTTTTTTTTTTTTTAAAGATGACAAGTGCCTAGCCAGTTTTGGATTGATACAAGTTTGAAAGAGCTTTTGAAAATATTTTTGAGTTTGAGTTGGAGTTTTTCTTAAAAGGGTCCTAGAGTTACAATCTTGAAGCCTCTTAACCTAGGTTAGATAAATTAGGGATAAGGTAACCTAGGGTAAGGTTGACCTAGGCTTAGACCAACTAAGGTTGGGTTGACTTAGGGTTTGGTTAACCTAAGGTTAGATTTTCTAGGGTTTTGTTGACCTAAGGTTAGACAACCTAGGGATGGAAGTGACTTGGGATGCAAGTAACTTATGGTTGGAGGTTGGATTAGGATTATGGTTTGACTCCATTGGTTTACGTAACCTAAGGTTTTAGGCCACCTAGGTTTGGAGATGACTTGGGGAGGTGGCTACATGCACG